>OZ012740.1:494272594-494595094 GCA_963859935.3 Lathyrus sativus
AACTAGATACATTCAGCAAGCTGAATCTTGATCTTGAAAATATTGATGTTACCATCAGTGAAGAAGATCAAGCGTTGTTATTGTTGTGTCCTTTACCTAAGTCGCATGCTCACTTAAAATAAATCCTCTTGTATGGAAAGAGAGTATTTGATCTTTGAAGAAGTTCAAGCAGCCTTTGTATTCGAAGGATTTGAAAGAAAGAAAGGAGCATAAACCATCATGATCAGTTGGCGAAGGGTGTCCGTGAAGGGGAAATCCTCGAAGAGAGATGGTAGGTTTAAGAAGAAGAAAGGTAAAACTTATCAGAAGTCTTATGGTGGTGATATTTTTTGGTATTAAGTGTTATCACTATAAGAAGAAGGGTCACACAACAAAGGTGTGTGTTGAGCGCCTGAATAATCATGGAGGTAAGGACAATGGTTAATGCAACTATTGTGCAAGATGATTATGAATCATTTGATGTCCTTGTGGTGTCAAGTAGCAACTCTTACAAAAGAGTGGATTATGGATTCCTGATGTACTTGACATATGAATCCAAACAAGAATGTGTTTGAAGAATTATGTGATCAAGATGGTGGATCAGTGTTGTTGGGAAATAATAAAGCTTGCAAGACTGCAGAGGTATTGGATAAGTGAGATTGAAGCTCCATGATGAGTTAATAAGGTTATTGACTGGTGTTAGGTATGTACTTGACCTTAAGTGGAATTTGATTTTCTCCTTGTGAATTCGACAAGAAAGGATATGTCTTCAAAGGAAGCAAGGTATCTTGAAAGTCATCAAGGGGTTGAAGGAAGTCTTGAGAGGTGTGAAGAAGTATACCTTGAGGCTGAGGTTGTAAGTGGTTCAGCAGATTTTGCATCCATGAAACTTGTGTCGAAGACATAATTATGGCACATGAGATTGCCCATGTCAGCAAAAAAGGCCTGGTCAAACTGGGGAAACAAAACCTGCTAGGTGGTGACAAAGTTGAGAAGTTGGAGTTTTGTGAACCTTATATATTTGGAAAATCCTATAGGATGAATTTTAACAAAGGTAAAAAATTAAAAAAAGACAAATGGATCCCTTGATTACATTCATGCTGATCTTTGGGGGCCTGCAAAGAATTCTTCACATTTAAGTGCAAGGTGTTTTCTATCCATAGTTGATGACTATTCTAGAAAATTATGGGTATTCATTCAGAAGACTAAGGATGAAACTTTTGAGAATTTCAAAAGTTGGAAGGTTCTGATTAAAACTCAAACTAGTAGAAAGGTTAAGAGGTTGAGAATCGGCAATGGCCTAGAGTTCTAAAATTAGGCTTTCGGCCGTTATTTTGTCGAGTCTGGGATTACAAGACATAATATTGTAGCGGGTACTCCTCAACAAAATGGCTTAGCTGGAAGATTCAATTGAACAATCCTTGAAAGGGTTATATGCATGTTGGTTACTGCTGGATTGAAGAAGGTGTTTTGGGCGGAGGCTGTTTCGGCAGCAGCTTATCTGATAAATAGACGTCCTTCGATTGCCTTGAGAATGAAGACACCTGAAGAAGTTTGGTCGGGTCAACCACCAAATCTCGAAAAACTGAGATTATTTGGTTGTTTAGCCTATGCCCGCATTAGGAAAGACAAGGTCTTACCTAGAGCTCTGAGATGCATGTTCCTTAGATATCCTGAGGGAGTCAAAGGTTATAGTTGTGGTTCTTAGAAACAGGTCATAGAAGATGTATCACAAGTCGTGATGTAGTTTTCAATGAAGTCGAGATGGCGTTTAAGAAAACTGGTGATGTTGGTCGAAGTGCAGAAATCTTTGAATAGGAGCTGGAACATGTAGAAATTCCTGTTGAGGTGGACCATAGTGATCCTGAAGTGAATAACCCAGATGGAGTCTAAGAAGAAAAGCAAGATGCTCAAGAGACTAAGAAACTGTCGATGACTACCTACTTTCATACCCCAACTTGTCCTAATTTATATAACCTTCACCTGTAATATGATGTCTTTGCTTCCATTCTTCTTATTGCATATCTCAAGCCAAGTGTGTGTGCAGTACATATTGAGGTTCATTCAGAATGAATAAGGTTGAATTCAAGTGCACTATGATTTAAGAACACCAAGGACTAGATCATGATCGATTAGAGTTTTTGGTATAGTTGTAACACAATTTACATCATCAATCATGTGTTGTTTATCTGGTCCATGATGGAAGACTGGTTTATCAGTGCAAGAGGCCAAGTTAAAGATTGATTCATTATTTATTCAAAACTTTGTTTATGATCAAGCATTTTTCTTGCAAGACTGGTTCCCTCATGTCTGCCCTAGATACTAAATCATGAAGGTTTCTTAAGGGCACTCAAAGTATCAAATGTGAGTTTGTGAAATGTCATGACAAGAGAGACCATGATTTTAAATTCAAAGAGCAAAATAATCCAAATGAGCATATTGAATCAAGTCATGTGCATCAATGGCTTCTGTTAAAGATGATGGCTATTTCAAAAGCATGCTTCATTTGATGGGTGAAGTAAGGCCTTGGTCTAAAGGATTGGATTCAAATTCAAATGCATTAGCATATCACTTGTGTTGCACCCCAAAGTTTCCCCAACATTTCTTTACCTAGCTTATGTTTCATCTCATTCACATTAGCATCATCATTGGCATTTCATTGACATGTATGCAGGAGATCAAGAGGTATGATTACCAATCAAGAGCTACACAAGCTAGCTAAGAAGGTTATTCAAGTGTTCAAGGGTTGATATCCTTATCAGAGAAGTTAGAAGATCCTCAGAGAGAGTGGTTGAAGCCAAGTATGTAGGGCTCCTAACTTGAGAGTTGTGGAAAGCCATCAGATGATTTTGAAGCCATGAAGTTGGACTTGAGGTCTTGAGAGATCTCATGAGAAGAGTTGAAGATCACTTTTAGGCCTAGACAGGTCATTGTGCAATATTAAGAAGGCCCAGCCATGATTGGTGCAATTAGGGTTTGACTGTGTCAACCCTAAGTCAACTGATGCTTTGAACAAGGTTGAGACCTAATCCAAAAGCCATGTGATCATGGATTGATACATTTATATGTTATGAGGATGATTCCAAGGTTAACTCATCATGATTGAAGAGTTTGAGAAGTTTCAGGCTAGGGTTTCTAAGACTTGACAGTGTAAAATCCCCTAGCTTGACCCCTGACTTCTAGGCCATTTAACTCAAGATATGATTGTCATCTCATCTTGATCCCAACATTATTGTTTTAGGGCATGGTCTTAGCTTTAATTTGAGTACTAGAAGTCCTTGATAGGGTTTATAGAACTCAAGTTATGAGCCAGACAAGTTACAGGTTATCTGAGGCATGTGAATTTGGAGCTTCAAAGTTACCCAACTTGCATGACACGTTTGCCCTAGAAGGACGATTCCTATGAATTTTTGGTCAACATGAATGTTGTTCCTTATTCTCTTATCTTTCCATAGAATACTAGAAGTCCATGATTGGATTTGTAGACCTCAAGTTATGGCTTTGACAAGTCAAGGGTATTTTGGGAAGTTGTGATTATGGGTCATTTTTGGTTATGGGTCATTTTCACCAACTTAGACATCTCAAATGAAGTTTTGTTCAACTTGAAAGTTGCTCAAAATGGGGTTTTAACTTTGACCATGTATCAAGGAGGCATTGAAATGGCTCAAGGAGAGACTTGATTCAAGGAATTTTGAAAAAGGAAGAATTAAAAGGCATTAAAAATCAAAAATTCAAAATAAATGTTATGCATGCAAATAAGGAAAAGTAATAGCATTTTTTGAATGAAAATTGCATTTTAGAAACAATGACATCATTAGAATTTAGGTTTGAGTTCATTTTCATGGCCTTTTGCTTTGTTACTTCATAAGGAAGTTACATCTCAAATCCAAGCCATAGGATGAAAACAAGGGATGAATCCCCACCATTCAAGTTTAGTAACTCACAAGGAGTGCAATGGAAGTTTCCTGAAGGAAAAATAGAGGAGATATCATGACTGCCATGGATGATATTTTGGAGAGAAATTGAAATTTGAATTTCTCATTCTGAACCTTTGAGAAGGATCTAGATCATTCAGTTGCATCCTATATAAGTCTATGAGTGCATTCAGTTCATTTTTTGGGTAAAGTTTGAAGCCTGAAGCAGAGATTGAAGTTGAAATTTCAGAGGTGCAAGTGAGAATCGGATTCTGAGTTCAAGAGCAAATCAAGATCAATTGAAGATCCCATTGTGTTCATCAAGTGATTTGGAGTGTATCTGCACTCTCTTGGAGGCTGAAGAGTGCAAGAACTGCTTCTGTTGAGAGCCAAAACACAGGTTGGTGAATTTCACGATTGTGCTTAGTTTATGTAGTGTTAGATAGCATTTCATATGTGGTTAGGATCCTGGTGATATGTAGTTGGATTATAGATCAAAAAAAGTGAATTAGAGACAAAATAGGTTGATGATCAATTTCTGTTGAGCCTTGGATTAGGTGATTCTTGTACTGTTAATTGCATTTGGATAGTGCATAGTGATCAGTGTGAGGTGATGAGTGCATCTGTACCATTAATTTAGAGATTGGTGAGAATCAAGATTGAGGTGCATTTTTGAACATGCTATCGGGTTTTGAAATTTAGAAGGAATTAGAGGATTCTAATGAGATATTCATGATCAGCATTAAATTCTAGAGATAATGATGTATGGTTTGCTTGTTTTGCCTGACCTGCAAGTGTTGCCCTACCGGAGAAGACGGTGGCGCCACCGTCTGTGTTTTCCCCCCAAACGGAAATACAAATGAAGAAGAAACACATGAGGCGTTGGATCTTGCTGGGGACTTGACTTAGTACATCCATCTCACGGCCACGATTCATTTTGAAACTCTGACTTTGACTTGAGCCAAAACGACGTCGCCCTCATTAATTGAGCTGGCATCACGTGAAGACATTGGATTCGTTGACTGGTAATCCCATCGTGCGCTCAGAACCGTGCCACATAACCCCTCTCCAAGCGTTGCGTTTTGATTAATGAGAGAACCTGGGCTTAGTACTGAGATTGATACTCACACCCCCCTTTGGGCCCAACCCAAGATTTGTACTAGCCAGAATTGCTATATACCACGCGCCTTTAATTAACTTCTTTTCTTTTTATTATTTTTGTTCATTTCATACTAGTTTAGTTTTAATCCATTAAAAATATGAAAATTGATCAATAAATCCTGAGATTTTTTCCACTGATTCATGAATGAGTTTAGAAATTTTAGGAATAAAAAGGTTAGGATTATCATGCATTTTCATTTTATTTGAATTTTTCACATTTTATTTGACAATAAAATTGTATTGTTTTCCTCTTCTGTTTGTTGAATTTTGTTTGAGCAATTGGTATAGTTTCTTGGCTGGATTTTTGGCTTGTGATTAGGTTAGATATACATGCTCCCCTAGGATTTTTCTCACATTTTTGTGACGAATTTAGGCGCTGTTTTAGGACTAGAAGTTTAGGAGCTCCCTTTTAGGGTTTAGTTGTGATACCTTGAGGTTTAGGATTTTATTAGAAGGTTTAGGGATTGAATTAGGCCCTGATTTTTTAACTGTAGGTTATTAGTAAATGCATGTTTCCATAGAAAAATAATCAGATTTTTAGAATGTGTTTTGGTATTTTTGATAGAATATTCTACTTGGTTGTTCATTTGGTGTTTCAATGTTGATGATTGATTTGGAATGGACTCAAAGTTGGGCTTCCTTGGATAGTGGGCTTTTGGATATCATTGGAAGATATCATGGACATGATGAAGCTTGTGTGAGGTGGTTGGTGGAGCTTGTATTGGAGCTTTTCCTTCTTTTTGTTAGCTTTGTGTAGCTTAGGAAATTAGGGCTTTAGGAGAGAGCTTTAGAAGTAGATTCTTCTTCAAATAATGGTTGGTTTTATTCTCATTCCATTCTCATCCTATGATTCAAAGTCCTCATGTTAAAGTCTCATCTCTCCTTTGTAGGGATGTGTGACATTCACAATGAGTAGAACTTTTGAGGATGCCTTTCTCTGATGACTGGTTGAGTGTCAGATGGGATTCCTTTGGTTTCCTGTCTGCTTCCCATTATCAAACAATCATCTTATTGATTCTCTTCATTCTTGGTGGAGCCTATTGAAGATTGAAGCTTGAATATGGAGTACATTTCATTCTCTTGAAGATGATAGACTTGAAGAACAGTTACAGACTGTGGACTGGATTGCTGTCAGAAGATTGCTTTGCTGTGAAGCTGTGGAAGCTGTTGATTTGCTTTCTTGACTGTCTGTTTTCTTTCTGTGCAACTGTATTGATGTGAATTGATTGGTGTGATGCATTTAGATTAGGTCATGTAGTTGAATAAGCCTAAGAGCATCCTAAGGGTTGAGTTTCTCCCCTTGCTTGTATTGCATTAGAGGTTGAGTTTCTCCCTCTGCTTGTATTTTTACTGTATGGCTTTGCTTGCTGGTATTCAGTAGAGCTCCGCTCCCTTGCCTGTGTGGTTTGTGACTTGCTTGACGACATTCTATTTTCCTTTATGTTTGCAGTTATTCATACTTGGCTTGAGGTTGAGACGAGCTTGTGGAGGCTGATGCCCCACACACATTTCCTCCCTCACTTGCATTGCATGCATTTTACAGTCGTTTACTGTTTACTATTTAAGCTGATGCTTTACTCGTTTCTGTATATCATTGACATGATCCCCTAGGAATCTCACTTCCTTTGATAAGGAAGTGATGATAGAACTTTAGGTTGAAACCTATGCATGATAACTTCTAGGAGTTCCCTGTTCCAAACCTCAACCATAGGATGAATCCTTGGCATGACAACATTAGGAATTGATAATCTCCCCCTTAGTTGAACCTGGTCGTTCTCTTCTCATCTCGAAACAAATTAAAATACAGTAATAAAGGCTAACTGACGTCGTACGTTACGAGCCTTAAGCTATCTGAGAAAGGATTGTTGGAGAGTTTCTTTTCAATAGTCTGGATGTTTAGTATGGCACCCTTTGGGTGACATGCGACGCATTCACTCTCAGGTCATAGTCTCTAGTGCGATATTGGTTGCAAACATCCATAAAAAACAGTTCTTTCGTAAAAGACAGAAAACAAACTTCAAACCTTTTTGCCCCGTGGGCCCATAATTCAAAGGAAGCTTTTCTGAAGAAAAGAGTGTCGTTAACTCTCAGTTCTACCGCAAACTGTAACGCCTAAGTCTCTAAGGGTCGAGCTACGTACGCCAAATTGCTGGAACTGTTTGTTAACCCTACTCGGAAAAACAGACGAATCTGAATTCCCGTAATCCGTATTATCCCGAACTACGTAAGCTCTGATCTCTCATACCTGTTGAGAGTACGTAGGCACAATACTGATGTATTGGCGAGCCAACTTCCCCATTACCCGTAGTTAGGCGAACTACGTTGACTCTGATTTCTAATTCTCTGATGAGAATACGTAGGCATAAAGTGCGACGCTTTGCCGAGTCATTTTTTTTCTTTTCAATCCGGCCTTGATAGGTAGATAGTAAAACCAACCCGTCAGATAAACACAACAAGCGTGGATCCCATCAAGTACGATGGACGTGAGGGGTGCTAATACCTTCCCCTTGCGTAATCGACTCCCGAATCCAGACAATGGTTGCGATGACCTTGTCTTACACCTTTTCGTCAGGTTTTTCCGATCGTTTCCTTTCCCGTTCTGAGGGATAAATAACGAAAGGTGGCGACTTTTCTGTTTTGTCGGCACCTTATTTTCGCGGTAGCGACAACTTGGATAAATGTGCTTTAAATTTCCTCGAGAAAGCGCCTTTCTTAAAAGATTTGATAATCACTTTGTGCCGAGCCGCATTGACAGAGTATGCAAAATCTCCATTTAGAGATCAATTGTTCAAGATTGCCCAAAATATGGGCTCCATAATTTTCACAATGAATGAGAATAGAAATGCAAGAATCAAGTTTATTGAATTTATATATTACTGTATCCTCAAAAGCTAGATTGCAAATATCACACGGTTGTAACATGTTTGAATAAGGTGGCAAAATATTGCTAAAGGTACACAATCATAAAATAAAAGCTTTTATAGCAGTACATCACATTACAAATTTCAAGCCAATATACCTTTGCAACAAAACTGACACGTAAAACCTTGCTAAACCTCACTTGCAGCAACAACTCATCCCGTATGACATAACCGAGCCACACCATTCCATAACTCTGGACTCTAAACCTGTTGCACGATGGACTAGCATGTGCCACTATATGTACAACCCTCCACCATTATGCATAACACAAGCATAACCATGAGAAACAACATGTGAACCTAGCCACCATATACTATAAGGCCATGCTTCTCACGTGCCAATCAACAACAATCCAAAACCTGTTGAAAAAAGACGCATTTCATGCAAGTTGAGTAAAGTTTCACAATACAACCAAAATTGAAAAGCAGCATAACCTTCCATAAACCTGTACTATTCAGCAGGTAAAATACCCACACACCGCATCACCTATGCTAAAACAGACACCATTCATCCAACCACAACGACATATGCGTCACTGTCTTCAACCTAGAGGTGGCAATGAAATCCATTTAGATAATATCCATCCAATCCATCCAATCCATCCATAAGATAAAAAATAATTTAATGGATTTGATCCAATCCATTAACATATTTCTAATGGATGGATTGGATGGATTTTATCTTTTAATGGATGGATTGGATTTTTATTAAGAGAGTTTAGTGGATTGTTAATAGATTAATAGATTACTTTGATCCATCCATTAACAATCCAATCTATCCATTTTGCCACCTCTACTTCAACCATCAAAGAAAACCGGCATACCATTTCACAAAGCCTCGATCCACGTAAAAGAATAAACTGCATAATGAACACACACTACAATCTGCAAAAGTGTACCTAACATTAAAATACAGAAATTGAAAGAACAGGGGTCCATACAGCCACACAATGTACGTGAATTTCATGCACCAAAACCATAATACTGGTAAAAGCAACACACACAACAATACGTCACACAATAGTTACCTGCAGCAAACATTCACAAAACACAGAAATGAACCAAAACAACACGAACTTTTCTCATCTTATTCTCCTATAAATAGGAGCTCTCTCCTTCTTCATTAGGCCAAGTTCTAAAAAAACCTATATAACGCAGCTAAACTTCCTCCATATCCCTCCTCATTCAACAACCTTAAAACCTTCAAAACACCGCCTCAAATCCCTCTTTAAACCTTCATCTTCAGTTCACCTCCTTTAACCCTTCACTCTTCCATTGAATCCCTAAATCACTCCATCAAACGACCCACTCAAATCTCAAAAACTCAGAATCAGGGAAATGAGATGAAGCAGAGAGTTCAAATGAAAAAAGACATTAGGAGCGGAACTACACACCTGAGAATGAATTTGGTATAGACGGGGAGAGTAAGATTAAAAATCGCAAAGAATGTTGATATTGTTTTGCTTCTCCTAAATCGCATTTTCTTCTAGTCGTTGTGTACCCTTTTCCATTTCTTTGATTTTCTACCGCCTTTTTTAATCATGAAGAGTTAACTTTGGCCGAGACTTGATGTGAACCATGTGGTTTACAGTTATTTTTCTCTTTCTTCTTCGGTAAAACCCGCCTCATTTTGAGAATGGGTGATGAATTATGTTCATCGTAGCCGTTTGGTTGATAGAAGCTGTTGTTTTGCGCAACAATTTATTTTAACCTTTCATAAGGTGGGCTGTGGGCTTCATAGCCCAAATGTTTCTATTCTGTCATCCCTTTTTTTTTTTAAAGAAAAAACTGTGAAGGATGATGGGTGTTAAACCCAAGTGATTCCATTTTAACATCACCACTCTCTTTTTCTTTTGAAGCATTGTTTATAGAGGGTGATGGGCTCTTAGCCCATATGATCCTCTCCTATTCTTCTCACCACCATATTTCTAAATGGACCCCCTCACTTTCTTTTTTTTGTTATAAAAAATATATAGGGTTTTAACTTTGTGTATTTCCTTTGAAGCTTTGATATTAGTTTTTAGTATATGATTATTTTAGTTTATTCTTTTTTAAGTTCGTCATCTTAATATGTTAATTTCCATTTTGATCTTTCTTTTTATTATTATTTTTTTATTTTAATTTTTGGTCCGTGAATTCTTTCTATTCATAAACATTAATTTTTTTTGAAGTTGTTAACCTTCATTATTTCAAATCTGTAGCGAATGACCATCAAAATCATTTTCTATACTTTGGGATCGTGATAAGTTACCTTATATTAATTAACACAAATTCGTGATTAAGACGAGATCGTCACCTCTTTTTGATTTGTGTGGCACGATTACTTTGAAAAATGATCCTCAAAATCATTTCTCCATCGTGTTTTTAGCACGAATATCAACTTGTGCGTCTTCCTATAGTTTGATCTTTGTCATAGATCGACCTACGACGATTTAGCGCTATATTTCGTCCCGATTCAATCAATATTAACTAACAACTAACTTTAATTTCCGTCAATATATTCTTGTTTTACATCTCAGTCAATATATCTTGATTTTATTATCTTGTTCATATACTTGTTAATATCATCTTGATTATACTATTGTGGATATTATCTTGATTACATTGTTATATATATTGCCATATTATTCACATTATTCATATTATTTTCATATTGTTCATGTCTTGTTCACATTATTCGAAAACATAATAATAACGATCAAAACCTAAAAGCCTAAATTGGTGGAATGTGGTTACTTTTCAGAGCAATGGATTATTGGACTTTATCAGAAACCCTAACTTGGAGCTTTTGTCCGATTCTTGCTTGAGGCATAGCATATGACACCTCACACACACAACTTCCTCTTGGGGTAGCTTACAAAGAACCATTTTATTCCGTGCAATCCCGTGTAACTTACATGTACCCTGCTCCTGTTCCAATATACGCATTCATATTTGCTTTGATTGTGGTTTATCTTCTAGGAGCACCCTTAGGGACTAGCGTAGACTAAACCGTTTTCAAACTAATTCTCGATTCGACATCGCGCCATTTTTAAACACCTTTTGTAAGTCAATTGCTCGTACCCATTCGCCATCAACCTGTTGCACACACTTTCACATTTCGTCATGGTTTCGTTATTAGGAGCACCCATATGGACTAGGATCGATTCTCACAACCAAACCCTCGATTTGTCGTCAAGCCGGTTCTATTTTCAAACCAGCTTCCTTTCTAACACGTCTTTTCATGCAAATAAAATCAAACCCTTGATTCGACGTCAAGTGGTATTCTGTTCAAGTTTGTAAGTCGAGTGTCTTTTGCCTTTCAAACTCGAAATCAAAGGATTTGTCGACTCTGATTATGTTGGTTTTATGCATTCTAGAAAATCTATTTATGGATATGTGTTTACTGTGTTCGGCACGAAGATCAGTTGGAAAGCGACCCTTCAGAAGGTTGTTGCCTTATCAACCACTGAAGCAGAATATATTTCCCTCGCTGAAGTTGTGAAAGAAGCATTGTGGCTTAAAGGTCTTGCAAAGGAGCTGCAACTTCAAGGTCGAGTTATCGCTGTTAAATTTGATAGTCAAAGTGGAATACACCTGTCGTAGAATTCATCCTATCATGAGCGAACCAAGTACATCAATGTAAGGTTTCACTTTGTTAGAGAGTTAATAAAGCATGGAGAAGTCCAAGTGCTGAAGGTTTCGACGGATGACAATGTTGCTATTATGACCACCAAGACATTGTCGAGCTGTAAGTTTTTCAATTGTATGCAGTTGATAAATCTACATGATGAAAGATAGAACATTTCCTATTATTGTAGAGTTTATTCTAATATGGAGATTTGTGAGATTATTGGATCAGACTCTAGTTCTGTCGACTGGAATGTTGTCGATAGTGGTAGCTTTCAGGTTTTTCCATGGGACAAGCATGAAGTCGAAGATGGTTCATATGTTGATGTCTTAGTGTTATATATTATAGTCGAATTCAGTTCTAATATGTATTGTCGGAATTGTAATGTCCAATTGGGCCTTGTGTTAAGGACCAATTGTTTAGTTAGCTTGTAATGTAAGTTAGCTAGTTAGTCTATAAATAAGCTAGATCTCTCAGGTTGTTGAGAGAGGCCAATTGTGTTATTCATTTATAATCATTTGTAAACCCTAAATGAGAAAGTGAATAGAAAATATTTTTCTAAAATCCTATTCTCCTTTTTTCTTCTTTATTTTTCCTTCTCTCTCTCTCTCTCTCTCTCTCTCTCTCTCTCTCTCTCTCTCTCTCTCTCTCTCTCTCTCTCTCTCTCTCTCTCTCTCTCTCTCTCTCTCTCTCTCTCTCTCTCTTTATTCTAACAGTTTCATTGTTTATCCAAGAAACTCCATTTCTCAATGAAGAATTTGTTAATTGGTATCGTTTGTCACAACACACGCACACACACACACACACACACACACACACACACACACACACACATACACACACACACACACACACACATATATATATATATATATATTATGATGGAAAAAGTGTGAGACTGTAATGGTGTGGCTTTTGTATTGAATGTGTGATGTGTTGTGTATGTTTATCTATCCTCGCATTCTTTACGTCATTTTATATTGAAGCTTATTCTCACCCCTTTTTCTTTATGTTGTCCACCATGGATATCTTTCAAATAATTAGGAGTAGAGTTTGTTGTTGTGAGCAGAAGATAGTTTCTTGGAGATTATCTTCGCTTATTTATCGTTCTATTGCATTTTACTGTCTTAGTGCTCTGATCTTGTAACATCAGAGACATGAAATTTTTGTTATGCTCTGAGTTGGTGTTGAATTGTGATGTTAAAGTTTAATACTTTATTTGAGAATTTTAATTTTGTTGTTATGTTAAGTTCTGTTGCATGTTATTAAATGTTTTTGAAAATTTTGTTGGTTGGTTGTCGAGGTGACACCTTAAACTGTCGAGTAATTATTTTTATATAAGTATCAAGGTATAGATTATTACACTACACATCCACTGTCTGGATCAACACACTGATAAATTATTAAGAATGCTTTATAATTCTTCTTCTTCAACTCTTTATGGTCACTAATTAGTATAACACGATTCTTCATAAGATCCCACATATCATGATAGCAGAACACCCCTATCATCTGTTTACAATAATTATCATATTTCTTATAATCTAAAAAGAGAGTATTTGCCAAAAATGACCATTTCGAATGGAAAATCTGTTGGTGATTTTAGTATCATAAATGTATTTTAGTAGTAATGTGATTTACTGTAGGCCGATGCAATTATACGTTAAGCTTGGAAACGAGTTAGGGTAGTGCGGAGTGCACGCTCGTCGAGCCAACGTACAATTGAATGCGAATAATTGAAAAGGAGTTCCAAGGGGCGGAGCCCCTGGCGGGGTGCGGGGCAGCGTCCCGCTGGGGTTCCAAAGGGCGAAGCCCCTGCCGAGGTGCGGGGCAGCGCCCCGTGGGGTTCCAAGAGGCAGAGCCCCGAGCAAAATTTTTCTGAAAATTTTCTGTTAAGTTTTGAACCCATTCGAAATTAAATTTGAAAAGATGAACCCGTTCAAAAATTTTGAACAGATGTCCCTTTTCGTTTTCTGTTAATTAATCTCCTATATAAGGAGTCATTTGGCCTCAGTTTTATACACTGAACAAAATTCATATTCTCTCTACATTCTTGATCTGTTTTCTATTGCCAGAAACAGATTGTTCTTCAAAGAATTATCTCCACAAAGATTTCTTGAACTCAGGCAAATAATAGGGTCGAAATACTTTGTTTGGAAAGTGTACGAACACGATTCCTCGAAGATATTCAAGATTATCACACCAAATTTCTAACAAAATCATTGTTCAAGATTATCCAAAACAAAATCAGATGGTCTAAATACCATGTTGGAACAAATTCAAGTACTCAATCATACACCCACATGAAAGATGCACACGAGTTTTGGTCTCACATGCAAACTTCTGAATAATAATGAATGAAAAGATGAAGATTAAAAAAGAGAATGAAACACACTTTCACAAACTATTCAATGATCATGGTACCATAGTATTTATAATTATTACTTGCATTACAAAGCATCAACAAAACTCTTACTAATCATACTTCTCTAACTGTCATAACTAACCTGTTAAAACATTAACACAAACTAACTATTATTAATTGTATTTCAAATATCTATAAGAAGAGACTAATAAATTACTCTCAACATTCCAGAAGTACATAATCTTTCAGCCTTCTCTTCTTTATATTCATCTATAAAATATCCACAAACAAAAATTTAACCACCAATCTTAGATGATTTTTGTGCATTCTTGTCATTTTAATAACTAAGTAACCACCATCCATCTTGGATGATTTTGGACCTTACTTAAACAATTTTATATTGTCTATATCTCTTGTTTTTCCATTTCTCATTCTCAATGCCTTTATGATTACTACCTTTTCATTTTTGTGTGAACATAATTGATCACCAGAATTCCTATCTCTATTTGACAGAATTGTTAAGAGAGTGGGAATCTCTTGTTCCTATATTAGTTATGAACAACTCATACATTAGTTATTAATAACTCACACATTTATAGAATTTACTAAAACAATCTAATTTTATTAAGTGTGCAAAAACCTATAGCCATGTTTGAATAATTTAAAACTAACTGCACGGAGCGGAATGAAACAAAATAGAATGGCCAGAGCGGAGTGGAACGGAACATAAAATTCATTCCACTTTTTTGAAATTTTACAACAGAGCGAAACGGATATCCCATTCCACTATTTGAAAATTGGATAGAGCGGAAAGACATTATAATTTTTTATTCTATTTTTACCCTTAAACACTTAACACTTATAAGATAAAGAATACTACAATATTGATAAATCCAACATTCACACAATATATATATATATATATATATATATATATATATATATATATATATATATATATATATATATATATATATATATATATATATATATATATATATATATATATATATATATATATATATATATATGGTATTGGAATTTAACTATTGAAAGAATTTCATAAATGGAACATGATTATTATAACTTGAAATTGTAATGATGAAGTGCAAAAGTCTTTCCCAACACTATACTTGGTAATCATGGTAATAAATAAACAAATCAAGTCTTACTAAAATTAAAAGATAAATATAGGTCTATTGAAGATAATGATGTCAAATCTTGCTAGAATAAAAGACAAATATAGCTACATTATAAATAATGACTCTCTTCTTTAAATATTCCACAGAACCTGTAAAAATTCACAAAATAAATTATGCTAAATTTAATTCGTTAAATATTTAAAAAATAAATAAAATTGATAAATAAATGTTACTATTATCAAAAAGGATGGTCTGGAACAATGAGATGTAACATTTTCTTTCTTTTATCGATCAGAATTTCATTAAAAGCTTTCAATGCGTCGACATTTTTAACAAGATAAATATATACAAGAGGCAAAGAACTTTGTTAAATGCCAATCTCGACCAGTTCAACTGAAATATCTCCATCACTATCATTCTTACTATGTTTGATCAACTTCATTGTGTTTATTTCAAACACATCAACCATTTTTTTTAAAGTTTTGGAAATTTCAATCATGCTTGTATCATCTTCAATAACATTCTTTACTCGCTTATTATACCTAGATGATGATGCATCTTGAGAATTGATAACAGAAGGTCTTGTAGGAGAATTTTTTGAATAGTGTTCATCATCATCAAATCCCTCCAAAATAACTTCATTAGTTTCAACTAGATGGTTTATTTCTTCGATTATTGTGTCGCAAATTTTTTCAACATTTGCAGCCTTTTTTGCTCTCATCTCAGCAGGTGTATCTTCATGCTCTCCTGTTGCTTGATCTTTTCCAAAAAGTTTGGCCAATTTATCATAAAATAATATTGACTTGTTTTTTCATTTAGCAGCTTTGGGTTTTTCCTACACCACAATAAACGAAACAAGGTATCACTAAAAAAAGTTTTTTATGAGTGAAATCAAATAAAAATAATTTGGTAAAACAATTATAGTAAAAAAAACAAAGAAAAATATAACATTTTACGTTCAAATTTAAATGTAAAGATTTAAACATCATTTCACCCACAAATTATAAATACAAAATTCAATCCAAATAAAATTCTTCAAAACATCATTCATAAGAGTAACAATTCATTACGAATAATTTTAATAATCTAGCCATATAGAACCAGTAACATAATCTTTAATTGGATCTCCACTAATCATATCATCATTTTATTCTATTTGATTTTGATGAACCTCTTGAAAACCTCTTTCATTTTCAAGCTCAACTTGCACTTCATCTATTAGAGTTTGATTGGGGTCTTCACCCATCAAATAATTGTGTCAAATGAAATAAATAATGATGATTTTATTTTGAGTTTTAATACCAAATGTAGGCTCTATTTCAGTTTCTAAAATTGGAAATTTTTTCTTCAACACTCCAAATGCACACTCAATCGACATTTATAGTAAAAAAATGTCGATGATTAAATAACTCACGAGGGTTTCGAGGTGGATTTCTATAGTATTCTTATAAGTGATATCTTTATCCCTATACGGTGTGATAAGACATGTTTTTAAAGGAAATCATGCATCACCCAGATAATATTTTCCTAAAAATAATATTAGTTTATTAGTTTATCTAATCTAAATACTTAGACAAATATTTTTTATTATTTCTTATTAACTTGTGGAACTTTAAGAGGGTATTCACGTGCCTATGTACTCTTAACTATTCTTGAGTCAGATGTCGTTCCTTCTCATCCAACCAAGACATATGTAAATTTAAAGTGAAATGAGCATGCGGCCAATATATTTTGTGTGGGATAATCTTTTCTACCACGATATTTAGATGCGGGTTCTATTGTAACTTTAACGCGCACATATGTGCAGTCAATTGCTCCAATGCAGTCTTGACATTCAATTTTTATATAAAAGTGTATAACAAAACTAATCAATATATGTATAAGACACAAATTTTTTTGCCTTAAATTATGAGTTGAATCTATGAATGTTAAGTATATGCGGAGGCATTTTTGTTCCATCAGGTTGTCTTAAAAATATTTCCTCCACCATGTCATACCTTCATTTTTACCCTAGCATTTTCATCATTTGTATCATATCATTAGCATATAAGTAGCATCAAAAGCAGGGTGGTTCATAAGTTTGAGTGAGAACTTCTCCTCTGATTGCTTTTCTAAGGGTCTGTTTGATTGGGAGTAAAGGGAGGGGAAGGGAGTGGAGAGGAGAGAATATTTAATAATTTATGTGTTTGGTTCAAATTTTAAGAGGGGGAGGGGAGGTAGATGGAGGGGACCAAAATCCCTCCTGAATCACTTTTTGTTTCCCCTTGATTTGGAGGGGAGGGGAGGTGCTTGATTTTAATTATAATTATGTTTACACATTTACCCTTATTATTTATTTAAATATAAATTTAACTTATAACAATGTTAAAAGTTTTATTTTGAACAAATTTAATCTTTCTTTTTTATATTTTTTGTATTTTTATATCTTCATCTTACTATCATTATATTTGTTTAAATTTTTTATTTTATTTTTCATATTATAATATTAATTTTAGTTATCGTAATGTTTTTATTTATAATATTAGGGAGACCAAAATTATAATTTAGCCAATTAAATATTATAATCGTTGCATTTTTATAAAATATTTCATGATGATCTCTTATTGAATATTTATATTTTGTCAATAAATTTGTATTTGAATTATAAACGGTAAATATCATAAGTCTTATGGTAAAATTAGAAGGATAAAAAAGTAAATTAGTTTTAAAATACCTCCCCCCCCCCCCTCTTGTGAACCAAACATATTTGTAAATAAAATGTCTCCCATCCCCTTTCATATTTTGAACCAAACATATATGTAATTAAAATCCCTCCCCTCCCTTCCCCTCCCCTTGATAAAAATCCCTCCCCTCCCCTCGATTGAACCAAACAAACCCTAAAGGTTCTCTCCAAGGTATCTTGTATGTCCCTTTGTCTTGATGCTTTGATCTTGTGATTGTTACATTCGTAATTAGGGTTTGCAAGGATACATCAAGGATTTTTTTTCAAGACCTCAAATCAAGTGTGTTGAAATTGATTCAAAATTCATTCATTCATGATTCAGTTCAAGTGGAAATTTGACCTAATCTTGGTAAAACACAATATTATTGCTTCATTTGAAAGTCATGGCAGGTTATGGATCATTCTAAAGACAAATGTATCAAAGTTCAATGAGTTCTATATGGTGATCAAGCATTAGTTCAATTAGAGTTTTGGTTCAAAAAATCAAGTGACTTATGATTCAAGCGGTCATGTAGCACCCTTCTAAACCTCGCAGAATATATACAAATAATTAGAGTAAATTATCATGTATCTTAAATAAGGGTGTCACATATAATTCAAAACATCACACATATACTTATCATGATCAATAACACTTAAAATATATTCATGTTTTTCATATACTTTCACATAACATGTAGCAGCGAAATTACTTTAATCATAAATTAACATAATGAAAGCCCCATGATCAACTCATTCATAATCATCACTAAGGCATAAAAGCCGATACTCCACATAATTCAAATAACAATAACAAAAAAGTAGAATACATAAAGCATCTCTTAAAACATGAATCAAAACGTCCCTAGTGTTACATGATCAGAGCACGACTCAACCCAAAATAAATAGAGAAACTAAAACAAGCTACACCAACGGCTGCCTCATGCTCGAAGTAACTCTACTCCTTGGTACCTGAGCGATGTCATACAAAACATCATTCCAACAGAAAGGTGAGAATTCACATAATTAACAAAATCATAAGATAATATATAATTTAAGACATACAAACATAACATAATTATTCTCACACTCCAAAAGCTTCATCAATATATTATCACTTAAGTAATCATACTATTCACAAGTACATACTCACAAATCCATAATTTCACTAATTCAACAATTCAATAATACACATAATCTCATATCGCAAACATATATACAATGTGACTCGATGCAAGACTCTAATACAATACTCATGCATGTGGTACTAAACACTGTTATTATTTTTCAGTTTTTACATTAAACTGGGTCCTTTCCCTAGACCAATAACACACAAAAAGCCCATTCCCTAAGCTCTCAAACCCCGCTCTAGGTTTAGGACAAGTTACTAGTTCCCACGGAACTAACAAGCATTGCCTCTTGACAATAAATGATGCATGTGAAAGTTCAAGAACCATATGCAATTAATACCCTTCCCTAATCTTAATATTCATGCATATCTTCAATAATTCATCACAGTTGAATTACCACACAATTACACATACTTGCACATTTTTATGAATCATCCACATACAATTCACTTTCAAATAGTATACAATCCAATTACAATAAAATCTCAACTGTATTAACATTACAACAAGCAATAACTATCATGAATTTCATGTTTTCACACCCAAAATATACTTATACAAGCACACACACCAGTATTTGATAAATTATCCATAAATAATATCACAACCGGCAGTAAACAACACAATAATCCATTAATAGAAGATATACACAATTGGATCCCCAAACATATTAGATATAAAATTATTGAGGAAACAATTCTCTTATCTATACTATGTTATAGTTCCATTCATTAGCTTTTCAACGCTTCGAACGGGGACCAAAACGGACTCACATATTAAAAGTTACGTTCATTCTTCCATCACTCGCTACAGGTTCGCCACTATTCACATCGGGACTTTCGCTATGCGAAATCTCCAGAACAGCAACCCAATAAAGTGCAATTTTTGGGTTTGGAGGCCTTCCGGACCTCCGAATTTGATTCTGTAAAATGTTCCAGTTCCAGAATTTGAAATACTACCATTATATGACAACTATAACAACCCACAACACATATTTAAGGATCCTACCATCATACATCATGTAATCATCAATTTCAAAACCATAGAAACTAGAGATTTTTATCCTAAATATGATACTACTCATCATACACTATCATACAATCCCATAACCATGTAAAGACTCACCCTTATCTTGATTTCTTGGATTCTATAGCTCTTGTTCTTGAGATTTTCTCCTCCTCTTATCCACTTCTCTCTTTGCCTTTTTTTCTCTTTTCTATCTTTCTAACCATATTCTCTCTTTCTCTTATTTTATCAAATCCCATAATTTCTCATTATTCTAATGGTCTTACTTAACTCACTCTCTCACTTATTATTCACACTCCGAGTCTAGGTTCAATTACTTATTTCTACCATTTCCACATATTATTCCAACAAAATAAATAAATCAATTAAATCAAATAACTTAATTAATTCAATTAAATCAAATAAATCAATTATGCATAAAATCACTCAAATAATTAGTTAACATAATATAAATAATTTGTTGTGAATTAGATACCTTAAAACTAAGTATAAACAGTTTCTTAATGATCAAGAAACACACAAGGGTTAGGGTTAATAAAGAAGAAAACAACAAGGATTGGTTATTAAACTGCTATTCTTTCCTTTCTCTTTGAACAAGATTACAAGTATACAAGAATAACAAAATAGCCTCTATCTATTGAAATTATGATTTTATCTTCCTATTTTTCCTTATTACAAGATTGAGAAACTAATATCCTATTTATAAGAAAAATAACACACTAACCTAATGGGCCCTTTAACAATTTCCCATTACAAGCTAACTTAGGGTACAAGCTAACTTAAACAATTGAGCTTACAAGCAAGGCACAATTCAACATGCTAACAACCCAAGCTAACCTAATGGGCCCTTTATTAACTGCATATAGTGGAAAAACTTGTAACTAGGCAACGTCTTGGTGATCATATCAGCAGCATTATAATTTGTTGAAACCTTCAGCACTTGGACTTCTCCACGCTCGATTACCCCTCTAATGAAATGCAGCCTCACATCAATGTGCTTGGTTCGCTCGTGATAGGCTGAATTCTTCGATAGGTATATTTCACTTTGACTATCACATTTAATAGTGATAACTCGACCTTGAAGTTTTAGCTCCTTTGTAAAACCTTCAGGCCACAATGCTTCCTTCATAGCTTCAGTTAGGGCAATATACTCTGCTTCAGTGGTTGATAAGGCAACGACCTTCTGAAGTGTTTCTTTCCAACTGATTGTTGTCCCAAACATAGTGAACATATATCCAGAGATAGATTTTCTAGAATCCAAACAACCTGCGTAATAAGAGTTGACATATCCTTTGATTGTTGCTTTACTATCTTCACCCAAGGCTCCACCATAAATTAGGACTCTATTCAGATACCCATTTATGTACCTTAAAATCCACTTCAACGCTTGCTAGTGAGCCTTTCCATGAATCTCCATATACCTACTTACAAGACTTACTGCATATGCTATGTCGGGTCTAGTACAAACCATAACATACATCAAAGAACCTACTATGTTAGCATATGGAATGCTATTCACATAAGTTCTTTTAACATCAGTGCTGGGACACTGATCTATACTCAGCTTGAATTAAGGGTTTGTCGGAGTCACAGCAGGCTTTGAATTCGACATAGCAAACTTTTCGAGAACCTTCTGTAGGTATGCCTCTTGAGATAAGCATAATTTCGACTGTTTTCTATCTCTCCGGATGTCAATTCCAAGAATCCTAGACGCGGCACCTAGATCCTTCATGTTGAACTCTTTATTGAGTTTAGCCTTCACCCACATTACCTCTTTGACATTGTTGCTTGCTATTAGAATATCATCCACATAGAGCAACAAAATAACAAATGAATTACCCGGTCGAAATTTGAAGTAAACACAATGGTCAAACTGACTTCTGATGAAGCTTATGTGTGCCATGAACTTGTCAAATATCCTATTCCACGGTCGAGGAGATTGCTTCAATCCATATAAAGATCTATTCATTTTGCACATATAATCTTCCTTCCCCCTTTCGACATACCCTTCAGGTTGCGTCATCAGGATTATTTCATCAAGATCACCATACAAGAACGTAGTCTTCACATCCATCTGTTCCAGTTCAAGGTCGAACTGGGCCACCATGGCAAGCAAAATTAGAATGGATATGTGCTTCACAACAGGAGAGAACACATCATTGAAGTCGATACCTTCTTTCTGAGTGAACTCCCTAACAACCAATCTTGCCTTGTATCTCTTCGAAGCCACTCCTTCGATTCCTTCCTTAACTTTAAAAATCCATTTACAGCTGACTAACTTGGCTCCAGTAGGTTTCTTGATCAGTTCCCAGGTGTTGTTATCATGAAGAGATTTCATATCATCATCCATGGCCTTTAGCCATTCAGTCTTTTTTCGACTCCTCATAACTTCCTTATAGTCTCTAGGTTCTTCATCTAGAACCTCACTTGCGGAGATTAAGGCATAAGCTATAATATCTGCATACCCAAGTCTCTGAGGTAGATTGATGACTCTCCTCGACCTGTCTTTTGCTAGCAGGTACTCATTATCAGTCTCCTCATCTTCGGCAACATCTTCTGCATCTTCTTTCACTTCATTTGGGGTACGCAATTCAGCATCAACATGCTCCACCTCAACAGGAATCTCTCTCTGTTCCAGTTCTTCATCAACATCGTCAGTTTTCTTGAAAGCCATCTCTGCTTCATTGAAAACTACATCTCGATTGGTGACACACCTCCTATGACCTGGCTCTAGGCACCATAGCCTATAAGCTTTGACTCCTTTAGGGTATCCCATGAACATGCATTTCAGAGCTCTAGGTTCGACCTTGTCTTTCTTAATATGAGCATAGGCCACATAGCCAACTACTCTCAGTCTGTCGAGACTAGGTGGATGTCCCAACCAAACTTCTTCAGGTGTCTTCATTCCCAAGCCAGTTGAGGGACATATATTTATCAAGTAAGCTGTTGTCGAAACAACTTCCGCCCAAAACACCTTCTTCAATCCAGCACTAACCAACATGCATCTAACCCTTCAAGGATTTTTCAATTGTATATCTCAGCTAAGCCATTTTATTGAGGAGTACCTGCTACAACCTTATGCCTTGCAATCCCAGACTCAACACAGTAACTGTTGAATGCTTTGTTGCAGAATTCAAGGCCATTGTCAGTTCTCAACCTCTTAACCTTTCTGCCAGTTTGAGTTTCGACCAGAATCTTCCAACTTTTGAAATTCTCAAAAGTTTCATCCTTCGTCTTTTAAATGAATACCCATAGCTTTCTAGAATAGTCATCAACGATGGATAGAAAATACCTTGCACCTGAGTGTGAAGGATTCCTTGCAAGCCCCCAAAGATCAGCATGAATGTAATCCAAGGATCCATGTGTTCTTTGCTTTCCTTTGTTAAACTTCGCTCTACAGGATTTACCAAATACACAAGATTCACAAAATTCCAACTTTTCGACTTTGTCACCTCCTAGCAGGTTCTGCTTCCCCAATTCGACCAGGCCTCTTCCACTGACATGGCCCAAGCTCATGTGCCATAATTCTATCTTCGACATAGGTTTCGTGGATGCAACATTTGTCAAACCACTTACAACTTCAGCCTCAAGGGTATACATGCCTTGTTTCTTCACGCCTCTCAAGACTTCCTTCGACCCCTTCATGACTCTTAGGATACGTTTCTCTCCTTGAAAAATGTATCCTTTTCTATCGAATTCACCAAGAGAAATCAAATTTGTCTTCAAGTCAGGTACGTACCTGACTTCAGTCAATAACCTTATTGACTCATCATGGAGCTTGAATCTCATAGATCCAATACCTGCAATTTTGCAAGATTTGTTGTTTTCCAGTAGCACAGATCCACCATCTTGATCACATAGCTCCTCGAACAGTTCTTTGTTTGGAGTCATGTGCCAAGTGCAACCTGAATCCATAATACACTCTTTTCTCGAGTCACCACTTGAAACCACAAGAACATCAGATGAGTCGAAGTCATCTTGAACAATGGATTCCATTACCTCCATGATCTTTCAGGCGTTCAGGGCACACCTTTTTTATGTGACCCTCCTTCTTATAGTGATAACATCGAATATTAGATGTTTCGCCACTATAAAACTTCTGTTGATTTTTATCTTTCTTCTTGTCGAACTTACCATCCTTTCGCAAGAACTTTACCTTAACGGCTAAACCTTTGCCCACCGTCAAAGGTTTATGCTCCTTTCGTTCATTCAAGTCCTTAGAATACAAGGATGACTAAACTTCTTCAAAGGTTAGGAACTCCCTTCCATACAAGAGAGTTTCTTTGAAGTGAGCATGTGTTCTGGGCAAATCACACAACAACAACAGTGCGTGATCTTCATCGTCGATCTTCACATCAATATTTTCAAGATCAAGAATCAGCTTGTTGAACATATCCAACTGCTCAACCAACACTTTATCTTCACTCATCTTGAATGAATATAAAGCTTGCTTCAGGTAGAGTCGATTCACCAGAGATTTGGTCATGTATAAACTTTCATGTTTCACCCATAATCCCGATCATGTAGTCTCCGTTGATACTTGTCGAAGAACCTTATCACCAAGGCTCAACAATATTGCGTTGTGAGATTTCTCGATCATGCCAGCCTTTTCTTTTGTCGTTAACGCAACGTCCATGGCTGCCTCACCCTTCAACGCTTCCAAACAACCCTGCTGAACCAATAGGGCTTTCATCTTCAAGCGCCAAAGACCAAAATCTTTCACTCCGGTGAACTTTTCAATCTCATACTTTGTTGAAGGCATCTCCTCCATGCTCACCACACCAATTTATTGTGAATCAGATACCTTAAAACTAAGTATAAACAGTTTCTTAATGATCAAGAAACACACAAGGGTTAGGGTTAATAAAGAAGAAAACAACAAGGATTGGTTATTAAACTGCTATTCTTTCCTTTATCTTAGAACAAGATTACAAGTATACAAGAATAACAAAATAACTTGTATCTCTTAAAATTAGGATTTTATCTTCCTATTTTTCCTTATTACAAGATTGAGAAACTAGTATCATATTTATAATAAAAATAGCACACTAACCTAATGGGATTTTTAACAATTGTCAATTACAAGCTAACTTAGGGTACAAGCTAACTTAAACAATTTAGATTACAAGCAAGACACAATTCAACATGCTAACAACCCTAGCAAAATTGACTAATGCATGTTATAACAAATTTTGACTACAACACGCATTACTCGCGAACAGACTTCGACCATACTAGAGTTCGATCCAACATCTCACATAAATAATTAATTACTAAAATTGAGGTGTTACAACCCTCCTTCACTTAAAGGATTTTCGCCCTCGAAAATTACCTCAAGCAAACAACTCAGGATAAGACTCCCTCATCTGACTCTCAAGTTCCCAAGTGACATTTCCATCGGATGGTCCTCCCCAAGATACCTTTACCAATGCAATCTTTTTACCTCGAAGTTGCTTCAACTCTCGATCCTTTATTCGCACAGGTGATGTCTCCACAGCAGGCTATCTCTCACTTGCACATCATCTAATTGGACTACATGAGATGGATCCACAATGTATTTTCTCAATTGAGATACATGGAACAAATCATGGAGATTATCAAGCGACGACGGCAAAGTAACCCGATTTTCCTATCCCCTAGAAAATCTGATAAGGACCAATAAAATAAAGCGTCAACTTACGCGACTTCAATGCTCAACCAACACTAGTTACCTGAGTAACTCTAAGAATCACATGATCTCCTTCTTGAAATTCAAGTTCTTTCCTCTTCTTGTCATGATAACTCTTCTTACAACTCTAAGAAATCTTCATCTTCTTCCGAATTATCTTAATCTTATCAGTAGTCTGCTAGACTATCTCAGGTCCAAGCACATCACTCTTTCTCGAATGATACCAACACAATGGCGTCCCACATCTCCTACCATACAATGCATAAAATGGGGCCATTCCAATACTAGAATGAAAAAAATTGTTGTAAGTAAACTCAATTAAAGGCAAGTAGCTATCCTAATCACCTCCTTTTTCCAACACACAAGCTTTCAAAAGATCCTTAAGTGACTGAATAGTCCTCTCAGTCTGACCATTTGTCTGCAGATGATAAGCAGAACTCAAACGCAACTTTGTACCCAAAGCACTTTGCAAACTCACCCAAAATCCTGAAGTAAACCTTGGATCTCTATCTGATACAATGCTAGACGGAATACCATGCAAACTGAAAATCCTCTCAATGTACAACTTTGATAACTTCTCCAACAGGTAATCTATTCTCATTGGAATAAAGTAAGTAGATTTTGTCAATCTATCCACAATAACCCAAATAACATCACAATTACTCGGTGTTCTAGGAAAACCAGACACAAAATCCATCGATATGATATCTCATTTCCACTCAGGAATAGATAATGATTGCATCAAACTCGACGATTTATGATGTTTGATTTTTTACTTCTGATAAGTCAAACAAGAATACACAAACATTGCAATTTCTTTCTTCATACTAGGCCACCAAAATACTTTCCTCAAATCTTGATACATCTTAGTAGCACCCAGATGAATACTCAATCCACTATGATGCCCTTCCTCAAGAATAATCTTTTTCAACTCAATAATATATGAAACACAAAATCTATTATGACATCTCGTGATACCATTTCCATTAATCGAAAAATCACCACTTCGACTTTAATTGATCAAGGTCAACCTATTTACCAAACTCAAATCATATTTCTGACCTTCTCGAATCTCATCAAGAATACCACTAATAAGCTTCAACATACCAAGCTTAACTCCATAAGAAGTCTACTCACAAACCAAACTCATATATTAAAATTACTCAATCATCTCTAAATCTCTTACCATCATCATCGACATATGCAAAGATTTCCTACTCAATGGAACAACTACTACGTTTTCTTTACCCGAATGGTAATTCAAACCAAAATTATAATTTTTCAGAAGTTTCAACCTTCTCCTTTGCCTCAAATTCAACTCTTTTTTATCAAAGAGATATTTCAAGATCTTATAATCACTAAACACTTCAAATCTCAATCCAAACAAATAATGCCTCCACTCTTCAAAACAATCACAACGGCGACCAACTCTAAGTCATGCGTCGGATAATTCCTCTCATGCACTTTAAGTTTCCTTGAAGCATAAGATATAAATTGCTGATGTTGCATCAACACACCTCCCAGTCCCATCAACGAAGCATCATAATATACAACAAACGGTTATGCCAGATTAGGAAAAATCAAGAGTTGTTGTCAACCTTCTCTTAAGCTCTTGAAAACTTTTTTCACACTTTGCATTCCAAACAACAGTTTGATCTTTCCTAGTCAACTGCCTAAATAGCAAAGATAACTTGGAAAATCCTTCAATGAGTTTCCGACAATAACCTACAAACCTAAGAAAACTTCTAATCTCAAAAACTGATTTCGAAGCTTCCCACTGCGATACAGCTTCAACCTTCAATGGATCAACTGCAATACCTCTACTATAAATCACATGGCCAAGAAAACTCACTTCTTTCAACCAAAACTCGCACTTAGAAATTTTAACATACAACTGCTTCTCTCTCAACACAGATAACACAATCCTCAAATGCTCAACATGATCCTCTTCACTCTTCGAATAGATCAAAATAGGCAAAATACCATTTTTGGTCTCTTACCTATACCATTGGGTTCATATTGGTCCCTTAATTATCTTTGTGTTAGATTGGTCCCTTAACACTTTAAAACGTGTCATGTTGGTCCTTTTTGTTTAATTAACGATGAATTTAGCAACCAAAATATGAATTTTTCCATCACTAATTAGACGAAAAGGATTAACATGACACAGTTTAAAGAGTTAAGGGACCAATCTAACACAAAAAAATAATTAAGGGACCAATCTAAACTTAAGGGTATAATTAACTGACCAAAGAGGGTATTTTTCCATCAAAATATCATCAATGAACACAACTACAAACTTGTCAAATACATATAGAAAATCTAGTTTATTTACTCCATAAATACACCTGACGCATCAATACACCAAACGACATCACAAAATACTCATAACGACCATACTTGGTTCTAAAAGCAATCTTCTGAATATCTTTAGCCTTCACAAGAATCTGATGATACCCAGACCTCAAATCTATCTTAATGAACACACTTGCCAACCAACTGATCCATCAGATCATCAATCCTCAGAAGTGGATACTTATTCTTAATAGTTACCTTATTCAACTGTCTATAGTCCATACAAAGCCTCATAAAACCTTTTATCTTCATAACCAATAAAACTGGTGCACCCCATGGTGACACACTCGGAAGAATAAATCTCTTGTCAAGTAGATCTTCAAGTTTACTCTTTAACTCTTTCAATTCTGATGCTAACATACAATATGGAGCCATCGATACCGAACTAGTTTAAAGAACTAAGTCTATCATAAACTCCACCTCACGTTCTGGCGGTAAATCACTTATCTCATCAGAAAAAAACTTTCGGAAGATCAAAAAAGTTGGCAAAACACCAACTGCCCCATTTTCACTAACACTAAAAGTTACTATCAACATATACATCTCAGCACCATCCTGCACCGACTCATCAAAAAAATTTGTAAGCACTTGGCTTAACTCCAAACAATTCACTGCACACACCATCTAAGCTCGTAAGGCACGTCTAATCCATCCAACATGATCCCTTCTACTATCAACAAGAGATTAAGGGTGATCAATTCCTCAATTTACCAATACACACCGACAATCATGACAGGGCATAAACCATATTTACCAACTATAATAGCGTTCAATGAAACACTGAGCCACCATTCTACACTTGAAGCATCTTAGAGAAGCACAATCTTCTCCCACACTTGTTTCAATCCCACCCCTGCAAAGAAAGGCTAAAAAACAAACGTGTACCAATAGTGTTTTCACAAACATGTCGCATACTAGGGAACAAACAACATTAGATAACCTGGCCGGATGGATCGGCCTGCTCTGATACCACTAATATAAAATCCTTCAAAATTAACATAATAAAAGCCCCATGATCAACTCATTTATAATCGTCACTTAGGCATAAAAGCTGATACTCCACATAATTCAAATAACAATAACAAAATAAAGTAGAGTACATAAAGTATCTCTCAAAACATGAATTTAAACGTTCCAAGTTTTACATGATCAGAGCACAACTCAATCCAAAATAAATAGAAAAACTAAAACAAGCTACTCCAACGACTACCTCGCGCTAGAAGCAACTCTACTCCTCAGTACCTGAGCGATGTCGTATAAAATATCATTCCAACATAAGGGTGAAAATTCACATGATTATCAAAATCATAAGATAATATATAATTTATGGCATACAAACATAACATAATTATTCTCATGCTCCAAAAGCTTCATCAACATACTATCACTCAAGTAACCATACTATTTATCGCACCTCAAATTTTACCCTTAGATTTACTAATCATCTCATTTTAGTACATCATCATTTGTTTTAGCTAACCTTTTTAACCAGTTTGTCAATTTTTTTGTTGTGAAGTTAGGTTACTGCGGGAAGTGCAAGAGGTCGCGAAAGCCTTACAGGTGTCATGTTATCTCTTGCAGACTCCTCAATTAATGCCAGGTCAACTTGTCCTCAATTTTCCTCAGAAGTTCCAATGAATATCATCGGAGAGAATTAAGTTTTCCTTGGGTTTGGTATGTTGATTTAAAGGCTAGCTTTTGGTTTCGTGGCACGTGATATTGCAATTTATGCCTCCTTGGTGCATACACTGAGTTCGTCATCATGTAAGACTTGGATGGTGCAATTAGAAAAGGTCGAGCAATATTTTGTTTTTTGGATCTTAAGAGAAAAAAATTGGGATTCCTTTTGATGTTGGAATGATAAGTTGGATAAAATCGGACTCAAATTCACGTTTCGTTTCACTAAGATATGTTCGAATGCGTCCAAGATGTAAGGTGCTATGGTTTATGGATGAGATTTTTAAAAGAGGTTCGAATTTCACTTAACTCACCATGTGACTCAAACGTTTAAGCTATTGTTTGGATTTTGGAAACTACATGATTCAAGTTCTATGTTAAATATGTTTCATTGAGAAGACATTGGAGTTTTGGAAAAATATTTCTTATGTAAAGATTCAAAGAGACTCGCATATGGTTTCAATAACATCTTATTCAAAGTATCAAAAATTGTTTACATTTTGGAATATTCAAGATTACAATATTTTTTTTACAAAATTCAAAAACCTAAGACTAATCTAAGAAGCTACAAGACCTTCAAGTCCCTCTTTATCTTTGTCATCTTCACAAAACCTGCAAACAATGGAAAAACAACAGTAAAATAAGGATTTTAAGAAGAAAAATAAATTTCACAGCCCTCAGAACTTAAAGATTCGTCATCAGGCAATTCGGAAGGGCGACGATGTTGCGCTACCAACTTCCAAAACAACAACAATTTTGAACAACAAGCTTTTTTCAGAATGGCATCATCAGGTCCTAAACGAAAAACCAGAATTTAATAAAAAAAGGGTCCAAGAAACTAAAAGGAACTTCAGTTTATATTTTAACGTCATCATCACCAAATGTTGAAGCCCCTTATCAACATCATCAAGCAAGAAAACTAGGCAGTATCTGTTCATGTCAAGAAAAGAGAATAATGTGAAAAAAAGAAAACGAATTTTCTTCCCCAAGCCCAACGGTTCAGACTTTCCAAAACATCCAAATCACTAAAACGGAATCACAACCATCAAAGGTCCAATCCAAAAACGAACCGTCATCAATATCACAAAAAAAAATGGAAATAGCACAGCCATCAAAAGCAAAAAAAAACGAAAATGGAAAAAAGATAACAGCCGTATCAACATTTCCACGAAAATGGAAAAATATCACCATCAAGATAACAAAACCGAAAGAAGAAACATCATCAATAGGCCAAAATCACAAAAATGGAAAATCATAAAACATTTCCAACATGTCACCCTGAAAAAGGAAAGGTCTTTAAGGGCTCTTTCTAATTGTTTTGGAAAAAATGCTATAAAAAGAAGAAGAAGTTCATACGAAAAAGGGGGAGAAAATCGAAAATAAAGGCTCAGAACACAAAGTTCATCATAGCCCTAAATCGTAAACCATCACCGAAACCGTCAACGAACAACAACCAAAAAACCCAGTTCGCAAAGCCCAGAAACCATCAACGGACAACCATCAGAAGTCCGCAAATTAAATCGCAAAACACATCAACGAAAACCCTTCGCGAATCACCATCGAACAAGGCTCATAACACAACCTTATGTTCATCATCGCCAATCCCATCATAGAAATCTCAACAATAAAGCATCAAAGAATCCATAAGAACAACAAACAATCGCTAACCCTTTTTATTTTCATATTGTTGTCTGTTTACAGGAAAAGAAGAAGAGAAGACGTTGGTTGGAAGAAGAAGAGAAAATGTTGGAGAGAGGAGAGAACGTTGAGAGAAGAAAGAAAGAAGAGGGGTCTAAAGAACGGCGCCGCAAGTGAACAAGGGGATTAGGGTTTCCTTTGAAACCCCCTTATCCTGGGTTGCTCATCCAACCGGGTTTGGGTTTGGGGTTTTATCACCCGGCCCAACCCAACATTATTGTTAGTTTGTTTTAGTTTTTAATTTTTTGTTGTAATATATATTTAAATAATAATATACTAACTACTAACCACTAACTAATTAATATAAAATAAAAATCTGAAAATAAAATAATAAATAAAAAATAATATAAAAAAAATATTTTTTCCTTTAAGATTTAATTTAGCTTTTTAATCAACATTAAAATAAAAAATTTAGAATTTGTAATTTTAAAAATATAAAAAAATGTTTAATTTAATTTAACTATAATTCCTTTTCTTAATAATTAAACAATCCAAAAACTTGTTTCTAATTTCTAATAAACTTAGTTAATTTAACTTTTTTTTTAACTTAGAACTTTAGGGTTGTCATTAATCCTTTTGCTAATTAATCCTTTTTTTTTAAAAAAAAAACTTTTATTAACTTTTAATCCTTTCTTTTTCAACTTAGTTAATTTCTAACGTCTTAACTTAGACTTAATTATAATTCAATAATTTTTTCACAAAAACAATTAAAAACAATTAATTTCTAAATCCTAAATCAAGTCCAATTCACCATCTCCACTGAATCACATTCCCTTAATCCTTATCTAACATCATTTCTCAAATTTCCATTCAAACTCAATCTCTAATCATGCTTACAGTACTTCCTTACATCTCAATATATCATGCTATCATCACTTATTTATATTTCCTGCTTTATTTTTCCATTATCACTTACCCTTTTTTGTTTCCGAAGGAAAGGTTTTCCGTTTGACCGTCGTGTCAATGCCTTCACCTTCACCCCATCCTAGCCTTAGGATCTGAGTCACCGTACTCGTGCATAGGCGTCCCGCCGTAAACATATCTTCACCTTTTTCTAGCCTTAGGATTTAAGTCTCCGTACTCATGCTTAGATGTCCCGCCGTGGACATCCATCTCTTTATCCTAGCCTTAGGATTAGGAGTCTCCGCACTCCATGTAAGTTCCCGTCGTGGAATACTTACTTACACCCTTCTCAATTCAACTTTACAACATAGATTCGGAGTCGCCGCACTCCACGTAAGCGCTTCCATATGAACGTTTACTTCCCCATAGAACCTTGACCACAGTCAAGAAGTTTCTCTTTCTCCCTCTGTGAGGGGAACTACGATTACTCTGATTCCATCCCCTACCTCGGATACGTAGGCACAAGATGAGAATCTTAGCGAGTATACTTAGGACTAAACCCTTAGGTCCTTCTCTTTACCTTCAACCATTTAGCATTACCCTTTAAACAAATAACCATTAGCAATAACACATTTAAGCAAGAGGTTCCTGTATAGTACTACAGAAGTTTAGGATGCTAATACCTTCCTTAAGCTTAACCAACCCCTGAACCCTAGATCTCTCCCCGCATTGTATTTACGATGCAAAATAGGTTTTTCCTTTCTTTAACCTTTCCTTCGGACAAATCAAAGACCGGTTGTGAATCAAAATTGTGGTTCAAATTAATCAATAATTTGATATCATATTATCACCGCAACACTATTCACAAGTACATACTCACAAATCCACAATTTCACTAATTCAACAATTCAATAATACACATAATCTCATATCGCAAACATATACACAATGTGACTCGATGCAAGACTCTAATGCAATACTCATGCATGTGGTACTAAACACTGTTATTATTTTTCGGTTTTTACATTAAACTGGGTCCTTTCCCTAGACCAATAACACACAAAAAGTCCATTCCCTAAGCTCTCAAACCCCGCTCTAGGTTTGGGACAAGTTACTAGTTCCCACGGAACTAACAAGCATTGCCTCTTGAAAATAAATGATGCATGTGAAAGCTCAAGAACCATATGCAATTAATATCATTCCCTAATCTTAATATTTATGCATATCTTCAATAATTCGTCACAGTTGAACTACCACACAATTACACATACTTGCACATTTTTATGATTCATCCACACACAATTCACTTTCAAATGGTATACAACATATTTTAAATTATAATTACAGTTGTATTATCATTACAACAAGCAATAGCTATCATGGATTTAATGTTTTCACACCCAAAATATACTTATACAAGCACATACACCAGTATTCGATAAATTATCCACAAATAATTTCACAACCGGCAGCAAATAGCACAACAATCCATTAATAGAACATACATACAATTAACTCCCCAAACATATTAGATATAGAAATATTGGGAAACCAATTCTCTTAAATATACTATATTATGGTTCTATTCATTACCTTTCCAACGCTTTGAACGGGGACCAAAACGGACTCACAAATTAAAAGTTATGTTCATTCTGCCATCACTCGCTACAGGTTCACTACTGCTCACGTCGCGACTTTCGCTATGCAAACTCTCCAGGACAACAACCCAAAAAAGTGAGATTTTTGCAGTTTAGAGGCCTTTCGGACCTCCGAATTCATTTACGTAAAAAGTTCAAGTTTCAGAATTCGAAATACTTCCATTATAAGACAACTATAACAACCCATAACACATATTTAAGGATCCTACCATCATACATCATGTAATCATCAATTTCAAAACCATGGAAATTAAGGATTTTTATCCTAAATATGATACTAACCATCATACACTATCATAGAATCTCATAACCATGTAAAAACCCACCCTTACCTTAATTCCTTAGATTTTAAAGCTCTTGTTCTTGGGGTTTTCCCTTCCTTTTCTCCACTTCTTCTTTGCTTCTTTTCCTCTTTTTTATCTTTTAAATCATATTCTATCTTTCTATTATTTTATCAAATCCCATAATTTCTCATTATTCTAATGGACTTACTTAACCCACTCTCCCACTTATTATTCACACTCCCAATCTAGGTTCAATTACTTATTTCTACCATTTCCATATGTTATTCCACCAAATAAAATAAATCAATTAAATCAAATAATTAAATTAAATTAAATAAATCAATTATGCACAAAATCACTCAGTTAATTAATTAACATAATATAAATAAATAAATAATTAATAAAATTAGGGTGTTATAGGCCACATGTTCAAGCTTGTTTCATTTTTTGGATTCATTTCTCAAGGCATGACCTCTAATTCTTAGGCATATTCATCTTGGTCATAACATGGTCAATATAGCTCATTCATTTTCAATATCATGCTTTGGAAAACAAGTGAACAAGTATGAATTTTGCTAGATAAGTTCATTAAGCATGTCACTCGGGTCATTTTGGTTCAAGTATGCAAAAGTTTCATCAAGCAAATGGTCACCATGAAAATCCAAGGTTAGGAAGAAAGATTGGTTTAAAGGATTAAAGAGAAATCATGACAAGATAGCTTGGATTCAAGAATTTCTCTAACATTAACAAAATATTTCATGAGCCAAAGCAAGCATCCATATTATGCAATTCAAATAAGCAAATCAAAATCAAGACATACTAATTACAAAATTACATCATTGTTCAAGGGTGGCAATATCATCAAGTCCCAAGTTAAATTCAAATTATAAAAGAATCCAAACCAGGACAATAAGTAAGGAGCAAAAAGTAATACACGACCCAAGTTACATTATTAAGGCCCAAATGACATTACAAACAAGTTGTAAAAATGCAAGACACATTACAAATAGAGAGAAAAGGCACAACAAATGGCTAGTAAATAATTGCATAAACGAAAACTATCGGAATCCTAGTATGCCCTTCTGAATCTCTATAAGAATTTATGGCATGCTTCACAATTGAGGGGCTGGATTTTTCATGTCATTCTTACACTTTCCACGCAGTAAAACCCACATCGCATGACTCCACCTCTTTACATACAAGAATAACTTAAAACAAACAAAAATAAAATACTTGCACATAAAAAAAACTACAACCGAACCTCTTTACAATTACCTTCATCTTCATCTTTCACAACCTTCAATCACTTCAATCCATCATCTTCATTTTCTCAAACAAACAGAAACCAATTCCCCAAACTTGCAACAAACTCACAAATACAAATTCCTTATAAACCTCACAAAAATCACAACTCAACCAAGACCAATTCATTTTCATAAACCCACAAACTCAACAGCAATAACGCAAAACCTCTCACATTCACCTTCAATCAAACAAAAACCTTTAACACAAAAATAATTGGACACAAGGAGAAGAAGAAGAGGAAAGAGAACATAAAGTTGCATACCAGAAGGTAGTTTCTCCATCTTTGAATTTAGTTGTAGATTCATTTAGCTCTTGACTCGTTTGCATTTTCGGTGAAGGATTTGAAAAAAATATTGATGGATTTGGATAGAATAGTTTGAAACGAGCAAGTTGGTGGGGACTGAGCTGCCGTAGCCGCCACCGTGAGGCGTGCTGGCGCGGAAAAATGCTTGTATTCTCTAACAATGTAATTTTAAAAGAAGGTTGAAGAACACGAGTAGTGAGGCTGCTTTCATGATTTTTTTTATAGTTTTTTAATCTCTTGATATTTTTCTTCAAAAACTTCTTTTGTTTACTTTTACATTTTGATTTCATTCTTTAAAATCTTGTGTTTCCTTTTTTATTCATTTTTTTTACTTTTAATTTTCATTCTTTTGTGGTTATGTGGTTGATGACATCTTAAGCATCATGGAGAAATGATCCCAATGATGATTGAAATTTCAATACTTCAAACATGTTAATGAATGATCATTGGATCATTCTTGACACTTTGAGGTATTGATAGGTTATCCTTGGTTGATCATACTTTAAATCTCTTGATGATAGATGAGACCATTTCGCCGACTTGAATTTGCTTCATCACCTTTTTGTCTTGTGTGGATTTGCTTTAGGAGAATGATTCTTGTATCATTTATTTAGCATGATTTATCATATAAATTGTTATTGACCGGTCTCAGATATGTGTGACTTCTACATAAGTCCACTTACGATTGCTTTATATAGCGCTAAATTTGTCGCGATTCGATAAAGCGATCATTCAATCAATAACTGTTAACTACTAACTTCTGACTTTTACATTATCAATCTTTATTTTCTCACAATTTACTTCTTGTCATTTACTTTCTGCAATTTAATTTATTGCTCATTTATCATTCATGTGTTTACTTTATGTCATTTTCTTCTTTTTGATCTTTGTTTCTTATCCTATAGCAAAGACAAAAACATGATAAAACAAAAAAGACCTAAAAAACTTGTAAGACATGAATGAACTGTGGACTGTGCAGATGACCTTAGCATTATGGAGTTTTGAACCTTGCACTTGACCCTAGTAAAAGGAGACTTGGATTTGGACTCTTGTTTTTATTGTATAATTTAGGGAACTTTGCACACAAACAAATTTCTCTTGAGCTACCTTACATCGAGACCCTTTATTTCTCACAACAACGTCCCTTGTATTTTTCATGTACCCATCTCCCCTTTGATTGACTTTCTTTACTTTCTCGCTTTTCTTTGGTTGTATTTTTATTTGCTAGATAATCTTAGGGACTAGGATCGACCTCACCATTTTCTCAAACCCTTGATCCAATACGTCAAGTGATATTCTCTCTTAACCCTTGTAAGTCGATTTCCTTATGCATCACCATCAACCTATCCCATTTAATTCTCAAACCATTTTTATAATCATTTCGCAATAAAACCTTTGATCCAACATCAAGTTGACTTTTCTCCATCAAACTTCAAAACACATAAATATATCGAAACTGTTTCTCAAATAAGATGAAAAAGAGCGGGGTATAGTCAACAAACTTTCGAGAAGGAGGACACGAGATGTAAATCTCGACCGTTCGAATTCTCTCATCAATTCAAAACAACATTAACTCATAAAAACCTTTTTTTTTCTCGTCGTCGTGGTATTTTTCAAACGCCTTTTGACAAGGTAAAACCAATTAACTTACACTCATTTCCTACCCCGAACTACAATTGCTCTGACTTCTTTATTGCACTATGAAAATACGTATGCATGATTGTAATACCCCAAATTTTGCCCTAAGATTTAGTCTAATCATTTCGCATTGCATTTGACTAACTACTAATGGGCTGTGGAGTTTGTGGGTTTTTGCAGAAAAGTCCCAAAGGGGCAAAACGGTCATTTGTTCACAAGTCGGCCGTCAAATTTGAATTTTGAGCTGTAATCAGAAATTTTGGTTTGTTTGATCTAGTTGGGAGGTTTTAATAGGAAATGGTGTCGGAAGCGAAGCTAATCGGATAAATTGAAAAATTAGAAATTAATAAATAAATAAAAAAGGTGGAGTTTCTTTCCATTTGGGTGTTTTTAAATTAATCATATTGCATTGTATCGTCATTTTTATTCTAATTTCATTTCATTTAGTTCTATTTTTATTTTTCATTTTGTTTTAAAAAATAAATCATTTTATTTTAAGTTTTATTTTATTTTGAGGCGAATCATTTCATTTTATTTTTTCATTTCATTTTTAAAAAATAAATCATTTTATTTTAAGTTTTATCTCACTTTGAGTTTTGTTTTCATTTCATTTTACATAACTTCATTCTTATAAAAATAAAACAAAAAGGAGATAACTGTATTTCATTTGTTCACATTCTCATTTTTATTATTAATTCTATTTGCAATATTATCTTTATTTTATATTTTAAATTTTAAATAAAAGCATATATTTGCATTAGTCTTCATTTTCATTTGCATATCCAAAATAAAGTAAATGAATTAAAAATTGTTATTATTAATATTAATTCCTTACGAAAGTGATGAATAAATAGAAAATTTTTTATTAATAAGTGTAGTTTTTTTAAAAAAATAGTAACTAAAATAATAATTACAAAATATATAAGAAAAATTACATTTTTCATAAAAATAAAAAATTTCTAAAATTCTTCACGCTCTTCCGATTAGCCGATTTCGAGTTCCGATCTTGTTCGTACCTGCACACAGAAAAATCACGACGGAAAAATAAGAGTAAAATGTTAGATTTATTTTTGACACCCTCAGAAAAGTCTCATCACCGGGTGTTGGCGTCGAACCGGTAGTATCCGTTCTTTTTGGGACAGCCGAGAAGAAGAGGAAAAGAAGTTTTATGGCGAAAAGGTGATTTTGTCGGAAAACGGATTTTGAGTCAAACAGAATATCCAACACTAATCCAATCCAGAATGAAATATCCATTCTATCAAATATATCCAAGACAAGTCCAAATATCCAGATTTCAAAGCCAACCGAAAATCCAAATCTGGAGCTATGGATCCAAGAATGATATTTCGGCAAATCCAATATCTGAAAATAAAACGGATATCCAAATCAACATCAGAAAAGAATCAAACTCATCCAAGATCCGTAAATCATAATTAAATCCGAAACAATATCAGCCAGCAAATCCGAAATAAAATTAATAAACATAAAGTCCGGATTCAAAAGCCCAGCAACAACACATAACAAAGTCGTTCATTTAAAGTTCACTAGCAATCAGTTCCGAAAAATCTGCAGAATCAACATAAGAATCTCAACAGAAGTTAGAGATATCCAGACCTAACAAACACAAATTGGAACACATAAATTAGAGAAGGATCGAGAAAGAAAACCCTAAGTTCAGAGGCACAAAACGACGGTTGCGCAACAAAGAGTCGAATTCAGAAGCTCATAGCCTTCATCATCATCCAAAGAAGATCTGGAAATTTACGGGAAAAAACCAACACGGCGCCGTCATTACGAAACATCAGAAATCGCGCGGATCTACAACCGTGATCGCCTTCATCATTCCTCAAGAACGGCAGACAATCAACAGCTAGCCTCAGAGCGCATCATCATCGGCATTCCGATCAGTAAGAATCACCAAGGCATAACAATTTTTGTGTGTTGTTCTTCATTTTTTTTCTTTTCAGGGTGGAGAAAAAGTCACGCCGACAGCAAAGAAAGAAGAACAGCCATGAAGGAAGAAGAGCTTTTCGGCAAAAGAAGAAGAATTTTTGGCAAAAAAAAAAGAAGAGGACGGATAAACAAAATGCTGTGCCGCCGCGAAATAAAAGGGGTTCTGAACCCTAATCTGTTTTTTTTTTTTGCTTTTTTATATGATAGCAGGCGGGTCGGGTCCGGGAAATGGGTACCCAACCCGACCCGTTTTATATTTTATTATTTCATGTTGTTTTTTTTTCTTTTTTGCTTATTTAAATTTTGTAATCAAACTCATATAAGCCGCTAAATATAAACTAAAAAATCTGTTTCTTAATTAAAATTAAAGATCTATTTTTTTATATAAACTAAAAGATCTATTTTTTTTAATATAAACTAAAAAATCTACTTCAAAATTAAAATCAAAGATCTATTTTTTTATATAAACTAAAAAAGTTTATTTTTTTAATAAAAATTAAAAATCTATTTTCTTAGTTGAAACTAAATGTGTTTTTTCATTTAAGTAAAATTAAAAAAAAAAATCTTGTTATTAAAACTTAGAACGTTTTTCATAATTAAAACCTACAACATTTATCATAATTTAAAGTGAAACATTTTTTCTATTAAACTTAAACATTTTTCACTAAAATTAAAACATTTTCAATATTAAGGTTCAAATGTATTTTTCAGTAGTTATATAAACCAAACTTTTCTTCATAAAAAAAAATCTATATTTAAAACATGTAGTTCTTTTTTTTTTCCATAATAAAATTCAAAAATAACCTTTCTTAATTAATTCAAACTTCTAAAGTTAAATAACTTTCTTTTAAACTAAAATATTTTCTTAAAATTGATATCTTTTTTAATAAAAATCATATTCTAACATTAAAACCTATTATTAAGATTAAGATCTTTTATTAAACATTAAAGGTTTAAAAAAAAAATTTTAAGTCCTTTTATTAGAGTTAAAACCTCTGTTAAAGTTATTTTTTCAAAATTAAAACCTTTTCTTAAAACTAAATTATTATTTTTTTCAAACGTTTTTAAATTTAAACCACTTTTAAAAATTAAAATTTTTGTCAATTAAAACCGTTATTTATTTAAAAAAATTTGTAAATTAAAAGCGTTATTTATTTAAAAAAATTTGTAAATTAAAAGCGTTATTTATTTAAAAGTTACTAAAATTGTTTTTTTTTTAAATTAAAAACCTTTAAATTCTCTTTTACTAAATTAAATCATTTTTTAAAAAAAAAACATATTTTTAAATTAAACTATTTTTTTCTAATTAAGGTCTCTTTCTAATTAAAAGTTTTTTTAAAAAAAAAAGTAAAAAAAGTTAATTTTAATCAATTAAAACTTTTTAAGTGAGAGAATTTTAATATTTATAAAATTGTCATTAAAAAAATAGAGCTTTTTCTTGAAAGATAATTTTTTTTTAGTAATTACTAATAATGGTTTTTTAATTAAATTGACCCAAGACATTGTTCAAAATTAAAATTGATTTTCTTTTTAAATTAAAATTTTAAGGAAATATAATAATAATAATGTTAAATAAACGTCCAATTTCGTATTTTTTTTCTTTTTCACTATTTTATTATTTGCCATGAATTTCTGTCTGACTTTTCACTAACGTTCTTTGTTTCTCTTCTCAGATTATGCTTAAATTTCGATTAATATTTATTCAGTTTATTTTGTTCCATGGATGTAATTTACGCGAGACCATGGTCGCAGTTTTTTTTCTTTCTCTTTTTTTGGGGATTTGTAATTTACGTGAGTGATCATCGCGACGCGCTCTTTACTTTCCGCATTTTAATTTCTGCCATATAATATTTTGCCATGTTTGCATGTCTTACCGTTAATCACCCTTTGAAGGAATTAGGTCTAAACCGTTTGACCGCCGAGTCAATAACCCTTTCCTTTGACCATTTCAAACCCTAATAGCTTAGGCGTCCTGCCGTGGACGAAAATGCCTTTTACCCTAGCATTAGGTCAAAGAGTCGTCGTACTCTGTTTAGGGTTTCCCGCCGTGGAATCCCTAATTTCAACCCTAATTTTAATTCAACTTTTCAACATAGAAATAGGAGTTTCAAAACTCCACGTAAGCGTGTCCTTAAGATACGTTTACTGTAAGAACACAGATTGTCTCTTAGTAATATCTCTATGTTTTGATGATAACTCTTATGAAATTTTGTATTAAAGAATTATATAATCTAAAATTGGTTCATGAATATTTGTTGCAGATAATTAAAGTATATATACATTCAAGAGCAAATTAATCTGAACATGGAACTATGGAAGGCTCTGAAGAGTCAGAATCATCTTATAGAAGAATCTGAGCATTGTCTGCAGAAGGATCTGAAGCATAAGCTACAGAAGAATCTGAAGCAGAAGCTGCAGAAGAATCTGAAGTAGAAGACTCTAATAAGATCTGAAGACTCTGAAGCATTGAAGAACTTTGTATGAGAGTTAAGAAGCACAGTTTTTCAGAAGACTCTGAGAGTACTACACGTTGCATGTACTGAGGATCTGATTCATAAAACTCTGCTATGATATAATTACACGCTAAAGCACACTTGCTGCCTTACTCTGATTCAGCAAAATCTGATGGATATCCAAGACTCTGATCATGCAAAATCTGATGGTTACCTTGCTGAAAAGAAATACTTATTGAAGAAGAATTCAAAGTAATATCCTTTGATTTAGCTCAACGACTCTTTCCTCTTTCATGCTTGACACTAGAACACAGACCAAAAGCACTTCTCTGTGCATTCTACTTCCAGGAAAGGTCGTGTGATGTAAAGACAAAAAGGTTCAGGCCTTTTCTGTACACAGCCTCCAACGTCAAGACTTTGTGGACTACTGTGCATATAAAAGCAAGTCTTCATCATCTTCTTCAGTAGAAATCAAGAACCAACGAATCTCTGAAAGAAACTCTTACAAGCTCTCATAAAATATTCTTATTGCTGAATTTATTCTTTGTTCTTAACATTAAGTGAAAAATCACTGTTGTGATAAAGCTTGTTAGAAGCATTCATACACTTGTATTAATCTTACATTTTATTGTAATAGTTCCTTAAGAAGATCCAGTTGGGATTAGTAGTTCTTGAGAAGACTTTGAACAGTTGTTCTTAGTGCTTACTATTGTAATCAGTTGATTAAATAGTGGATTAAGTCTTTGTTTGAGAAAGGCAAATCACTCTAGATAGGGTGGACTGGAGTAGTTGAGTTCAACGAACCAGGATAAAAATACTTGAGTTTTTTACTTCTAAGTTTTATCTTCATACTTATTCAACCCCCCCTCCCCCCCCCCCCCCCCCCCCCGTTCTAAGTATTTTCTCACCTTCAGTTGGCATCAGAGCTCCGGTTCTGTGTGTGCTACCACTTCACAGTGACAGAAAAGATCCAGTGAGAAAAACTTTGATACTTATATTTGGTTGTTTATAATGGTTGATGTTTCAATATCTAACAAGTATGAAGAAAGAGATAGAATCAGTACTAAACCCCCTATGTTTGATGGGGAGAAATTTGATTATTGGAAAGACAAGATTGAAAGTTTTTTCCTTGGTTATGATGCTGATTTGTGGGATTTGGTCATAGATGGATATGTTCATCCCATTGATGGGAATGGCAAGAAAGTAGATAGAAAATCTATGACAGAAGCCCAAAAGAAGGAATTTAGAAATCACCAAAAGGATAGAACAATATTGTTAAATGCAATATCTCACACTGAGTATGAAAAGATCACAAATAGAGAAACTGCATTTGACATGTTTAAGTCCTTGAAAATGACTCATGAGGGAAACTCTCAAGTCAAAGAAACAAAGGCTCTGGCTCTAATTCAGAAGTATGAAGCTTTCAAGATGGAAGAAGTTGAATCTGTTGAAGCCATGTTCTCCAGATTTCAAATACTTACAGCTGGACTAAAGGTTCTGGATAAAGGTTACTCTACTGCTGATCACGTGAAGAAGATCATCAGAAGCTTACCTACCAAATGGATACCTATGGTGACTGCGCTGAAAATGGCTAAAGATCTGAATCAGATTTCCTTGGAGGAACTAATCAGCTCACTAAGGAGCCATGAAATTGAACTTGAGGAAGATGAGCCTCAAAAGAAAGGTAAGTCAATTGCCTTAAAATCTAATAAATCTGCTAAAGCGTTGCAGGTAATAGAGGAAAGCTCTGAAGAATCCTCATGTTGTCCAGAAGAATAAACAAACTCTGGAAGCATAAAGGAAAGAAGTTTAAAAACTTCAGGAAGTCTGAACAAAGAAAGGAATCTTCTGGACACAGAAGATCTGGCAAAAAGGAGGTTGTCTGCTACGAATGTAAAGAACCTGGGCATTACAAAAATGATTGTCCAAAGCTTCTGAAAGAAAATCCTAAAAGAAAATTTGATAAGAAGAAGAAGGTTCTAATGGCAACCTGGGATGATTCAGATACATCTGAATCTGAATCTGAGGCAGAAGAAGAATATGCCAACGTAGCATTGATGGCAGACATAGAAGATCAGGAGGAAGGAATTTCAGGATCTGAATCTGACTCTGAATCTGACTCTGACGCTGAAGAGGTAATGGCTAAACTCACTAAAGATGAACTTATCAAAGTGTTATCAGAGGTTCTGACGAGCTAAAACAATATTAAGCTCAAATACAAGGAGCGTCAAAGCAATCTTGTATCTGAGAATAATATTCTCAAATCATAAGTGGCTAAGCTAAATGAAAAGAACTTAAAAATGAAAAATGATTTTGAATTAGCTCAACAAGACTCTGATTCTGAAACTGAGTCTGAATGCAAAAATATTTTGGAAAAATATGACTACAGTTTTCAGAAGTTTCTTGCTAAAAGCATAGACAGAAGCAAAATGGCTTCTACGATCTATGGAGTTAGCAGAAATAACAGAAAAGGAATTGGATATAAATCTTCCTCTGGAAAGGATTTAAATCTAAAACCTGTTGATAAAATTATCATCAAGAAGACTCCTTTATATTCCCATTTTAAGTTTGGTCATTTGAATGATATTGAACACACTCGTTCTGAAAAGAACATTCATGTGTTTAAATCTAAGGCTAGTCAGAATAAACCTTATGTTGAAAAACAAAAGTTTAGACGAACCTTCAGAACAACTAACCCAAAAGGACCCAAGAAGATCTGGGTACCTAAGAGTAAAATAATTCCTGTTGCAGATGTTCTTAGCAGCAAGGTCAGGATGCCAGTCATGGTACCTGGACTCTAGATGCTCATGACATATGACGGGAGAAAGGTCTATGTTCCAAAGTCTGGAGCTTAGATTTGGAGGTGACATGAAATTTGGAGGGAATCAGAAGGGCAAGATCATTGTATCTGGCACTATTGGAAATGGTAACCTTCCCTCTATTACTAATGTTTTACTTGTAGAGATTAAAGCATAATTTATTATCCATAAGTCAATTAAGTGATAATGGTTATGACATAGTCTTTAATAAAAAATGTTGTAAAGCTATTAGTCAAAAGGATGGCTCAATCCTATTTAGTGGAAAGAGGAAGAATAACATTTATAAAATAAATCTTTCAGAACTTCAGGTTCAGAATGTTAAATGCCTCTTGTCTGTTAATGAGGAGCAATGGGTCTGGCACAGAAGATTAGGGCATATTAGTATGAGACGTATATCTCAGATTAATAAACTTAATCTTGTCAGAGGACTTCCTAAGTTGAAGTTCACCTCAGATGCTCTTTGTGAAGCATGTCAAAAAGGGAAGTTTTCAAAATCCTCTTTTAAAACAAAAAATGTTGTTTCTACTTCCAGACCATTAGAATTACTTCATATTGATCTGTTTGGACTAGTGAAAACTGCATCCATCAGAGGCAAGAAGTATGGATTAGTCATTGTTGATGACTATAGTAGATGGACATGGGTAAAGTTCCTAAAACACAAGGATGAGTCACATTCTGTGTTCTTTGACTTCTGCAAACAAGTCCAGAATGAAAAAGATTTCAAAATTATAAAAGTCAGAAGTGATCATGGTGGTGAGTTTGAAAACAAATATTTTGAAAAATATTTTAATGAAAATGGCATTGCTCATGATTTTTACTGTCCTAGAACTCCACAACAGAATGGAGTTGTAGAGAGGAAAAATAGAACTCTGCAAGAAATGGCCAGAACCATGATCAATGAGACTAATCTGGCAAAGCACTTTTGGGCAGAAGCAATCAACACAACATGTTACATTCAGAACAGAGTGTCTGTAAGACCTCTTCTGGAAAAGACTCCCTATGAATTGTGGAGGAACAAAAAGCCCAACATTGCTTATTTTCATCCTTTTGGATGTATTTGTTATATGTTGAACACCAAAGAGAATCTTAGCAAGTTTGATTCTAAAGCACAGAAGTGTTTCATGCTTGGATATTCTGAACGCTCTAAGGGTTACAGAGTATACAATACTGAAACACAGATTGTGGAAGAATCTATACATGTTAGATTTGATGATAAGCTTGGCATTAAAAAGCCAAAGCAGTTTGAAAATTCTGCAGATAGAGAAGTAGTCTTCACAAACTCTGAAGGCTCAGAAGCAGACAAAGCTCAAGTGAAGGAACCAGAAGCAACGCCAGATGCAATTCCTTTGACTTCTCAGATGAACAACTTAAACATTTCTGAAGAATCAACTGTTAGAGGATCATCTTCCAGAATCAAAGCTTCTCATCCAGAGAATGTGATCATTGGAAAGAAGGATGACCCTATCAGAACAAGATCCTTCCTCAGATCCTCTGAACCATCACTATTTGGACTGGTGTCAGTAATTGAACCAACCACTGTGGATGAAGCTCTGCAAGATAATGACTGGATTATTGCCATGCAAGAAGAGCTAAACCAGTTCAGTAGAAATGATGTGTGGGACTTAGTTCCAAGACCAAAAGGATTCAACATAATTAGAACTAAATGGGTCTTCAGAAACAAGCTTAATGAGAAAGGAGAAGTTGAAAGAAATAAAGCAAGGCTTGTTGCTCAAGGGTACAGTCAACAAGAAGGTATTGATTACACTGAAACTTATGCTCCAGTGGCAAGGTTAGAATCTATACGCCTTCTTATTTCATTTGTTGCACAATATAACATCACTCTATATCAGATGGATGTTAAAAGTGCCTTTCTAAATGGTATTATAGAAGAAGAAGTATATGTTCACCAGCCTCTTGGTTTTGAGAGTGAAAAATTTCCAGAACATGTTTTTAAAATAAAGAAATCTCTGTATGGTTTAAAACAAGCTCCCAGAGCTTGGTATGAGAGATTAAGTAATTTCCTTCTGGAAAAGAATTTCATCAGAGGCAAAGTGGACACAACACTCTTTTGTAAAACATATAAGAAAGATCTTATAATATGTCAAATATATGTGGATGATATTATATTTGGATCTACCAATACTATGTTGGGAAAGGAGTTTGCTCAATGTATGCAGGCAGAATTTGAAATGAGCATGATGGGAGAATTGAGATTCTTTCTGGGAATTCAAGTCAACCAAACTCCAGAGTGCACTTACATTCATCAGACCAAATATGTTAAAGAACTTCTGAAGAAATTTAACATGACTGATAGTAAGATGGCAAAGACTCCCATGCATCCAACTAGTATATTAGGCAAGGAAGAGGTAAGTAAGAAAGTGGATCAGAAACTCTACAGAGGTATGATAGGATCTCTTATATACATAACTGCTTCTAGACCTGGCATTCTGTTCAGTGTATGTTTATGTGCAAGATTCCAATCAGATCCTAGAGAATCTCACTTAACTGCTGTTAAGAGGATTCTAAGGTATCTGAAAGGTACTACTAACGTGGGTCTGTGTTACAGAAGATCTGATAAATATACATTAGTTGGATTCTGTGATGCTGACTATGCTGGAGACAGAGTAGAGCGTAAAAGTACTTCTAGAAGCTGTCAGTTCCTTGGAAGTCATCTGATCTCATGGTACAGCAAGAAGCAACTCACAGTTGCACTTTCTACAAGAGAGGCAGAATACATTGCTGCTGCTGGATGTAGCACGCAGATGCTCTGGATGAAGAGTCAGTTAGAAGACTATCAGATCTTTGAGAGTAATGTATCTATCTTCTGTGATAATACTTCTGCTATATGTTTGTCTAAAAATCCAATTTTACACTCTAAGGCAAAACATATAGAAATTAAACATCATTTTATCAGAGACTATGTTCAGAAGGGTATTATAAACTTAGCCTTTGTTGATTCAGATCATCAATGGGCTGATATTTTTACAAAACCCCTTGCTGAAGATAGGTTCAAGTTTATTCTTAAAAATATTGGTATGGATTTTTGTCCAGAATAATATTTATCAGGGGCAAACTTCTCAGATGCAAATTGTTTAATGCTCTGAAGTATTTCATCTGTTAATTTATTCATTTTCTTGAATTATTTTACTTGTGTAAATCTGAACTAACAATGCTCAGAGGATCTGAATGTTGTCTAACGTTTCATTTCTCAAGAGATTTCAGAAGCACAAGCAAGCAAACATGTGTAGCTCAGAAACTGAAAAGGTAGAGTGCACTTTACTGAATTAACGTTTGAAGTACTGCTTTGAAAATCTGATTTTTCTTGATTTTCCCCCATCTGTCAGAATCATAATTGCTATGCAATGATGTTTTTACTTTTTCATTTAATGCTATGTGAAGCGTGCTTATGTGATTGTTTGTGTGCCTGATTTTATCTATAAATACCACAAATCACACCATTTCACACTTTTCACTTCACGAACCTTTTATGCATTTCTTTCTTCTCTTTGCTTTTCACCAAAACCCTAAACCTAAAACCTCTCTCTCAAGAACATCAATGGCATCTTCTTCATCAACATCTGCTCAGATGCAATCAACCATTGCTGTTTCTGCTCCTAATGCTGAAGCTTACAAAGAACCTGTGAGAACTCTTCTCACTCCAACCATAGAACTGGAAGTTCTGAGTGAATGCTTCATAGACCTTGAGTCCATTGAAGAAAATGGGTTTAATATTTCTTCAACCATTCAAACTCAGAGTTGGACAAAGTATTTTGACAGGCTTATGGGTCCTGTTTACCCAACTTTGGTGAAAGAATTCTGGATACATGCTCAGGTGTGCCCTAAGTTCATCCATTCTTCTGTCCTTGGAAAGGAAATTGTGATTACTGAGAAGCTGATCAGACAACTTATTGGATACTCTGAAACTGATGGTGAAACTAGTCTACAATCTGCTCGTGTGGATCTTGCTGATGTATTTCAAGTTACTATTTCTGGGGCACCAACTAGCAAAGTAAGGGAACTGAAGCCAGTCTACAGGATCTGGGCCAAGATTTTCATGAGTTCCATCTTTCACAGAAAATCATCAAATTCCCCAGATTATGTCAGTGCTGAACAACTATATTTTATGTTCTGTATGAGCAAGGGAAAGAAGGTGGACTTGCCTTATCTTCTGTTCAGTCACCTTCTGAATCATATAAAGGAAACAAGAGAAGATGTAAGAGTCAAAACTGGAAAAGTTAGGAATTGGATTCATATGGGTAGGCTGATATCAGACATTCTAACAGAGAATGGTCTTGTGAAATATCTGTATGACACTGGATTGACAGAGGATCTGTCATATGTCATAGGTTCTGTCATTAATGTCAATACTCTGAAGAGGATGAAGGTCATCATAGAGCTTGCCATCAAACCTAAGAAAATTGCTACTAAGGATGTCAGCAACAGAAGGATTCCTGTTGAAGATTTTCCAATGTTCACTGCTGACGAACCAAGGGAGATCATCTTATCCTACATAGCTGATTGCCTGTTAAATGGTGTTCCTCTGCCTGTGAACATCGTCCAGAAGGAAGGAAAAGTTCTGCCTAATCTTGTTAGAGAAAGGCGTTCAAAGAATATTGCTGAAGAAGGATCTGAGGCTCAGCCAAAGAGAAAAGCCTCTGAAGCTGCTGTTAAGCCTCAGAAGATAAAGAAAGTGAAACCCACTCCTCCAGAGGCAAGTCTGAAAGACATAAGAGAAACTATCAAACAGGTATTAACATCTGATCCAACTCCAACCATTCACTCTCCATTACCTTCACCTCCTCCATCATCTTCTAGACCACAATCATCTGTACCACCATCATCTGGAATTCATACATCTGAATCCCCTTCATCTCAAGCTAGACATTCTCAACCATCTTCTGTACAAACTCCAATTGAACCACCTCAAACAGAAATACAACCAGAACATCAACAACAAGAACCATCTCAGCCAGAACAACAAAAACTACAACCAGAACAACAACAATAACTTACAGAACATCACTCTCAACCCATTTCATCTGAACCTCCCCAACCAACACCATCTGAACATCCCTCAATAATAGAACAACCGTTACCTGGTCCAGAACCCTTAAATGACATTCTTGATCTGGAACCACTTGCAACCATGGTTATCTTGTCATCCACCTCATGCCACTCTACTGAATCATCTGATTCTGAATCAGAAGTTCATTCACCCTCTTGCTTACACATTCCTGATCCACTCAAACTTGCATTTTCTGACCTATCAGCAACTGACCAAATCAATCGTAGAATTTCACTTCGCTCAAAATTCAACCTTCATCATCTGAAGCTGAAATTTCACCAACCCCTACACCTCAACTCACAATACCACAACCATCTGAACCTCAACCATCTGCATTTCAACCATCTAACCAACCACCATCTGATCCAACACCTCCTAATATCACTTGTGAACAACCTCAGCCAAACTCTGAATCTGCTGAGAAAGTGACCCCTGAGGAATTTCTTTACCCCAACCCTAGATCAGATGTTGATAAACTGTTTGAAAATTTCAAAAAGGAAGTTTGTATGGGGATTGCACGTGTGGAAGAAGAGTGTCTGTTCAGTATAGATCATGTTAAGTCTGAAGCTGCCTGGGATAAATTTATCTCTAAGATCAGTGTGGTGGCCTCTCATCTCAAGACAGTCTGTGCTGAAGATGCTAAGGCAAAGTTTGCTGAGTTGGTACGACAAACTCTGATGAGCATTCCCAAACCACCAGTGCTGCTTTTGGAAGCTGCTCCTGCTGAAGACTCTCCATCTGAAGATGTTGCATCTGATATGGACATTGATGCGCTGCATCTGAAGTGAAGACTGACAATTCAGAACTTGTGAAAGAAGTTAATGAAATCAAGTCCTGGATGATCAAACAAGAACAAACCACTGAAGAGATTAAGACTTGGATGGCCAAGCAAGAAGAGTCTACTACAAAGATCACAGATCTTCTGACCCTGATTGCATCCTGTCAACCCTAGTTTCTTTTCATGTTTTTGCATTGCTATTTTGCATCTGTTTTCTCTTGTTTGTTTGTTATCATCTGTTATGTGAACCATCTGAATGAGTGAAATTGTTTGCTTTGCTTTTCTTCTATTATTTTTTCTGTCTTTACACATCTTTTTGATTATGACAAAAAGGGGGAGAAAAAGAGTCTGATTGTTCAATCCATAAGCAAATACTAAAACAAAATTCAGACATATTATTAACTATCTTTGAATTTAAGTCTTTCAGATTCTATTGTTTCATCTGACAAAATAAATTCATTGAAGTTATCCTGAGAATTACCCAACCAGACTCTGATTCTTAAAGCAAATTATACTCTGAGTCTAAACGCAAAACTAGACTCTGTGTTTGAAAGAAGTGATCAGACTCTGATTAACCTGACTCTGTGTTTGAAAGAAGTCATCAGACTCTGATTCTGAAATACACTCAAGCAAAAAGGGAAGTATTCTTTTCCTTAGAGTATTCATTTCAGGGGGAGATTCTTAATCTCAGGGGGAGTTATAATTATTATTTTTTTTAATTGAACAAAATTTCTCATGTTTTGTCATCATCAAAAAGGGGGAGATTGTAAGAACACAGATTGTCTCTTAGTAATATCTCTATGTTTTGATGATAACTCTTATGAAATTTTGTATTAAAGAATTATATACTCTAAAATTGGTTCATGAATATTTGCTGCAGATAATTAAAGTATATATACATTCAAGAGCAAATTAATCTGAACATGGAACTATGGAAGGCTCTGAAGAGTCAGAATCATCTTATAGAAGAATCTGAGCGCTGTCTGCAGAAGGATCTAAAGCAGAAGCTACAGAAGAATCTGAAGCAGAAGCTGCAGAAGAATCTGAAGCAGAAGACTCTAATAAGATCTGAAGACTCTGAAGCATTGAAGAACTTTGTATGAGAGTTAAGAAGCACAGTTTTTCAGAAGACTCTGAGAGTACTACACGCTGCATGTACTGAGAATCTGATTCATAAAACTCTGCTCTGATAGAATTACACGCTAAAGCACACTTGCTGCCTTACTCTGATTCAACAAAATCTGATGGGTATCCAAGACTCGGATCATGCAAAATCTGATGGTTACCTTGCTGAAAAGAAATACTTATTGAAGAAGAATTCAAAGTAATATCATTTGATTTAACTCAACGACTCTTTCCTCTTTCATGCTTGACACTAGAACACAAACCAAAAGCACTTCTCTGTGCATTCTACTTCCAGGAAAGGTCATGTGATGTAAAGACAAAAAGGTTCAGGCCTTTTCTGTACACAGCCTCCAACGTCAAGACTTTGTGGACTACTGTGCATATAAAAGCAAGTCTTCATCATCTTCTTCAGTAGAAATCAAGAACCAACGAATCTCTGAAAGAAACTCTTACAAGCTCTCATAAAATATTCTTATTGCTGAATTTATTCTTTTGTTCTTAACATTAAGTGAAAAATCACTGTTGTGATAAATCTTGTTAGAAGCATTTACACACTTGTATTAATCTTACATTTTATTGTATAGTTCCTTAAGAAGATCTAGTTGGGATCAGTAGTTCTTGAGAAGACTTTGAACAATTGTTCTTAGTGCTTACTATTGTAATCAGTTGATTAAATAGTGGATTAAGTCCTTGTTTGAGAAAGGCAAATCACTCTAGATAGGGTGGACTGGAGTAGTTGAGTTCAACGAACCAGGATAAAAATACTTGAGTTTTTTACTTCTAAGTTTTATCTTCATACTTATTCAACCCCCCCCCCCCCCTTCTAAGTATTTTCTCACCTTCATTTACTCCCCTTGACACCATGACCATAGTCAAGACGTTTCTAACCTCCCTTTCGAGGGGAACTACAATTAATCTGATTCCATTCCCGTCAGGATATGTAGGCACAAGATGCGACGTCTTGCCGAGTAAACTTAGGACTAACCCTTAGGTCTCTTTTAGGTCACTCTATCCCTTAGCAATATATTTCAAACAGATAAAAAAAAGGCATACTTTAAACAAAATGTTCCTGTAGAGTACTACAGAAGTTTAGAGTGCTAGTACCTTCCCTAAGCTTAACCAACCCCTTACCTAGGTCTCTCCTCGCATTGTGTTTACGATGCAAAAATAGGTTTTCTCTCTTTTGACCTTTTCCTTCGGATAAATCAAAGAGTGGTTGTGAATTAAGAATTGTGATTCAAACTAATTAATAGTTTGATATCCTATTTCCACCGCAACAACGATATTGCAAAGCTTTGGCGAGCACCATAATGAAAAATCACTCATTTTTTCTTTAGCAAGTACCCTTAGATTCCACACCCATTCGTGCATAGACAACTTAGATGGTTCCTGTTGAGTACAACGGATGTGAGGGGTGCTAATACATTTTTCTTGCATAACCGACTTATAAATCCGATTTTAGTTGTGATGACCGGACCCTATCCTTTCATATCCCTTTCGTTTGTAGGTTTTATCGATATTTCTCTTTTCATCCTCTTTAAAAATAAATAGTTCGACAGTGACTTTGTTCAGTCCATCTCGTGAGTGTGCGTAATGTGAGGTCATCTCTCATTTTTTTAGATACCACACATCTCTATCAAAGCATCTAGAACTCTATGAAAATGACGACTAACAGTTTCACCAGAGCGTCTAAAAAGAAGGACATCACACGATTTTATATGAAGAAATTTTGCTACTTATTCCTCGATAGGCGCTCGGTAAGTCCACCTTAATCTTGTAAAAAAGTTTTAAAATCGAATGATATTATAACATTGGTCGCTTCCTACAATATTTTAACTATCATCTATAAAAAATTGAACAATAAAATTTTCTTTAATTATAAATTCATATATAAATAAATTAAATTAAAATATTTATAACAAATCAAACACAAACAAACCAATTAAAGGCTTTTTATAACAAATCAAATACATAATTTCAAAATATTTATAGCAAACTCAAATCAATTAAAAATCTTCATAGAAAATCAACAATTTATATTATTATTAATTTTTTTCTTAACTAATTTTAATTTTTTTATATACAATATAAATCCAAAAATGTATAAGATTTTTCATTGAACCCCAGTTTGAATAAAACTCATAAAAACATGAGTTTATAGCAAGTATTTCTCTATACAATGTTAAACAATGTTCAATTGAATTCTTATAGAATGAACCACCATTGTATACCATTGTATATTATCTCAAGATGAAAATGTGTATATTCTCTCGAGGCTAATTTGTACAAAATTCTCAATTGAGTTTACCATAGAATATCTAATTTTTGAAAATGGAAATACTTATGAATATGAAAAATCAATAGAAAACAAACAAACAAACAAACGCTAATAAAAAAATATCACATAAAATAAAAAATATAACAAATATTTTAAAAAATAAAATTATTGTATTATTAATTGATTCCATTCTTAGGAAATAAAAAATAATAAATAAATTAAAAAATTAAGTATTAGATTAAATTGGTTCCATCACATTTTGTGAAACTAAAAATGTCCATCAATCCAAATATTTGTTATTGGGCTCACACAACTCATATCTCATAAAGTCACACTACACTACATGACAATATCATATCTTATATCTAGATCATCTCTCTTAAGAGTGTAAAATAAATGTCCAGACACATTAGTGTTGTTCAAATTACAGAATTTCTATCTCATTCAAAGTGTAAAATAGCATTTGGATGTCTATAAAAAATTAATGTACTTGAAATGCCAGAAATATTAGATGTTTCATTTAAACATGGAAGATTGAGCCAAGTACGTACACAGAAACTAAATATGTACATATAGTAGAATAAACTATTCCTTACAAAAAAGACTACAAAAGGAAAGGAAACTTTATTTTCTAAATAAAAGATAGTGGCAGTAAGGCCAATGAAGTTTTACAACAAAAAGAACAACACTTAGACTCTAAAACTCAGTCTTCATTGATTTGTTTAGACACCATATGATTGATCTGCGACTGAAATCTCCATCTCCACCGCAACATATCACCCGTTCATCCTGCACACAATTGCTATCTTAAGGCATTACATGAAGAAAAAAAAGAACAAATTTAAAAATATTATTATAGAAACTCTAACTTGTTTTGATTGAGTGTGGCCGCTGCTGCCATCGACGCAGCCACACCGCCCGGTGTGGTTCTCATGTCAGCTTTGTTCCTAAGCTCAGCTCCAATCACTCCCTCTGCATCCTCTCGTGTTACAGCCTTGTCTGCTCCCAGCTTCTCCCTCGCAACCTCCATTCGAATCATTAAACATAACCATATGTCAGTTAGTACATTATCCTAATTAACAGTTCTAAATTGATGTTCTTAACGTAATGTTAGATAAGATGAGTTACCGATACGACATCTGCCAATGTTGTTTTCTGCAGATCAGGCATAGTACGAGTGTTCCGAGTTGCTGCTGACTGAGCTATTGCTCCCAACCCACCCGGCTCAGTTTGATTCTTTCCGGTGGCTCTCATTTCCGCTGCTTGTATAGCAGCGGCATCGCTCTGATCCAAAGGCTTATCACCGGCTCCAGTTAAAGCAGAAGCTTCCAACGCCTCTCCAATGGTTATCGCATTCTTGTCCAAAACCAAACCAGGATCATTCATTGGCACATCAGGTTCAACGAACTGTCCCACAACTTGTGACCCTACCGACTCAGTGATCAAGCGGTTTCCACCCACTTTAGTTTCGGAGATGCTCACGCCTTGGTTTCTGGCTATGTCTGAGATGTCGTCGCGGTGGACAAGACCGGTTGCGGTGTTTACTGCGGCTGCTGATTGCATCACAGAGGCGGGACTTCCTCTTTGGGTTTGTCCTAAAGTTTGATTCTCGGTTGCCTGCATGAGAGCTGCGTCTCTTGGCTTGATTGGTTGGGATGCTAATTCACCGGAGACGTCAAAAACATCGCCGTATTTGATTGGTTGTTGCTCGGGGAATTGATCTGCTCGTGGTCTCTGTGGTTGTTCTTGACTCATGATTCAGAACTTACTTTGGTTTCGATTTTCTTTATTTTGTGTGTGTATATTAATAACTTTATAATCTGTGTTACTTAATTGCATTGAAATGGAACTGAGTGAGTATATATAAAAGAAATGAATGGATACAAAGAGATGAATGGAGATTTTACAGATGTCATGCGATGGAAAGATGGTTGTTTCATGTTTAGAGGTATATGTGGTATTTGTAACAGCATATTGCATGCGTCATGACACGTGTTAAAAGGAAATATATAAAGAAGACAAAACATGTGCTCTGGAACTATAGGTATTACCTTCTTTTCTTTTCTACACCTCCACTGCCGACTGGTTCAGTGAGTAAATGAATTTGCAGCTAGAGTATTGTAATTTGTAAGCTAAATAAACGGGTCACCTCATAACTCTAATTAAAAAAATTGAGAATTTGACGAAGTTGAATGAGTTTTGTCTTATACATAATCGGTTGTATCTATTAAGTGCTAGCAAAGTTTTTTTTTATTTTTTAAAGATAGATTGAACAACAAGTTAATCTGAAGCATGATTTTAAATTGCAGTTGTAGTTATTGATGTGGTTGTGGTTGTAGTATTACGGTTGCGACTATTGCGATGCAGATTAATGTCGTTACGGTTGCGGCTATTGCGATGCGGATTGAGGTCGTTACAGTGAGAATTTATTTTTTATCAATATAAAATAATATAGTTTATTATATGTATTAGGTTTCACATGTCATCCATTGTTGCAGGTTGATGCGCTCGGATGCGGATATATGCCGTCGTTGTGGTGTTATGATGCAATTTTTAGTGTGATTTACAATCACACCGCAATTGCGGCCTTATACGGATGCAGACACCACCACAAACGCAATATTACGGTCGCATCAGATGATGTGGTCCATAATTTTAAATCATGATCAAAATCTCAATATGTTTTATTCGAAAGTGTGTCAAATGCTAGATTGTATCCTTATAACAAACGAATTAGTAAATGATGCTAAGAGGATGAATAAAGAAGTATTATGTTTTAATGTCGATTCTAAAAAAGCATATGATTTAGAAATTTCTTGATTATATGATGGGGAGAATGGAATCTAATGACAAGTGGAGAGGTTGGATTTAAATTTTTGAATGTCTGTGAACTGCATCCATTCTAGTGTTGGTAAATAGAAGTCCTATAAGAGAACTTTTGGTCAAAAAAGGGGCTAAGACAAGGGGATCCCTTATCTCATTTTTTATTTTTGTCAGCGGCAAATGATTTCAATTTAATGGTGGTCAAAAGTGTTCAAATGAACCTCTTCGATGGATATCAATTTGGGAATGGTGTGATGAATGGTTTTCAATTTTAATACATTAATGATACTGAAGCTAGCGGGATTATACCTGAGCGAATCGCACACTCAAAGATACAATAAAGTCGCCACCGAACTTTATTTAGTTCCAAAGGAAATGAAAAATATCAATAAAACCCAAGGGAAAGGGAAACGAGAAAGGGGGTCGTGTCGCTACTGCGAAAATCGGCGCCGACTGAACAGAAGAGTCGCCACCGTGCGTTATTTATCCCAAAGGAGGGAAAGGAAACGCTCGAAGTAAACCTACCACAAAGACGGGAAAGGAATGGTCATCGCAACCAAATCTTGGATTCGGGAGTCGGTTACGCAAGGGGAAGGTATTAGCACCCCTCACGTCCGTCGTACTCGACGGGATCCACGCTTGTTTTCTGGTACGGATTGTTATTCTATCTATTCTACAGGTCTGGGGTTAAAAGAAAATAAAATGACTCGGCAAAGTATCGCACTTTATGCCTACGTATTCCCGTCTGGAACGAGAAATCAGAGTCAACGTAGTTCGCCTACCTACGGGAAAGGAGGGGAAGGTTGCTCGCTAGGATATCACATCCTATGCCTACGTACTTTCATACAGCATGAAAGATCAGAGCAAACGTAGTTCAGGCCACGTACGACACAAGTCTATTTTGATTGCTTTTATCTCCTTCTGAAAAAGGGTTTTCCTGATTAGCAGTCCAAGCGGACAAAAATTGACGTTTTGATGAGTTCACATTCTTTTACGGAAGAAGTGTCTTTTATTGGGTTTGAAATCTTATTGTGTTTTTTGATTGTTTTAAGATGAGAAGAGAAACGGCAACTCTAACCTATGGTTGAAAAGGGAATCAAACTAACCTAATATTATCATGCATGGGTTAAGACCTAATGTCTATCATGTTCCTCTCTTGCGCAGAGAGAAACAGAGATCCTAAGGGATAAACGGAAACAGAAACAACATCATATATACAATAAAACAGTAAAATGCATGAATGCAGCAATACAAGCGAGGCAAGGGAGTCCCACTCAACCTCGAACCTAGAAAACAACAGGCAAAAGCGAACAAAATTCGCTTTCAACCTAACAAATTAATTGGCAAACAATACAGTCCGGGAAACTCAAACAATACATCAAAAGCTTAAACAGCAAAAATAAACAGCAAACAGCAACTCTGCACAGCAAGCTCCATCAACATCTGTCTTCAAGTCATCTTCAAATATCTACAAGCTTCAAGCAAGCATCAATCTTCAAGGAAAGAAACTCTAACAGTAAACCCCTTCAACAGCTGCAAACAGCAGGGCTTCAAACAGCAGCAGTCACAGGCACAGCATCAACAGCACAATCTTCATCTGCAAGCAAGGTCTCTATCTTCAACCTTTCATGACTTTTCTTCAAATCAAACTCTCCAGGATGAGGAACAATTAATAGAATGAATTGGGATGTTAGACAGCTAGCTGACCACCAAAGGTGGCAAACAGACTGTTTAACAAAATGTAGAATGTTTCTCTCAAGAGTTCTATCTCTTAGATACTGTCACCAAGCCTTCCAAAGGAAGGGGGTGAGTATCCTAGAGAGACTCTGAATCATAGAGATGGAGGCAAACAAAGCCATCCATGTTTATGAAGCAAGTTTCTACTTTAAGCTCTACCTAGCTTCTAGTTCCTATAATCTTCAACAGCTGCAAGCAAGCTGCAATCTTCATCAACTCTTAAACTGGACCTTCACTCCTTTTGTCTTCAATGGCTTCACCAACAAAGTCTTCAGCTCAAACCCATACCCCAAGCAAGCCCAATACCCCACACAATCAAACAATAACCCTAGAAAGGGCACACCATACAATCAATCAATTACAAAAATATACTAAGAGTATTAATATAATAGGGGAACTTCTAGCATTTTCTAAGGGATCTACTACACTTACCCATAATACCCCTATAGTTCTATCTTCTAATTCAACCTAAAAACCCAAAAAGAAATTGTTTTGGTACACATATGTTATGTTCAAAACCCTAATTAACTAGCCTAATAGTTTCTAACTAAATTACCTAAAATGAAGTCCTAGAAAATGTGGTATAAAAACCAAGGGCACCTAGTATCCATATCTAGTTGTAATAAAAAGAATGGGGTGAAAATCCTAAAGGAAACTCTTGAACTAAATTCTACAAGTGGTAGCATCAACTAAAAGAATTAAAAAAGCAATTAAATGTAAAAATATACAAAAAATATGAAAATGAAGTAAAATGACAATTTTATGATTTCATATTTTTCTTGACAGAAAATGGAAAGTGGGAAAAAAAGTCTCATTAAAAAATAATGATTTTTCATTTTTATATGAATTTTTAAAGTTTGTAAAAATTTGGAGTGAAATTAATGTAAAATGATGCAGGGGGGTATGAATAGAAATTAAAGGCAGTTAGTTTGTTGCTTTGGGCCCAGAAGGTGGGGTGTAAGGAGTAAGCGCGTTGGGCCCAGTGCAAATCAGAAAAACAAATTAAAATCAAAAGAAAAAGAAACCATCAGCGGTGCAAATAGCATGGCATCCTAGTATAAATTTGGAATTTGGGCCTGAAGGGGGTGGGATTAGCACTGAATTACTCAAAGCCCAGCAAGCGTTTTAATGAAACGCTGCGTTTCAAGCGCGCCCAGAATTCCCTCCAATCTCATTTCAAATCTCATCCGTTGGATTCCTTTTCAGCCAGCGAGTCAACATGCCATCTAACGGTGATGCAATCATCTTCAACCTTAAGCTTCTAGGGTTTCAGAATCCATTGAAATGCAAGATTCATGCATCAACCTTCCACTCCTTCGTTCTCCTTCATCTCTTGACCAAATGCCACGATATAAAAAGCAATCTTGTTCTATTTTCCACGTAGAACACAGCCATGGTGTTGGTTTGCATTAAAACTCTCTCTATCGTCCAAACCGAAAGATGTAACATCAAGAACTCAACATTTCATCAGGTTTCGATCATCACCAAACTCACCATTCTTTGCACAACAATAATCCTCATGCTATACTGATTAAGACTAGCCAATTATCTAAGATTCTAACAGCTTAATCATCATGTTCTAGGTCCAAACCGAATTTACATGCATACATCAACCTCCATGAAATCTTGCCTAAAGCTCCAGAAATGATCCTCTAACCACCTAGAGTTTGTTTAACCTAACAATTCTACATCATGCTACCTAATTCAAGCCAAATCGTGAGAAACACCAACCTGGTAAGAAGATGAAAACAGAAGGTTGAATTCTTCAATTCAAAGCTTGCAATGCTCCAGGATCATTCACTTGACTATGATCTTGATTCTGTATGCAATAATTCGTGCTCAAACCACCTGGATCACCCTAACCAATTCTTCTTGCACTTGAAGAAGATAAAATTGCATAGCACGATTCAGGCACCAATCCACTCAGATCTTGATAGCAATGTGATCACTGATGATTATTGAATGGAATTGAATCACAAAATTGAAGAGATGGTGAAGAATTGAGAGAATTCGAAGGTAATTGCAAGAGAGCAAAATGAAGTGAAACTATGAGTTTTTGATCAAAATGAAGTTCAACCCTCTCTTGGATCAGTTGGAATGAATATATAGATGAGGCTAGAAAGTTCTGGAAGATGCTAGATTGATCCCATGAGAAGTTTCTTATATCATTGCATGAGAAAATGAAATTGGCCAAGTTGTAAAACCAGTTCTGCATTGCCTTGTTACAGCCCCTCAAAATCTCTTGAATTTCTCTTTTCATGACAATTAGAGAGTGTGTGGATGCTTACTTGCCTTGTGCGTTGGTCCTAGCTTGATTTGGCAAGTGTATCTTCTCTTACAAGCAACTTATGATAACTCCAATTTCTTGACCTCAAACCAAAAAACTAATATTGCCAATGATCTTAAAATGCAATTTACCTTCAAATTGGTTGGTCATATGCTTGGTTTTGCCTTTGTATAAAAAAATCACAATTTTGGTCATTTAAAAAAGGTACTTTTCCCTTTATAATTGGTCAATTTTGCAATTCTGAGTTCCATGCATTTCCAACTTGCCACAACCACTTTTCTAGACTCAAAATGTCATTTGGAGCAAGTTTGATGTTGAACATTTCTTCATTTGAAGTTTGGAAATAGGAGTTTTGGGCATATGCTTGAAATGACCTGTAATTCCATTTCCCAAAATACCCCTGGCTTGCCAAGATCATAAGTAGAGTTCTACAAATCATATGAAGGCATACCATACCTTTCTAGAAATATAAGATCATGAGGAACAACTTTCATGTTGTCCAGAAATCCATTTGAAAACGCCTTGAGGGGTAAAAGTTGCTTGGAAGTCAAGTAACTTTCACAGACAAATTTCAGTGTCCTCAGATGACCTGTAACTTGCAAGAACCATAACTTGAGTTCTATAAATCTCCTTGATGCCTTCCACCACTAAAATTAAAGGTCTTGAGATACTCTACAAGTTTCATGTTGGCCAAGGATCCATTTGAGACTTGCATTTTGAATTATCTTGCTTAGAAGTTTGACCTAAACCAGGGATTTTACACAGAAACCCTAATTTAGAAACTTCTCTTCTTCTTGATTTCTTTTGATTTCTCCTTGGCACAACACCACATCCATATCCACATATCAAATGATGAACCCCACATCTTTCAAATAGATCTTGATGCCCTTCAATCAAGCATTTGACCTAGGGTTGACCGAGGGTTGACCCAAATGAAACCCTAATTGACTGTCTTCAACTGCAGCTCTTGCAATCACATCAATGACTTGTCTCTCTTTCAAAATGACCCTCTAGGTCTTCCATGATGTCTATATACATTCCATGCTTTCAATTCATAGTCCACAACTTCTCTGATGACCTTCAAACCCCCTCAAGATAGGAGAAAAACCCACTGATTGGTCCACTAACTTCTCAAATTTCAATTTCTTTCTGATGACTTGGCTAAGATTGAATTTGAATAAGAACCTCTTGATATGCTCATAGAGGTAAGAATTGCACTTGGTCCCTTGTTGGATGGCTTGCCCATGCTATGCTATGCAGATGAATGAATTATGTACATGCTTTTTTATGTAAATGACAATACAATTGAAACATAAACCCAGGGAAGTAGGTAGAGCAAATTTTTGGGTGCAACAGCTGCCCCTATTCAAACGACTTGGACCCGACTGGGTGAAGAGCGAACGACCTTCAAACATTCGAGGTACGAGACGGTTGAATACTAAGAACCCGGAAATTTGCCAACCGCAGAAATAAACTGCACAACTGGTTGGGGAACACTATCTACAAATCTGATTTCAACACCATCTTGTTAATACTGGAATGAACTTATTGACTTCACTGGGAGAAGTACTTCTGCCACTGATACAGGAAAATAACACCGTCATCACTACGGGTAATAATCTGGGAAAATAACAACACCGCCATCGCTACGGGTAATACTTTGTCATTACTACAGGAAATAACTCCGCCACCACTGCGGGAAAATTTTGTCATTATTATAGAAAAACAACACCGCCATCGCTACGGGAAATAACTCTGCCACCACTGCGGGAAAATAACTCTGCCACCACTGCGGGAAATAACTCCGCCACCACCGCGGGAAATAACTCCGTCACCACTACGGGAAATAACTCTGCCACCACTGCGGGAAATAACTCCGCCACCACTGCGGGAAAATATCTCCGTCACCACTACGGGAAATAACTCCGTCACCACTACGGGAAAATAACCCCGTCACCATTACGGGAAAATAACTCCGTCACCATTACGGGAAAATAACTCCGTCACCACTACGGGAAAATAACTCCGTCACCATTACGGGAAAATAACTCCGTCACCATTACGGGAAATAACTCCGTCACCACTACGGGAAATAACTCCGTCACCACTACGGGAAATAACTCTGATACAACTTTTATGCCTATCTTTGCAGCAGCTAGCTCTATCAATCATACAATATGTGTCTAGTCTTCCAATTTTCAGTGCTGACATGGCAGCAAATCTGAGAAGGCCTCTACTGGGGATTTTCTGAATCCACACTGCCAGACACCTATTTTAACATAGGCGACAACTTCCAAAAATCAATTCAAGAAATCTTTTGATAACGGCTTAACAACAATCTTGAAGAAATACTCCGCTGAAGGGGTAAGAGAAACTTAAACAAGCAACTTTGTGGGGAATAATGCCAAGACCGACATTATCATTACATGTCTCACACCGAGATCTTGAATGTTTGGTAATTAATTTGAGCAAGAGCTCTCTCCACCTGCAAGGGAAACAATACTTGAAAACAAACGGTTAACCAACCTGGTTTATGTTTCAAAATGCATATGTTTGACAATGGCGTAATGCTCCATTCGACATGGAAATGCTACGCGTTTTTTATTCGGTGGATGCAAATATGACACTATATGCCGATGCAAATGCAGGCTCGAACTGCTGGAACGCAGAAAACCGCTTCAGCAAAATAAATGCTGAAGACAACGCCAACTCCGCTGGGGATAACAAGGTGTCACAGAATTATTCCAGCAAAATAAATGCTGGAAGAGTGAAGCCAACTTCACTGAGGAATAACTGAATGCGCCAATCATGATCGGATTTCTGCTGGAAAGTGAACGGGTATCACACGGTATTTCGACAAAATAAATGCCAGGACACACAACCAACTCTGTCGAGACGAGTTTTAATCTTCGAGTTCCACTGGGAGGAAAGAAAACACTTGCTGAAGAGAGAACTTCGCTGAGGACGAAACGACTCTCTTGAGGAAAATCAACTGTCTCCGCTGGGGGAGAGTAAATGACCCTACTGGGAAGGGTAGACTGTCTGAGTACAGCTCACAAGTTGGAAATATTAATCTTCTGAGGCTAAACCACTCTGCTCGGGATGGGGGATCCTTTTGGGGGACACCACACTGTCTGAATACAGCCTTCGATCTTGGAATCGTCAATTCTGCGGAGGGTAAACGACCTTGCTGGAGAATGCCTTTCGGATAAGCTACGACTAGCTGGGGAATTTGATCCTTCTTTAGTAAGGAACACTATTATCTCATAAGTGCGACCTGCGTGGGGATCGAGTCTTTCCGTGATGAGCTTCTGGTCAGTACTGCAATCTTTTGATCGTCCACCTCGGATGGTCAAAAAACCCTGCAACACCACAAACGAGACAAGACAAGTCTATGTAACCGAATCTATTCAGGTTAGTGTTAGTGGCATCATTTTCAGTTAATTCAACGTTTTAGCAATTATTGGCAAGGGCCAGCGATGTTATACACTTGCTAGTTTTATTACCTTGGCGTTTGTCATGTACAAAACAGTAAAGAACCAGCATCAAATACTGAATAACATGTTTTATTGATTGGACCCCTAAATGGGCGGAGTTTTGTACACGGGATGTAACTCCTGGAAAGAGGAAGCTACGCACAACAAATATACAAGTATGCACAATAAGCATAAATATAACGACAAATCAAGTTTGTACACATGTCGGCAACGGGATGCAAACGAACATCATGAGCTGATCCTCCTATGACTCGCCTGACTCTAGCGCTTTCCCGGTATTCACACTTCTGAAGAGATTGTATCTGATAATCGACCCCTCAGGTATATTCTCCCATACCAAATGCGCACCGCAGTATCAAATTCGGACCGCAGTCATTTGCTTTTCAAATCCCTAACTTTTGCGTGAACCGCCCTTTACGGTTTTTCAGTTCACCGGGACACCCTTTTTTGCCGAAGCCGCCCAATGTGGGTTTTCAACTTCGCGGGTGTACATTTTTCAAATTTTATCCCTAATTTTTGCCCGAACCTTTTATTCTATTTTTGGTTCGCCAGGATGCCCCATTTTTGCCTGGACTCTCTTTTTTCTGTCTAGCGGGTCAATTTCAAGCAAAGTATTTTTTAACTGCGTCCGAATTCGCAGGCGACGTAAAGTCTTCACTGTCCATGGTGGACAACAACAAAGCTCCTCCTGAAAAGACTTTTCTGACAACATATGGCCCTTCGTAGTTGGGGGTCCACTTGCCCCTGTGATCTGCCTGTGGCGGGAGAATCCTCTTTAGCACAAGGTCGCCCGTCTGAAAGCTCCGAGGACGTATCTTCTTATCATATGCTTTCTTCATTCGGCTCTGGTACAAACGACCGTATGCTAGAGAAGCTAACCTCTTCTCATCCATTAAACTCAGCTGGTTCAACCTGTCTTTCACCCATTCCGCCTCGTCTAGTTGGACATCTCGTAATACTCTCAGGGAAGGAATCTCAACTTCCAGTGGTAACACTGCTTCCATTCCATACACCAACGAGAACGGGGTTGCCCCGGTTGATGTGTGTACCGTCGTGCGATAACCGTGCAAAGCAAAAGGTAGCATCTCGTGCCAGTCCTTATAGGTCACCACCATCTTCTGAACAATCTTCTTTATGTTCTTATTGGCCGCTTCAACAGCTCCATTCATCTTGGGTCGATAAGGAGAATAGTTGTGATGCTCGATCTTAAAATTCTGGCACAGCTCCTTCATCATTTTGTTATTTAAGTTCGAACCGTTGTCGGTAATTATCCGCTCGGGGATTCCATATCTGCAAATGATATCTCTCTTGATGAACCTGGCTACCACCTGCTTGGTCACATTCGCATAGGATGCCGCTTCAACCCATTTGGTAAAATAATCGATTGCTACCAGAATGAACCGGTGTCCGTTAGAAGCCGTAGGCTCGATCTTTCCAATCATATCGATTCCCCACATTGAGAATGGCCACGGTGACGACATCACGTTCAGAGGACTCGGAGGCACATAGATCTTATCTGCATAGATCTGGCACTTATGACACCTCTTCACAAACTTGAAACAATCGGTTTCCATAGTTAGCCAGTAATAACCTGCCCGCAGCAGCTTCCTCGTCATAGCGTGTCCACCAGCATGTGTACCAAATGTACCCTCATGTATTTCCTCCATGAGCAGCTTCGCCTCTTTCTCATCTACACAACATAGTAGCACCAAGTCGTGATTTCTTCTGTATAAGACACCGTCCGGATTCAGATAGAAATTGCCCGCCAATCTCCTAAGAGTCTTCTGATCGTGACTGGATGCCCCAGCCAGATACTCTTTGTTCTTCAGGAAATTCTGGATATCAAAATACCAGGGTTTATCATCAGATGCTTCGTCAATGGCAAATACGAAGGCGGGTCTGTCAAGCCGAGAGACAACAATTCTGGGAGCCTCATTCCAGAAGTTGACTTTATACATGGAAGACAATGTGGCCAAAGCGTCAGCCATCTGATTCTCTGCTCGCGGTACATGATGTAACTCAACCTTGTCAAAGAAGGGCAACAATCTCCTCGCGTAATTCATGTATGGTATCAAATTAGGATGACGTGTCTCCCATTCTCCTTTTATTTAATTCACCACCAGAGCTGAGTCTCCGTATACATCCAGATTTTTGATTCGCAAATCAATGGCTTCTTCAAGCCCCATGATACAAGCTTCGTATTCGGCTTCATTATTGGTAACCGGAAAGGTCAATCGAGCAGTAAATGGGATGTGCGACCCGTGCGACCCGTGCGGAGTAGTGATGATTGCCCCTATTCCGCTACCATAGGAGTTTACAGCTTCGTCGAAGATCAACTTCCATCTGGAACCCAATTCTGGTCCTTCGTCCGGCAACGGTTCTTCACAATCTTTCATCTTTAGGTACATGATATCCTCGTCAGGAAAATCAAACCTCATCGATTGGTAGTCCTCAATAGGTTGCTCTGCCAAGTACTCAGATAATACACTCCCCTTTATAGCCTTCTATGAGACATATTGGATGTCGTATTCGGTTAAAACCATCTGCCAACGGGCAATTCTCCCCGATAATGCCTGCTTTTCGAATACGTATTTGATAAGATCCATCTTCGAGATGAGCATGGTTGTATGGTTCAGCATGTATTGCCTCAAACGCTTGGCGGCCCAGGCTAGCGCGCAACAAGTTTTTTCGAGCATTGAATATCGAGATTCACATTCAGTAAACTTCTTACTCAAGTAGTATATTGCATGCTCTTTTCTTCCTGTCTCGTCGTGTTGACCGAGAACACAACCCATACTTCCCTCAAGAACCGTCAAATACATAATCAAGGGTCTCCCCGCCACTGGAGGTATCAAAATAGGAGGCTCTTGCAAATACTGTTTTATTTTATCGAACGCCTTTTGACAATTTTCATTCCATGTTACAGCCTGGTCTTTTTTCAACAACTTGAACAATGGCTCACATGTAGCTGTTAGGTGAGATATGAACCGAGCGATGTAGTTCAACCTCCCTAAAAACCCACGTACTTCTTTTTCTGTTTTAGGCGTCGGCATCTCTTGTATTGCTTTTATTTTTGAAGGATCAACCTCTATTCCTTTTTCGCTCACGATAAACCCCAGCAGTTTACCCGATCTCATCCCGAAGGTGCACTTGTTAGGGTTCAGTCTCAGCCTGAACTTCCTAAGCCTTTTGAATAGCTTCAGCAGATTCACCAAATGTCCTTCCTCCGTTTGGGATTTGGCAATCATATCATCAACATAAACCTCGATCTCTTTATGCATCATGTCATGAAAGAGAGTCGTCATTGCACGCTGATACGTTGCCCCAGCATTCTTTAATCCGAAGGGCATCACTTTGTAACAAAATGTTCCCCAAGGTGTTATGAAAGTGGTGTTCTCCATGTCTTCTGGCGCCATTTTAATCTGATTATAGCCCGAGAAGCCATCCATGAAGGAGAATACGGAGAATTGGGCAGTGTTGTCAACCAGCACATCGATGTGAGGAAGCGGAAAATCATCTTTCGGGCTCGCTTTGTTCAAATCACGGTAATCTACGCACATTCTCACTTTACCGTCTTTCTTTGGCACTGGCACGATATTAGTGACCCATGAGGGATATTTAGTAACAGCTAGGAAACCAGCATCCCACTGCTTTTGAACCTCCTCCTTAATTTTCACTACCATATCAGGCCTAGTTCTGCGAAGTTTCTGCTTAACCGGCGGGCATTCTTCTTTTAGCGGCAGACGGTGCACAACCATATCCGTATCCAGCCCAGGCATGTCTTCATACGACCAAGCGAACACATCACTGTACTCTCTGAGCATTCCAACCAGTCTTCGCTTGACGTCGCTCTGCAGCGCGGCTCCTATACGGATGTTCTTTTCAACCCCTTCCGACCCCAGGTTAATAATTTCAATGACCTCCTCATGAGGCAGAATGACTCGTTCTTCTTGCTTTACCAACCAAGACAACTCTTCGGGAACGTCGCCATCTTCAACAACCTCTTCTTTGGCCTGGAATACCGGGTGCTCAAAGTCGAAATGAGTCATAAGCGGTTCAATGATGTCATCTGAAAATATTATCCTGCAAAAGGAATGGTTAAATGCTTCAAAATATGTATAAAGCGAATAACCACGTTGCCATTTTATTGTAAAACACAAAAACAGAAAAACAAAGATCGCAATATTTGTACATGAAAAACGCCTTTTATTTAATGATTAAACAATGCAATGTACATAAAAGCACGACCCTAAGCAAAATCACGATGCCCCGGGTAAGACACCAGATTGTTCAACAATTAAGAAAACAAAGTATTACTGTTTGGTAGTCACAGGAACAGTCTCCTGAATAGACCAATTGCATAATCCTTGTCCTGGCACGCTCGGCTGAATCCAGGCGTCCATGTCGCAGTCACTGTCTCCTTCTTCGGAATCTGAAACAGCATTGATAGCCTCGTGATACACTCCACTAGCTATGATTGTTATCGGTCCTTTGAAACGGGGTGCCCCAACAGCAGGCGTTGATGATGACGGTTGATATCCCAGCCCAAATCTGTCCATCTTCACGGGAATATCCAGAACCTTGCCCCAACCCTTTGTCTCACCAGTCTTCACTAGAGCCTGAGCCTCCTTGTATGACGAGACGGCCACCTCTGATGCTTTACTCGGCCCTGAAACTTTGTCTTTGATGCGCAACCCTTCAAAGGCTTGACAGGGTGTTTCATGAATCTCGCCGTCGACTTCTACGTACTTGAATGATGACAGATGGCTAACCAATATATCTTCTTCTCCACAGACCGTGACCACACTGTCCCCTACCATGTATTTCAGCTTTTGGTGCAAGGTAGATGTGATTGCCCCAGCACCATGGATCCATGGTCGTCCGAGAAGGCAGCTGTATGCTGGTTGGATGTCCATAATGTAAAATTCAGTTTCGAAAACCTCCGGCCCCACCTGTAGAGGTAACGTTATGGATCCAAAGACTGTTCTTCGTGTACCATCAAATGCCCTGACCACCAAGTCACTAGGCGTACAAATGATTCCCCTGATGTCCAATTTCATCATAGCTTTCTTTGGTAGCACGTTCAAGGAAGATCCGGTATCTACCAGTACATGAGACATGACTGAGCCCCTACACTCAACTGAGACGTGCAACGCCATGTTATGCTCTCTCCCCTTCGGGGTCAAATCAAAGTCGGTAAATCCCAAGCTATGGCCTGCATTCACATGCGCCAACACCCCCTCCAACTGATTCATAGAAACATCTTGGGGTACGAAGGACGTATCCAGGACTTTCAATAATGCATTCCTATGAGCTTCGGAACACAATAGCAACGACAGTATGGATATCTTTGATGGCGTCTGTTGAAGGTGCTCAACAATCTTATAATCACTCTTACGAATAAGGCGCATAAACTCTTCTACATCCTCCAACGATGTTTCTTTTTCGTTCCTCTGCACAGGGACATCCTCATTCATCTTTCCTTTTCCTTTCGCCAGTCGTTCAGCCTCTACCTCAGGCGATATAAAAATTCTCCCACTTCTCGTCATCCCTCCGGTGCCGACGACATTGTCTACAACTTCAACTGGCTGTTTACTAACATCAATTTTCACCCCATCACAGTATGCTTCCAACCCATAGGTCCAGGGTACTGCCTTAGTGCTCTCATAAGGGATTGGTCCTGCCTTGGTGATAGTGATCGGCGGTCGCCTGGCTGGCGCTATTATAGTTATTGTTTTTCGGGGAATTGTCACGGTAGCTACGTCACTTTGCTCATCCGCTGATAACTCTGCAGGTTCTTCAACTGCCGTTCTGTCGAATTGTAATGTGCCTTCGTCTATCAAGGTCTGAATACCCTTCTTCAATTCAGCACAACCCCCAGCTTAGGTCCAACATTCTAGGCAAAACTCATCGCAGCCTGGATACACACCTCCTTTCAATAATCTGCTCTTTATCTCACACAACGGTGTCTTGAGGTCATCAACATTCATGATCAAGTTCAAACCCTCCTCGGTTAAAATAGCATTTGCGCCATGGTTGGGCATGGGCTTTTGTACTATGTTCGGACCCGCTTGTCCAAAATTGATAGCCTTGCTATCCAACAGATCTTGTACCACATGCTTGAACGCGTGGCAATTCTCTATGTCGTGGCCAGGAGCCCCAGAGTGGAACTCACAGTGCTTGTTCGCGTCAAAGTCGTACGGAGGAGTGCCTGTTACTGGCGCCATAGTCCTCTTCTCCACCAAGTTCAAACCCAGTAACGTCTGCAGCAATTCTGCATATGTTGAAGGAGGCGTTTCAAACACCCTCCTTGGTTTGCGCCCCTGGATTCTGCGCTGGGCAGGATGTACCCCCTATTGTGGCTGCTGCTGCTGTGGTGGTATTGGTTGTTGCTGAAATGGAATTGTGACGCTTGCCACCTGTTGCGGATGGTTATACTGATTCCGACCTCTGCCCCGGCCTCGGCCTCGGCCCCCGAATACTGCACTTGCATCACCTTGACGGCGCCTGTAGCGGTAAAAATCGTGAGTGTAAGTTATTGACTAACTTAACTCAAAGAAAACAAGAGTCGCCACCGCACTTTTATTTTATCCAAATAAAGGAAAGGAAAAAGAGCGAACAAAACCAAAGAGTTCTAAAATAAGAACACGAGACAGAGATCGGGGTAAGGGGGTTGGTTACGCAATGGGAAGGTGTTAGCACCCAAAACGTCTATAGTACTCTATAGGAGCCCTTTGAAATATTTACGCTTTTTGGTTTGAAAATGGTTTGTTTGAAAAGAGATTGGGGAGATGAGAAGAGAATTATTTTTTATATTTTTGTGTTTGGAGAGACTTATCGTCTCATGCCTACGTACCCATAAAGTGCAATATGGAATCAAAACCCCGTAGTTCGTGGTACAAATGACAAAATTTTGTTGGTTTTGATTGATTTTAGATGTTCAGACAAGTCGTCATTTCAAGGAGAAAACTGCGACTATCCACCCACGAGTATTAAGACAACATTTGCGTCACATAAAGATGGAGGATTTGCTTGGATTATCAACAAGACTATCACTCAACATCAACGTGGAAAATGTCACAGTCTTAATAATATGGGGAATAGGAGGTTTACATCTCAACTATAGAAATGAATCATGTCTAAACTTTATGAAAAGTTTTAAAGTGAAAAAAGTGCATAAAGGCACAAAAAGAGTTGATGAGTTTTTGTATTTTTTATGTCTTTTGAAATTGGTCAAAGCATGATTAACATTGATTGACTTTTATTAAGAAAAACAAAGTTTAAAAAATCACTTGACGAAAGTCAAGGTTTTATTGCGAAAGCGGTTTTGAAGTTTGAAACCAAGAAGGTTTTGAAAAAGGGAGAAAGTTTTGAAAATTTAAGAAGGGGAGAAGATGAAGTGACTATCCTAAAAAAACAAAATAAGAGCTAGAGATAAGAAAGATCTAACCGACTTGTAGCACACTCCAAAGCAAGCAAAAAGAATTCCATCCGATTTAAAGTATAAACCAGTGATCGAGCCAAATAAAGGCTAAGATTCAAAATTCTCCAAGCATAGGGAAGAAAGTCCTAATCCTAAGTCCAAAATGTCCATGAAGTCCAAGGTCTAAGAATGGTCCAAGAGTATAACCACAAAATTAATAGCACCAAATTTTTTAGATGTTTTATCCTTTATTAGTGTTTTGAACAAAGTATGGTCCAAGTGGACAAAAGAAAAATGACATAAACATAAACAAAGATATGGTATGTAATGATAAAATGGAAGCATAAAAGTAAAAAAAATAAAGAGTAAGAAGAGAATATAAACAAAATTAAACAAGGATATTGTTAGTGAATTAGTGGTTAGTGGTTAGAACATATGATCAATGATGATTAATTCTTGCACTTAGACCAAGATTAATGAAAATTCATTAGAGGATTGATAGAATCAAAGCCTCCTAACAATGATTTTCATAGGTATTGGAGTTAAGACAAGCAACTAAACATACTTGGACTTTTAAACGTAAGTTTGAGCCACGAATGATCATTTTCCGATTAAGGGACACTTTAGCGCTATGTTAAGCAATCGTAATCGGGTTTATGTAGAAACCACGACTATCTGAGGCCGGTCAATAAAATGTTAGTGTTAATACATGTTAGAGAAATGATATGTAAATCATTCTCCTAAAACATGCCACACAAAAAGAAAAGAGGTAATGATCTCATCATAATCAAGATTTTTAATTAATTAATCAAAGGTAATCTATCACTATTCCAAAGTAAGGAGAATTATCTCAATGATTATTCGTCCATAGATTTGAAATAATGAAGATTAAACAACCTTGATAATCAACAATCTATGATCCATAGATTTCATCGATCAAAAATAAAAAAAAAAGAAGAAAGAAAATGAAATCACAATTTGAATCTCGAATCGATTAAATTATCATCAATATCAATCACCTCTCTTGGTGGATAAAAATCAACACCCAAAGTCCATTGATATTGATGAAATCTTATCAAAATCAAGATCCAAAACAATCAACACTTAGTCAAAATATTTTTAAATAATTTTTTTAAAAGCTTTTTCAAAAATGAAATTAAAATACAAATTTAATAATAAAAGAAAAATGTGGAAAAATCCACATAGTTAAGTTATGAAAGAAATGAAAAAAGAAAATAAAAACTGAAAGAAATAAAAATAAACAAATAAAAGAAAAGTATAATTGAAAAGCAGAAAGAGAAAAAGAAACAGAGTTATCTTCTTCTTCTTCTAGCTCTCACACGCGAAAACATTCACGGCCATGGATGCTAGCTTAAATCACAACGGCGGGACGCGAAAAATACGCGGTTGCAATCGAAATCAAGAGCTCTTCACAATGGTACCAACAATTCAGAGAATCACAACAAAAGATAACGGATCGAAAATGACGGTGAAGCTCAATCTACCTTCAAACTCAGGTAAGAAATCAATCCAAGCTTCTTCTTGCTTCTCTTCTTCTTCTGAACGAATTCTGGTTCGAAATTGATCTGTGTTTGAGGTTGATTTGAAGTTAATTTGGTGGAATGAAGTATGAAAAGAGAATGAACGAAGGTTTTTTCTGGTAGTGAAGAATTGAGGAAGAAAATCAGCAGAGATTTTTTGGCTTGAAAAGCTTGAAGAATAGAGTGAGGGATGAATTCTATTTATAGATGAGAATGAGTGAAAAATGATTTTGCAGTTTGTGAGAATTTTCTGCCGTTTTGAAGTAGGTGTGTTGTGCGTGATATTTTTTTGCTGGTATTTGACATGTCGTTTTGCAATTTTTCTCTTTGTAGCTCATTTAAGTGACATGGATAGCTTGTGGGGTCAGCTACCTGGCTGAGATTATATTCACATGGCTTGCAATATGGCTTGGATAAGTGACAAATTGTTTTCTCAGCTTAACCTCAATTTCGAGCCGTTTTCGCTCTGCTTCATATATACAACACTCCTCAGAAAATCTTGACAGAAATAGAATCTGGAGATGCACGCTCTACACTAGAACTTCCCGCGGTACCCCTTTTAGCTACTTTGATTTCATAGACAGTATCAGATAGCTTGGATGCCATGATGGCATCGGATGTATGAATGTGAACCTTAGCATCTAAACTTGCACCAATTAACTTGCCAGTTCAAGCTACCTCCAACACTTTATTCACCTCAGTTCTCAGCTCAAGAATCTTTTCCCAGAATTCAATTTCTTCAACAGGAAGAGTAAGCCATCTTTCATTCAAAGTTGGCCATCTTGATTCAAACACATATTCAGCAAAGGAACCAAATTCAGTTGTATACTGAAATGGAAGATTCTGCCACACATCCTCAGCTAAATGGGGCAATATTGGTGCTATTACTCTCACAATAGAAAGGAGATGAGCTGCAAGAACTGTTTGGCAGCTTCTCCTAGTATAACTTGTTGATCCACCAACATATAGTCGATCTTTGGCAACATCAAAATAGAAATTCGAAAGGTCAACAATGACAAACCTCTGTAAAACCTGAAATATTTTGAAAAACTGATAATTTTCATAATTCCCTTGAATGTTTTTTACAACATTCTCAAGCTGAAATAGTGCATGCCTATCAATCCTAGGAAGCTCGTCGTACTTTACAGTAAAATCTGTTTCCCAGAACACTTTACTTTTATATTTCCAGTCAGCTGGCATAAATGCAGGGAATAACTGAACAAAATATTGAATACTGAAAAGAGCAAGGTTGGTATTTGAAGACATTGCAACACCAGAGAGTCTACTCAATATGTTGGAAGGAACGCTGCGATCAATCGCTCTGTCCGAAACAGGCTGCAGCAGCTTGTACTCTAATTCATCACAAATGAAGTATGAATTTCCTTTTGATGCTTCCAAAAATGATGCAAAACTGCCATTTGTTAAAGGAAGCAAGGGCAGATTGTAAGCCTCTTTACCAACATCATCATCAAACAGGTCCTCAAGGTAATATTCCAATAATAGCAGTTTGTATGATCTGCTCAAATAATTAGATGTTTCACATTCCCTAAGAAATTCACGTACTGTACCAGGAGTTACCACCTTTAAAGCATGGGAACCCTGAATCTTGGCAGACCCTCGGCATCAGAATCCATGACCTCGAGCAGCTCGTGTGTATCCGGCTTGCAAGCATTTGGCGTTGATGTATATAACGTTCCCAATCCTAAATCTGTGGCCACAGAAGTAAGGGACGAAGATGATTTGTTATCAAGCACACACCTATTGTCCATGCGTGAAGGGGCAGCCCAAGGAGTCGTCAAATCAATTTCCTGAGTCTCGGTAACTTTCTGCACATGATCAGTTCTAACATCAACACTGAGTGTAACAACACGGACTAGAGCCGGAGATATCTGTTTTGATGGAAAAGTACCATGCAAGTTTTTAGGCATGTCTTGTGATGAAGTTGTACACATTGGTTCAAGTACTTTGTTGCACTGCATTGCATAAATCTGGCAATTCTGAATGGATTGACCGATTAAAATCTCTTTGGAAAAAATGTGAATGTTGAAGTTGCATGCAGTCTCATAAAGCTGGTCAAAAGGAGCAGTTACACTATTAAAATACTTGTTCAGCCATGACAGAAGTTTCAATGAGGCATTATGAATGGTGTCATTCTGCTTCTTATAACAATCCTCAGGGGAACACAAAAGTATTACATCCTTAGACCTAGAAAGAAACTTTACTTCACATTTAAACATCTCTGAATTTGATTTCTTTGGACATGCATTTACAGATGCCCCATTGGCACATTCAATCACATTAGTTCCCAATTCTGCAGCCTTAAAACTTGATTCTGATGATTCTGTTAGCCTTTTGAAAGGATGACTTATAATGGAAAATTCAGGTTCGGACTGGCGATGCTGGCGGCAAAACATACTGAGTATATCCCTGGGAAGGGAACCCCTCCAGTTAACTCTCGTGGTAAATTTTGAAGGCAGCTCAGCTGTGAGTATTGCCTCTCTGGATAACTTGTAAATGCCCCCTGGAGTCTTCCCTAGAAGTATCCTGTGATACAATTGAACTGCTACATCCTCATAGAAAAAGATCTCTAGATTTCCGCGTATATCCGATGCATGCTAATATTGTATCACCAACCATATCTTGTCCAGACAAGTATCTTGCCCTTTCATTTAGAGATCCCTCAAATCGAATGGTTTCTTTTCCGTTTCTCAATATAAAAGACCGATCCAGTATATATGATTGTGGAGCAGCAAAGAACAGTCTCGTCTCAGAAGAAGCTTTACCTATATTCCTTGAAAGCAGAACATTGGCACCATCTTCTAAACCAAGTTCATTTGCAATGATATCAAGGTAGTACTCTCTTAAAGACATACAGAGAGTCACAGCTTCAACACATTTTTCCATTGAACTAGGAATGCGTATGGCCTTAACCTGAATGCATTCTTGTGAACCACCTTGTCGAGCTGCTTTTCTGACCATGAATTTTGGCAATGCAGCTTTCTGAAACACAGATTTGGTAAATTTGCTATTCTGCCAGCTAAAGTTCTCATGGCAAGGGTCAACTGCATATTTGATAGGTTGCTTTCTACATATGTCGCATGATGCACGTGTCTGTGTTGTTCCAAGAATAGATGTAGCACTTTGTATTGTAAGGGATTTAACCAGCCACTCATCAGTCAGCTTCAACCATTCGCCACAAAAAGCAATTGAGCGAATGTTCTCTTCAAGTTTAAGTAAAAGGGGCTTTATGTTATATGATGTGGCCCTTTCCATTTGTTCACGCCATTGCTTTCTATAGTTTCCACTAAGAAAGGGCCCGTCTATTAAACCATGTAAGCTTTCCTCAAATCAATTACATGACCTTCTGATCTAGATTCCTCTGAAGAAAGAATGGCCAAGTTAGCAGCAGCAGATGCAGCAAAATCACCATGCATATAGTAATTAATGTATGACTGAGGTTTATAGGAGCAGCCCATACAACCGAACGAATATCATGATTTTGTACCCGGTTTTGTTGCCAAATGTCTCTCAATCAATATATCCACAAACGAGCGAACCTTATTCCTTTGCTTAAAGTCTAGAAACTCACGAACAGTCATGCCTTAAGGAAATGAAAATCCTCAGGAAGAGTCTTGGAAGATTGAATAGCGGAGATAGCATCATCGAATCGATCGTCTTTGATTAACGCGACGACCTTGCATCGCAGAGCGTCTTCGCCACCAGGTGCAATTGCGAGAATCTGATCTGTGAGTTTGACGGCATTGGTGAAGGCAGAAGCTTGGATGTGTTTGTTGAGCGTGGTGAACAGGAGGCTGCGACGGCGCCGGTTTGGGCTTCGGAGCCATTAAGTTTTAGCAGCGTATTGAGCCTCATAGGCTGCACAACATACTTTTCTGCATTTGAGTGTCTTCTGGCAGTTCAAACTTCTAATGACACTCTGGATTTTTATTATAGCATCACTTTGAAACACAAAATCTCGTTTCACAAGCCAACCGAGACAATGCCTTTGAATCTCAACAATCTGACTCCTACGAGCACAAGCATGCTTCCGAGCAATCCATCCCTGAAAAGAAGATTGAATGACAATAGCAGCCCTAAATAAGACTTTGAAGTTCTGAATAGCATTCACACATCTCCGCATTCGAAAATATGATTGAATTTTTATGACAGCGCGAATTTGATTTAAAAACTGTTTTCTCATTAACCACCTACGGAAATTACATTGAATTTTAGTTGCAAACAAGTGCTCCTTCCTTGTAGACTCGCAGCTTATGTAGTTTTTCCAAGCAAGCTGAATGGTAACAACTGTCTTTGTTTTAAGATCAGAGATAAGTTTCTGTTCAGAAAACTTTAGATCTTTTTCTTTTTGATCTAGTTCACAAATATATCTGGATCGCGCCATCCAACCACGAACAAATTTCTGAACAGTAGTGGCAGCAGTCACTGTGTCTGAAATCATGAGGTCAGGACTCATACTACATACTTGTTCAGACCTCCAATAGAGCCAACTCCTCACTGCTTGCTGGATAAGCTGTGCTGACCTTTTCAACCTCAAAAAAGAATGCCTATGATAGAAAAACATGGCATACCTCGCATATACTTCGGAATGCTTCAATGTTTCACATGAGAAATCACAGATTGGACCAGCAGTGAATATCATGCAAACCGGCTCCTGCCTTACTTTCTTCCTAGCTCGGAAAACAGTCTGCCAAAGGATAACAGCATCTACCATCTTGAGAAACTTGCGCCGTGCAACCAGTCCTCTGATGTGTGCTTGTATTGTTCTAGCAGCATCTTCGCGGTCTTTTGATGTCAAAATATGAACAACGTGAGGTAAAGAATCAAAACGAGCAGCAATCCAAGTACCAGCTAAAAAAACATAGCAAGATAAACCATAGGCGAAATAACCCCAGGAATCCCCTCCTTCATAAACACGCAACCATGAGCTCTTAATTTCGTTGTAACACCAACTTGACTATTTTCCACACACCTCTGATAAAAATGAACACAACTACTCATGTACCAGGACATTACTTGCACCTTTAGTTTGGACCAAACTTCTTATTGAACACTGCTCGACAAACTGATGATTCTCCATAAGACCACTTGACTTTGAACAATCATCTCTTGAGAAAATAGACCACTGATACATAACTTGCAAATGAAGTAATTCCTTGATAGTTTGACCAAGATGAGGTCAAACTTCCATCTGATTTAGACTCGAATGAATGTCCTTGCCATTAATCTCTTTGCAAAATCCTAAGCATACAGAGAAGAAGAAGAAACAAACAAATTGAAAAATATTTTTGGTAATTTTGGTTAGATGTTAGTAAACAGAAACAAACATAAAGCAAGTATGAAACAACAAGGGATCAAAAAGTATGGTCTTGTTTGTGGAATGATATGCAAATGAAATGTGGGATCTTAGGGGTAAAAATTAGGGTATTACAGCGCCCACCGAAAGCCCTTCTGTTACTGCCAGCTGAAGTGGATTCCTCAGCTTGGAACCTTCCCAGTTTAATATTGCTTTCAATTTTCTCACCCATCAAGATTAGGTCCGAGAAACTGCCCAAGGAAGTATGAAACAGCTTGTCATAAAACACACCAGTAAATGTTCCTATGAACATATCATTCATTTCTTTGTCATCTAAAGGAGGATGAACTCGTGCAGCCAGGTCGCGCCACCTCTGCGCATATTCTTTGAAGCTCTCGTCTTTCTTCTGGGACGACCCCTGCAATTGGACCCGGTTGGGGGCCAAGTCACTATTGTACTTATAATGAGCCACAAACGCTTCAGCCAGCTGCTTCCAAGTCTTTATCTGAGTTGGCTCCAACCCCATGTACCATTCAAGGGAAGGACCGGACAAGCTGTCTTGAAAGAAATGCATCAGCATCCTTTCATCGTTTGAATAAGCCGACATCCTTCTATAGTATGACCGTACATGCACCTTTGGACAGGTATCCCCCTTATATTTGTTGAATGTGGGAGCTTTGAATTTTAGCGGTACCCTCAGACCAGGCACCAGACCCATTGTGGTCATATCTAAACCAACAGCGCTTTGATTCACGACACCTTTCATCTGCTCCTCGAGCATCTTGATTCTCTGAGAATCATCCATAGGACCTTCAAAACCTCCACCAGAGAAAGCATCCTCTTGCTGATCTTCTAGCCAATTACCGTTCCCATTTCCGTATCCATCGTACCCGTTGTTACGGCCAAATCTAGTCTGATTCATTACAGGGCCCCGCCCCCTGTTACCATACCCTGGAGCGACTCCGGCAGGTCCAAAAGACATTATTCTAGCACCATTCCCATTGCCGAATCCGCCATAACCCTGATTGGTAATACCAAATTCGTCCTGTCCGAAGCCCTGAGCGTTGAAGCTGTACTTCCTAGCATGATCAAACCCCTGGTCATTAAAGCCAAATCCGTTGTTACCGAAGCCATTACCTCCCATATTATCACCACTCAGATTGACATCTCCGAACCCAACATTGTTGACGACAGTCTCGTTACCAATTCCTGCGTTACCGTTCCCGGCGGCAGCGCCGTTGTTCACATTGACAGCAGGTATGTTCACCACAGGTGGAGCTACCGGTGTAGGAGTACCATCCCCGTGAATAGTGTCAACTCGCACAGAATTATGGTCTTCGTTTCCGTGCCCAGCATTTCTCATCAGCAAAGGCTGCACCAAAGCTTGCAAGTTCTCCTGGCCTTTCACAATGGTCTCCATTGTCTGCATGAATAGCGCCAGCTTCTCACGCATGTCCTGCATTTCATTATGCATCTGATCCATAACTCTTCTGCAGTTGGTACGAGTAGAGTATCGGTGCGGGCGTTGACTTTCAATCCTGAAAAGACCTGTACGGTGCAGGGAGTGAGATACAGTTCAATAATCACCTGTAATGCAATATGAATGTAAATGCAATGCAATATGTGTCTGTGCATTAGGGATATCATTCCCCGATTCTAGTGCGAATGTGTCAGTGGGGTGACAGTGACAGCAATACGAAGCTCGGAGCCGAATCATAGAAAACACCTCATATATTGCAGAGAAATCCATCAAGTCAGGAATACAATATCAGTGAGTGTACAATAAGAAGGCATGACCTCAACCAACAATCCTGGTGATGGTCAGCACAATGCAAATAAAGCATACACATTAATACATGAAATAGTCAAGTGCTCCCATATGCCTGGTACTCCTCTAATAACCTCTTAGTCTCTGGATGACTTGGTCGGGTAAGCAGACCCTCAACAAGTAGATCTCTTCGCTTGAGAACACGTTGTAAATCACCAGCAGATTCCTCCCATGCCCCTTCTCCGAAGCGATCCTCTAGCTTCCGTTTCTGAGACACAGCCTCTTCCTTGCCTTCAATGGCCTTGTTCAACGCGTTCTGAAGACTATATCTTGCCATTAACTCCTCTTCATACTTTTTAGTGCTAGCCTTCAACTGTTCTTCGAGTTTAGAAATTTGCTGCTTCAATTTGTCTTCCCTCTTTTTGTTGCTGGTTAGCGTAGCATTCCACGTTTTGTTACAAGAAGAGATTTCCCGGTGGGCGGCATCGAGTGCTTTCTTTTTGGACTCCAACATATCATGAGAGCTTCTGAATTCTTTCCCCAGGCGTTCACGCTTCTTTTTCTCTTCGGTCAGTTCAACACTTAGCCTGTTTACTAACTCAGTCTACTGTTGGAAAGAATGCACAGCCTTGTTCTTCTTACTACGCATCTGAGCCAGTTCCTTTTCTAACTCTTCATTAGCCAACAACAAGGCTTCCTTCTCTTTTACAACTCGCTCGTAGACCTCCATAGTAACGGTGGTTGGTTCCTCTACTGGAATATGAACATGGGCTGGTGCAGCTGGAAACGGCATTAGCAACTGTTTTGCTCTCTCTTGGATCCAAACTTGGTATGGTACATAAGCCTGACAATCATTCTTCCCCAATAGTGGTTTCCCTCTTCTGTTGATACGCATCCAAGCATGCTGAAGCTTGGCTAGTAACTCTCCATTCAAGTCACCGGTGAAGTACAGAGATTCCTGTACTTCTTCCTCCCTAGGTGGGTTCTTTAATGCATATCCAAACTGGCGAACAAACAGAGATGGATTATAATTGATGCCTCCTTTCTTTCCTATCAAGGGCACGTTCGGATACCCAGAGCAACTGAAAATAAGCTCAGACCCCAGCAAGTCTCGGTCAAACCACTCGATGTCTTCAGAAGATAGTCTCATCAGGCGCTCTGGCCAGTCAGCTGTAGTTGCACCATCTACAAAAGGTCCCTTTAGGGGGAGGTGGCTCTTAAACCACATGTACAGCAAAGGCACACAACAAGAGACGTTCTTGCCTCTCCTATTCTCATTTCTGTAATGCAGCGAATGGTAGAAATCCCCGATCAATGTGGGTACAGGGTTGCCAGCAGCAAACAAATGAAATGCATCAATGTCCACAAAATTCGGGAAATTGGGAAACAACACTATCCCATAGATGCACAGAGCCAAAACAGCGTTAAAGACTATCCAGCATCCATTCTTGGCGTATTCCTGGGCTTTACTAATCAGAAACTGGAGGGAGAAGCCTGGAACCCCGCGCCAAGAAGTCACCAATAGCTCAGAAGCGTCCATGTGTAAAGCCACTGCTAAGTCCTCTAACTTGGGCTCAGCATCAAAGTGAATGAAAGGAACCTTATTCTGTACTGGCAGCTCAATAAACTCTGCGTACTCTTCCATGGTAGGCCCCAAAATAAAGTCAGCAAATGTGAAACATCTCAAGACAGGGTCATAGAATTGCATCAATGCATACAGCCCATTCAGTTCAACATCCGTTGGTTTGCGAGCCAATCTCAACAGTCTTCCGTAACTCTGCTTGAAGCTTCTCCGGACATCCTCATCAGCAAGGGAAATCAAACCAAGCAGGGGAGTAACATCAGGGGTAGGTAACTTGTAGGCAACTGTCATTCTCAAACCAACCATGATCAATAATCAGAAATCCGGACACTAGAATCAGAGAATATGCAAATGCCCCTGCAGCACAGACACACGTTAATGAAATGCGATGATAATGGTTATGCAAACAATGCAATGCAAATAAAATGCAACAAAGGACCAAGTGCTCCGACTGAGAAGCCCAAATCACACCAAGAACAAGGTCTTCAACAGAACCTCCAATATTCTTCAAACCATGGTCTCAGACAGACCTCATACATAAGCTCCAATCAAGCCTCAGACCCAATAATCACTCCAACTTGGTCTCTGGCAGACCCCAATAACTGTCCATAGGTAGCCTGAATCTCAAATCAAGAAACAAACCGGTATCTGGAGGTCTAGTTACTTGCATAGCCCCAAACCCTCTCACAGGTAGGTGTCCTAGTAACTGACAATGGTATGGCATCCTATGCGGTCGTCGGCGTCACAGACTTTCAGGGTTGATGATACGATTCCCAGAAGGAGTGACATCATCAAATCCTGAAGAGGCCTCACTTAGCCAACTTCCAATTGATCGGTTCCCAGAGTCGACAATCCAACTAACCAGCAACCCGAGCCACCCAAAGGGTAGGACAGGAGGCCATCCAGAAGAACCTCGTCTGAGTGTGGATTTCGCGGGACACTAGGACATGCAAAGCATGTGCGCGCCCATTACTTTCCACTCTAATTCTAGGTGCACTCAAGCCCAGGTCCGGCTTATCTCTCAATCATAGAACACCCGTCACACCCCAATACAACAATAATAACAATAATATAATGCTGAAAGTAAAATACAGAAAAAGTAAATCCATACAAAATCCTCGACGGGAAAACAAGCGCTAGGATTGACTCGCTTAGGGGACGTTGGATCCCCAGCAGAGTCGCCAGCTGTCGCTACTGCGAAAATCGGCGTCGGCTAAACAGAAGAGTCGCCACCATGCGTTATTTATCCCAAATGAGGGAAAGGAAACGCTCGAAGTAAACCTACCGCAAATACGGGAAAGGAATGATCATCGCAACCAAATCCTGGATTCGGGAGTCGGTTACGCAAGGGGAAGGTATTAGCACCCCTCACGTCCGTCGTACTCGACGGGATCCACGCTTGTTTTCTGGTACGGATTGTTATTCTATCTATTCTACAGGTCTGGGGTTAAAAGAAAATAAAATGACTCGGCAAAGTATCGCACTTTATGCCTACGTATTCCCGTCTGGAACGAGAAATCAGAGTCAACGTAGTTCGCCTACCTACGGGAAAGGAGGGGAAGGTTGCTCGCTAGGATATCGCATCCTATGCCTACGTACTTTCATACAGCATGAAAGATCAGAGCAAACGTAGTTCGGGCCACGTATGACACAAGTCTATTTTGATTGCTTTTATCTCCTTCTGAAAAAGGGTTTTCCTGATTAGCAGTCCAAGCGGACAAAAATTGACGTTTTGATGAGTTCACATTCTTTTACAGAAGAAGTGTCTTTTATTGGGTTTGAAATCTTATTGTGTTTTTTATTGTTTTAAGATGAGAAGAGAAACGACAACTCTAACCTATGGTTGAAAAGGGAATCAAACTAACCTAATGTTATCATGCATGGGTTAAGACCTAATGTCTATCATGTTCCTCTCTTGCGCAGAGAGAAACAGAGATCCTAAGGGATAAACGAAAACAGAAACAACAACATATATACAATAAAACAGTAAAATGCATGAATGCAGCAATACAAGCGAGGCAAGGGAGTCCCACTCAACCTCGAACCTAGAAAACAACAGGCAAAAGCGAACAAAATTCGCTTTCAACCTAACAGATTAATTGGCAAACAATATAGTCCGGGAAACTCAAACAATACATCAAAAGCTTAAACAGCAAAAATAAACAGCAAACAGCAACTCTGCACAGCAAGCTCCATCAACATCTGTCTTCAAGTCATCTTCAAATATCTACAAGCTTCAAGCAAGCATCAATCTTCAAGGAAAGAAACTCTAACAGTAAACCCCTTCAACAGCTGCAAACAGCAGGGCTTCAAACAGCAGCAGTCACAGGCACAACTTCAACAGCATAATCTTCATCTGCAAGCAAGGTCTCTATCTTCAACCTTTCATGGCTTTTCTTCAAATCAAACTCTCCAGGATGAGGAACAATTAATAGAATGAATTGGGATGTTAGACAGCTAGCTGACCACCAAAGGTGGCAAACAGACTGTTTAACAAAATGTAGAATGTTTCTCTCAAGAGTTCTATCTCTTAGATACTGTCACCAAGCCTTCCAAAGGAAGGGGGTGAGTATCCTAGAGAGACTCTGAATCATAGAGAGGGATGGAGGCAAACAAAGCCATCCATGTTTATGAAGCAAGTTTCTACTTTAAGCTCTACCTAGCTTCTAGTTCCTATAATCTTCAACAGCTGCAAGCAAGCTGCAATCTTCATCAACTCTTGAACTGGACCTTCACTCCTTTTGTCTTCAATGGCTTCACCAACAAAGTCTTCAGCTCAAACCCATACCCCAAGCAAGCCCAATACCCCACACAATCAAACAATAACCCTAGAAAGGGCACACCATACAATCAATCAATTACAAAAATATACTAAGAGTATTAATATAATAGGGGAACTTCTAGCATTTTCTAAGGGATCTACTACACTTACCCATAATACCCCTATAGTTCCATCTTCTAATTCAACCTAAAAACCCAAAAAGAAATTGTTTTGGTACACCTATGTTATGTTCAAAACCCTAATTAACTAGCCTAATAGTTTATAACTAAACTACCTAAAATGAAGTCCTAGAAAATGTGGTATAAAAACCAAGGGCACCTAGTATCCATATCTAGTTGTACTAAAAATAATGGGGTGAAAATCCTAAAGGAAACTCTTGAACTAAATTCTACAAGTGGTAGCATCAACTAAAAGAATTAAAAAAGCAATTAAATGTAAAAATATACAAAAAATATGAAAATGAAGTAAAATGACAATTTTATGATTTCATATTTTTCTTGAAAGAAAATGGAAAGTGGGAAATAAAGTCTCATTAAAAAATAATGATTTTTCATTTTTATATGAATTTTTAAAGTTTGTAAAAATTTGGAGTGAAATTAATGTAAAATGATGCAGGGGGGTATGAATAGAAATTAAAGGCAGTTAGTTTGGTGCTTTGCGCCCATAAGGTGGGGTGTAAGGAGTAAGCGCGTTGGGCCCAGTGCAAATCAGAAAAACAAATTAAAATCAAAAGAAAAAGAAACCATCAGCGGTGCAAATAGCATGGCATCCTAGTATAAATTTGGAATTTGGGCCTGAAGGGGGTGGGATTAGCACTGAATTACTCAAAGCCCAACAAGCGTTTTAATGAAACACTGCGTTTCAAGCGCGCCTAGAATTCCCTCCAATCTCATTTCAAATCTCATCCGTTGGATTCCTTTTCAGTCAGCGAGTCAACATGCCATCTAACGGTGATGCAATCATCTTCAACCTTAAGCTTCTAGGGTTTCAGAATCCATTGAAATGCAAGCTTCATGCATCAACCTTCCACTCCTTCGTTCTCCTTCATCTCTTGACCAAATGCCACGATATAAAAAGCAATCTTGTTCTATTTTCCACGTAGGACACAACCATGGTGTTGGTTTGCATTAAAACTCTCTCTATCGTCCAAACCGAAAGATGTAACATCAAGAACTCAACATTTCATCAGGTTTCGATCATCACCAAACTCACCATTCTTTGCACAACAATAATCCTCATGCTATACTGATTAAGACTAGCCAATTATCTAAGATTCTAACAGCTTAATCATCATGTTCTAGGTCCAAACCGGATTTACATGCATACATCAACCTCCATGAAATCTCGCCTAAAGCTCCAGAAATGATCCTCTAACCACCTAGAGTTTGTTTAACCTAATAATTCTACATCATGCTACCTAATTCAAGCCAAATCGTGAGAAACACCAACCTGGTAAGAAGATGAAAACAGAAGGTTGAATTCTTCAATTCAAAGCTTGCAATGCTCCAGGATCATTCACTTGACTATGATCTTGATTCTCTATGCAATAATTCGTGCTCAAACCACCTGGATCACCCTAACCAATTCTTCTTGCACTTGAAGAAGAGAAAATTGCATAGCACGATTCAGGCACCAATCCACTCAGATCTTGATAGCAATGTGATCACTGATGATTATTGAATGGAATTGAATCACAAAATTAAAGAGATGGTGAAGAATTGAGAGAATTCGAAGGTAATTGCAAGAGAGCAAAATGAAGTGAAACTATGAGTTTTTGATCAAAATGAAGTTCAACCCTCTCTTGGATCAGTTGGAATGAATATATAGATGAGGCTAGAAAGTTCTGGAAGATGCTAGATTGATCCCATGAGAAGTTTCTTATATCATTGCATGAGAAAATGAAATTGGCCAAGTTGTAAAACCAGTTCTGCATTGCCTTGTTACAGCCCCTCAAAATCTCTTGAATTTCTCTTTTCATGACAATTAGAGAGTGTGTGGATGCTTACTTGCCTTGTGCATTGGTCCTAGCTTGATTTGGCAAGTGTATCTTCTCTTACAAGCAACTTATGATAACTCCAATTTCTTGAACTCAAAACAAAAAACTAATATTGCCAATGATCTTAAAATGCAATTTACCTTCAAATTGGTTGGTCATATGCTTGGTTTTGCCTTTGTATCAAAAAATCACAATTTTGGTCATTTAAAAAAGGTACTTTTCCCTTTATAATTGGTCAATTTTGCAATTCTGAGTTCCATGCATTTCCAACTTGCCACAACCACTTTTCTAGACTCAAAATGTCATTTGGAGCAAGTTTGATGTTGAACATTTCTTCATTTGAAATTTGGAAATAGGAGTTTTGGGCATATGCTTGAAATGACCTGTAATTCCATTTTCCCAAAATACCCCTGACTTGCCAAGATCATAAGTAGAGTTATGCAAATCATATGAAGGCATACCATACCTTTATAGAAATCTAAGATCATGAGGAACAACTTTCATGTTGTCCATAAATCCATTTGAAAACTCCTTGAGGGGTAAAAGTTGCTTGGAAGTCAAGTAACTTTCATAGACAAATTTCAGTGTCCTCAGATGACCTGTAACTTGCAAGAACCATAACTTGAGTTCTATAAATCTCCTTGATGCCTTCCACCACTCATATTAAAGGTCTTGAGATACTATACAAGTTTCATGTTGGCCAAGGATCCATTTGAGACTTGCATTTTGAATTATCTTGCTTAGAAGTTTGACCTAAACTAGGGGATTTTACACAGAAACCCTAATTTAGAAACTTCTCTTCTTCTTGATTTCTTTTGATTTCTCCTTGGCACAAAACCACATCCATATCCACATATCAAATGATGAACCCCATATCTTTCAAATAGACCTTGATGCCCTTCAATCAAGCATTTGACCTAGGGTTGACCCAGATGAAACCCTAGTTGACTGTCTTCAACTGCAGCTCTTGCAATCACATCAATGACTTGTCTCTCTTTCAAAATGACCCTCTAGGTCTTCCATGATGTCTATATACATTCCATGCTTTCAATTCATAGTCCACAACTTCTCTGATGACCTTCAAACCCCCTCAAGATAGGAGAAAAACCCACTGATTGGTCCACTAACTTCTCAAATTTCAATTTCTTTCTGATGACTTGGCTAAGATTGAATTTGAATAAGAACCTCTTGATATGCTCATAGAGATAAGAATTGCACTTGGTCCCTTGTTGGATGGCTTGCCCATGCTATGCTATGCAGATGAATGAATTATGTACATGTTTTTTTTTATGTAAATGACAATACAATTGAAACATAAACCCAGGGAAGTAGGTTGAGCAAATTTTTGGGTGCAACAGGTCGGTTATACGAAAGGAAGGTACTAGCACCTTAAGCATCCGTCGCACCCGACGGGAACCATTTCGCTTGCTTCTAGGCTTGGATGGGTTATTTATCTAAAGGCTTCTAACTAAAGAAAAAAAGGAGAGGAAAAGGAAGAGAAAGAAAGAAAGTGCTCGCGGAGGATTGGGGTTCTCGTGCCTACGTACCCTCATAGTGCAATGAGGAAGTCAAGGCTTTGTATTTCAAGGAACCAAGGAAAAGAAGAGGGTCTGGATGGACCAGAGAGACAGAATAAGAAGATGGAGGAACATATCCTCAAGATGCAATAAGGAAATCAGGGCCTACGTAGTTCGGGGAACCAATGCTGAAGGAAGAAAAGAAAAAAAACGACGTCAAATCCAAGAACTAAAAGAGGAAGCAATACCCAAATGGGGGATGCAAGAGGAATGATGTTAAAACCAAGAAAGAAGACAAAAGAAAACTCTGCTGAGGAACAGAGAAGCAAGGCAAGAACTCTGCCATGGAACGCAGAAGAAAAGAGATGACTCCACTGTGGAGAAAACAAAATAATGGCAACGGGGATGAGGAAAAAGGAACAAGAATCAAAACAAAGATAAGATTCACAGGGGATTCAGTGCATTAATTCGTAAGCAGTGATTAACGAAAGAAAGATAAGAGTAAAACTTTGTGGGGAGAGAAAAAGGTTTAGTATCGACAAACAGACTGCAACGAACCAAAAGATAGAGAGTACCGAACCAAAGAGAGGGGTTTGACTCAGAGGGGAAATCAGTATATTAACTGATAAATAATGGTTAACCGGAAGGAGAAAGTAGCTGGTTTTAACCGATAAACGATGATCAACCAAAAGAAAGGGGTGTAGAACCAAGTAATGGTTATGACCTTGTCACACCCTAATTTTTGACCATAAGATCCCGCCTCCTGGTGTTTATTTCTTACTCGTTTTATTTCAATTCTTGCAGGCGCGTGTATTATGGCTAACCAGCTCGTGCAGGTGTGTTAACTAGCCAGTGGCAGGTTCAAAGAAGTCCTCATATTGGTTTATAAAACCTTGAGCCAAGTGTTATCAAAGTTCACAACAAAGCTCGCAGGTTGATTGGAACTCATCGACTCTTCTTATCCAGCTCCAAAAGTTAAAGGCAGTCTGAATCGACGTGTAAAGGGTCGGGTTGGTCTTATTCTACCATAGGGGTTTCGTCATTTTCAAGCCCATGATTAAATTCATGCTACTGAGTTATCACATATTTTCACGGGATATTCAAAACTGCAAGTTTTAATGCCGAGTTCAATTTATTTAAATTGATGAGAAATTTCATATGGTTAACATTGTAACACTCAATTTCATGGTTTCACGATATAAGCTCGTCAGAAGAAGAATGAACGAGAGGGCTACGCGGATGAAATACGAAATTCATCATAAGCTGGATTATTGGCACAAAAGTTCATTGAGCTTCACTAAATTTGATCCTCGAAACAAATACTACTCATAAAAACCTTATATGACGATGGTGTAACTTTTGGTTTACATATAACTTCTACATCTTTGGGGTTACTCTATGAACACCAAAATATTTCAACCGCATAAAATATGGATTGCAGGAAAAATACTTTATTCATGATATGTGAAGTATTCAATAATAATTACAATAATTTCTTAAAATTACAATCATGATTCTCTACAACTCGGACTCCATTAATCCAACACTTCTCAAAAGCCCCGGAACTAGGATAAATCTTTCTCGGTCTTGCCATCGACATGTACGACAAGTCCGTCTTGCGTATGCCATGGTTTGTGTGGAACGCCGCCTGCCCCTAGCAGTCATTACAGAAATAGACTGAAGAACGAGAAGTAAGAAATAATTGAGAAATTTCCAGCCCTCATTTTAGCTTATTATTGGGCATAAGGTTCGAGCAGCCGGAAGGGCGATAACCAAAGCTGTCACCGACTTCCTATTGAGCATCAAACAAATTAAGGACAAATTTGGCATAAGGCAACGAAGATTGTGTAGGCAACAACAGCCCTTCCCATTTCCCTCAAGGCTCAAACACGAGGCCATCATTGCCGCTTCAAACCTTTCTCGGCAATGGCAACTAGCGGCATCCTGAAAGAAGAAGAGAAACGTCAGCGCAACCAGTATTTCGGCTACAAATATCAGTTGCAAACAACACCAACAGCAGTACAACAATAGTAGTCTCAAAGCCTCATGGTTCAGATTTTGCGAATCATCATCACCATATCTCAACTTTTCCCCAGCAGTGCAAAACTGACAACCTCTGAATCCAGCAAGCGCTCTGAAAGAGAAAAGGAATTCAAGATAGTACATAATACAACCAAAGACTCTCAAAGTTGCACTTCGAGTCATCTCCAACCGAGTAGCATCCTTAAGAAGTGAAAGACAAAAATAGCAACACCAGCCATCATTATCCTGCAATAAGCACATTGGTTCGACAAGTCTCCAACTCGTTCGAAAACTTGTTAAGACAGGGAAGAAACATCAAGAACAACACGCGTGCAACTTATGGAATGCTTAGATTTTGAGGACTTCAGGGAAAACTCGACAAAGCTTCATGACTATCCTTTCGAGGCTCACTTTCCACGACCTGTCAAAATAACATAATTGATATATAGAATAAACCATTGCAGAAAGAATATGAGAGTTAAGAATTAGAAGAAACTCATCCCTCAGTTCAACTCATCATCGAGCAAGGAATTCAGGTGGCCGGAAGGGCAACGAAGACCACCACCGACTTCCTACCTAGCTCCGAATAATGCAAGCAACGGAGGAAACTTAAACAACAGAAATCAAAACAACGGCAGCCGTAGTTTCGTCAAGCTCAGACTAAGCGTCATCATTGCCAGTCCGAAACCCTTCTCAGCAAGCTCAAGATAAGGCAGCTTCTGAACTCAAGAGTGGCATTTCCCTGCGAGAAGAAGAGAGAAAGTGTTAACACGAAAGTCAACAAAGCCAGCAAATACGTCAAAGACACGTTTCCAAATATAACAAATCAATGCGAAAAAGGAAAATTCGAAGCTTCCCAAATCGAAGCCAACATCTCTTCAACAGAATCAGAAGGAATTAATTATCGGTCCCCAAAATCACCAAGTGAATCAGACAGGTCTAGACGAAATAGGAAAGGACTAAGCGTTTGTCTCCCAAATCATCAAATGGATCCGACAACATGAACCTAAACAGGAAAGTTTTCAAAGCAATTCAAATGGAGGTGTTGCGGTGAAAATTTGATATCAAGCTATTAATTAACTTTAACCGTATTTCTTTTACAACCGGTCTTTAATTTATCCAAAGGATAGGTCTAAAGAAAGAAAGAACCTTTTGCGCGATGTGACAACAACGCTTTAAGAGATTCGGGGATTCGGGGGTTGGTTATATCTAGGGAAGGTATTAGCACCCTAAATATCTGTAGTACTCTACAGGAACCTTTTGTTTAATTAATTGCTAAGTTTGTGAATTGTGCTATGTTTTAAGGATTGGAAATAAAAAAAGGCCTAAGTGGTTTTCTAAGTTTGCTCGCAAAGGCATCGCACCTTCTGCCTACGTATCCTGACTAGGATAGAATCAGAGCAATCGTAGTTCACCTCACAAGGGAAAAGAACACTTGATGATGATCAAGGTTCAAAGGGGGACAAACATGACAATGTTTGTGTGGAGTTTGACAAAACTCCTTAAGCTAAGTTGAAGGGGAAGTAAGAAGTCATGACGATGATTCTTACACAGAGTTGACGAACTCTTTCCTAGGGTTCTAGTTGAAGAACACTCCTAGTATGGGTGGGTTTCTTAGACTTCAAGCAAATTCTAAAGGTTTCTAAACTAGGGTTGAAGTGACTTAACAAAGTCAAAAGGGTTTAAGATTTTGGTCCAAGACATTGACAGTCAAGTGGACAGACCTTCCTTTGGAGGGAGAGATAGTGGGCAACTGGATGAAAGCTAACAAACTTCATCACTTGGGGATAAAATAAAAATTATACTAAAGCATTCATGGTGACAACCAATGAAAAATATTTAAGGATGAAAAAAGCAATGATGACAATCAAAGCAGATGATTAGTACGAAAAAAACTGTGACGACAGATCGCACCTGGAGTATAATTAACAAACAGATGAACTGAGCATGATGATAATTCAAAGTAAAAATCCTAGCATGTTTACAAACATGTATAGGAATGAGAACAGTCAATTTTCACCAAGAAAAACAAGTGGAACCCTTTAAACTTTCATCTGCAACAGCTAGGGTTAGTACTGTCAATATGACAAGTTGCACATAGTCAAACATGGTGAAAAAATTAATCAAACATGGAAAATAAAATTATGAAATGAAAGTACACATTAAAACAAACACAATGAAAAAAGAATGGGTGAAAAATGATAAAAAAAACGAGAGAGTTATGATTTTTTGAAGTTTCATGTGAAAAATGAAAAAAAGTGGCAACAAGGGTTATCATCAAGGATCGAACCCATGCCAAGTACAATACGCGCGCAAGTTTCAACCGCTGGGGCGGCCATACATCCATTAATTAAAGTGAAACAATAAATATATGATGTATGTCTTGATTTATGGCTGGGCAAAACATGGTTTCTATGGATTTGCAAAATGTCCATAACTTCTTCAATTTTTTGAGTTTTTGGACAAACCTTATATGCTTTTGGGGTAGAAAATCATGAGGATTAAGATGGTGGTGTTGGTTTTTTGAGATCACCTTCCTAGTGAAAAACCCAATAGGGTGTTTGATTTGCTTCAAGATTTGGAATTTAACATGTACAGCTTGATACAATCACATTGAATGCCAACTAAACTCACATACACATCATTCATATGATATTTAAACAAATGCAAACATGTTCAAGGCTGGAATGTATAGATTGTGGCAAGTTACATTCAAATTGCAAATGGTCATAAAAGTAACAATGCAAGACATCATGATTTTTAAATTCAAAGTGATCAAGGGTCATGCTAACCATCCAAACACCTTCAGTATATGACATTAAGTGTGTGCATGTGAGAAAATCCAAACTGGAACAAGTGTGTGGATATTTGGTTTGCAATTGGTGTGTGTTATGTGCATCATGAGTGTAAGTTAGTGTCCAGGTTATTTTCAAAGGTTTGATTCATTTGGACATGTCACATATGATCATACTAAGCTATTAGAACACAAAAATCTCAAAGAAAATCAACCATTCACAAACTGGTATGTAATGGTATGTCAATTTGCAAAAAGATGACCAAGATGCATGATGATGAGCAGATGCAGTTCAAGGCCAATTCAAGTCATTCTAATCATTCACACAGCATACATACATGATAAGAAGATGATCTAAACACTAGAACCTCAAGGAAGCAACTTGCTATGAAGAGTGATATATCACATACAAATTGTCAAGGTAAAGATGCATAATGGTGTTCAAATCTCATTTCAAGCACAAACTGATTGGTGTAAGTGTGCAGACACTTCATGCATGTGATATAAGTCATGTTTGATCAAGCAAGGAGGTTCAAAACAGTTTGGTTCAAAATGTGGCATGTGTGATGTAAGTGTGATGTATGGAAGTGTATATGACCATTTTGAAAAAAAGGCAAATTTAACACATAACTTCCACCAGTGGAAGTTAAGTACAAAATGTGACATTTTTGAAAAAAGCCTAAAATAACACTAACCTCCACCAGTGGAAGTTAAGTGCAAAAAGTGACATTTTTGAAAAAAAAGCCTAAAATAACACTAACCTCCACCAGTGGAAGTTAAGTGCAAAAAGTGACATTTTTCATTTTGAAAGTGATTTTTCATGACAGTGAGTTTTTCAAAGAAATGATCATACATACATGTTATAATTGACCAATATGAGGTGTACCAATCATCATTATGGACAAACTAACATTATCATGACAGTTAGCAAGGTAATTACAAATTTGGAGCAAAAGTGTTCTTTCCAAGGGTGAAATCTTGACAGTTTTGTTCTAGGTCATTTCTCTTTAATTTGCCATGTCCTACACCTCAAATGTATCATATGAAATGAGTTTATAAGTTCAGACATCAATGAAATTGGCAGTTTGTGAAAATTGGGTGTGATTTGCAAAAACACATGTAAAACTTGCATTTTGAAAGTGAGACTTTAAAGTGTTTGTTCTAACACCTAAGTGACTGCTTGAACACTTTTAAAATGATATGTATGTGGTGTCTAGACAAGTGATTTAAGTGAAATTGCTCTAGAACCAGATCTGTCATGTTGAGGCAAAAATAATGCTTGAAAACACATACTTGAAATGCAAAATCCACATGTTTTTGTTATAACCTTCAAACCAAACTTTAGGCATATCTAAAATGAGGTATATGAACTGTTTCCACATGTGAATAGGTTTGAAACAAACCACAAACCAGAACTGGTATTTTGTGTTTGAAAATATGTAAAAAATGCATTTAACAAGCAAGCTACATACAACACATATATTCAGGGCAGCATATCAACTCCCACACATCCCATGGTCCACATAGAAATGACTCGAAAGCATAGGCAAGTCAACAAGCATCAGATTGTGGATCAACATAACAAATGCATATTCTTGATCAAAACAAATCTTGGAATGGGAAAGACTTGTGCTAGCAACAACAAAGTACTCAATCAAGCATACATTCTTCAAATATCATGTCAAAACTGTTGGCAATCAAAAACTAGGACTATTCTCACAAGAAAGCAAATTTAGTATGTGAACACAAGCATGACCAATCTTGTACAACAGCAGCCATGAAAAGGTTTTTGATCCAAACAAAGATATTAGGAGAATAAAGAGATAAACATACCTTTTAGGAAGCAACACGTATGTATAATAACTTGTGATCAAACAAACCAAACACACATTCATTTTCAAGGGTATTTGCAAAACTCATGACAATATGTGTGCACATGATAAGCAATAATGAGCAAGAGTGGATTTTATGTCATGATGAGGGATGGGATGAGTTTAGACAATACATACCTGTGATAATAGACCTGAGCAAGCAAAAAAATACTCCTAGAAACCCAGAGATTTATGCTTCACTTCTTTGCTTTTGAACCTTACTTCAAGCTTAAGTAAACAACCACTTATGATGCCAAAATGAGAATTATGAGTTTCCAATGGTTACTAAGGCTCTTGACAATTGAGATATATTGTTTGTGAGGTGTCTAAGTGACCACAACCTCAAGGAAAGGTTTGGAACTCAGTTTGGTGTTTTTTGTAGCTTTTGGTCAAAGTAAGCCAAGTATGATGTTGACTTTTTGATTTCTTGAGATTTTTGGTGGTTTGATGGATTGTACACCTTCTATATGTTATTTATAAGGTGTATGGATGATTTCTAGGGTGTTGGAATTGGTGTAAATTGAAGTGGTAGTGAAATTGCAAAATGCAGAATTTTGACTAACTTGAAAGCTTTGGAGAGTTTTGCAAATTGCAAGCAAGAGTGAGATGTAGTAAGGGAGCTGAATTTCTCAGGTTTTTAGAATGATGTTGTTGTCTTGAATGAGGGGTGTGAGGTCCCTTTTTATAGCAAAAAGCAAGGAGGTGCTTGCTTGAGAACTTTGCTTAAACATGAAGTTATCTTTGATATTTTTCACCCACCATCCAACTTGCCTTGCTTTTCTGACCTTTGGCTGTTCTTTTCACTCAAGGGGAAAGTTAAATTGATGTTTTTACTGTCAAAATGCAGGCTAGAGGCTTGATAGAGTGGCTGGAGTAGATTTACTTTACACCTCATGCTTGGAAAAGTCAAACATGGCAACTTTGGCAATGAACTTCACAACTTTAATTCCATGCTAATTCTATGCAATCTTTCTGTTCTAACATGCTTGAGATGTTCAATATATCAGGTAACATGAGTTTGGCAAGTTAAAATTGGCCCACTTGGGTAGGAGAGGTGCTTTTGCAAAATTGGCCAATGTGGGACTAAAGTGACAAAACACCAACTTTGAACACATGTATCTCTCAGCTCATAAATCACCTTGAGATGTACTTGTACTTTTTAGAAAGCCCTCACATAGTACTAAGACTTTCATGTTGACTAGAAGTCTTGATTCTATTTGAAACTAGGTGAAAAGACCCCCTCAAAGTTGGCTGCACATAAGCTTTTAAAGTGAAAATAACTTAGAAATTTTCTAAGTTATTTTCCCTTCTAGGAATGTTTTTGCTTCTATCTCAAAAAGTATGCATTTTCTGGTTGTGGACTAGTATGGGACTTTTGTAGAACTTATCAAGAGCTTCCAAATGAGATTCGAACCGACTCAATTGGATGTGTGGTTAAGGAGTTATGGTTTAGCCCTTTTTGAAACCCTAATTTCCCGATTTCTCGATTACTCTCTCATCCTTGATCCAATGATCATGAAAATTGATATTCAAGTCCATTATGACATAAGGAACAACTTTGATTCACAACTTGGATTCCAATTCTCAAAATTTGAGGAGTTGACTTTTCGGTCAACCGTACGATCGATCGGTGCCGATTGAGTCGCCTGTTGATATTTTGGATATCCTGAGACTTTGATACTTCTTGAATGGTATTTAATAAGCTATATGAACTTCATGGACCTCAATCCCACCATTAAAACATATTCCAACATCAAAGTCAAACCACAGTTGACTTTTCCCTAGTTAAAAACCCTAATCGGGGCCTCCTGACTGCACTGTTCTTGATTATGAAATGATTTCTTCAAATTGACTTCTCATTTGACTTTGATATTATCTTTGATTTCATTCCATGATTGAATTGGCCCAAATCATTGGTTGATCATTCCTTGGTTGTTTTGAATTTGTCGGTGCGAGAACCCTGATTCATCTGTAACTTGACAATAATGAACTTGCACTGATTTAGGGTTAGATAATTCATGATCATGCTTCTAAAAATGATAATGAGAATCTAAGGGGTCAAAATTTGGGGTACAACAGTTGCCCCTATTTAAATATCTTCACTAGATGGGGAACGAGAGATGATAATCTTCGTTAAATCGCAGTGAAAGGTATTTAAATATAGATAACCGAAAATTTTGTCCCTTAGATCTGATGCCATGCTAAAGGACAAGTTATGATATGCCATGCACTCTAAATGATGCTTTATGAGGCTTGAATGCAAACAACATAGACGCAACGATAATAATAAAAGAAACAGTAAAACAAACAATGACAAATACAAGGACTCGACACTGGGGACTCGTACTGAAAAACTAAATTAACAGTTCAGACATGACTGATAGCGTAAGAAGGAAAACTTCACATGGGGAATAGGAAAATCCAATAAAAATGACAATCTTTTTGGAACAGAGGTACTCCACCGGGGAGAAGAATAGGCTTCTACTGGGGAAAAGGATATACTTTTACTGGGGAAATGGAAAATTAATTCCGTCGGGAAAAGAGAAGCAGACTTCACCGGGGAAGCGAAAGACTGGATACAACCTCACTGGGGATGATCAGATGAGGAACTTCCTATAGCGAAGAGTTCAAACGGAATCTTCAGGAATGGACTAGAAACAAGACTAATCACACACGGAGGACACTAATGACGACTAGATCTCCGGGACTTGACTGGGAACATGGATCACTGGGGATATATCCTCAGCTTATGTAAATAGTTCGCACAGTGCTGGTAATTACGAAACGTCCTGGGGAAATTGGTAACGACCAGAATTCCAAGTAATGCCAGTGACGACTGGTCTTTTAATGGCGGTTGGTGACGACCAAATCAGGGTACCAATGACGATTGGTTTTAAACAACGCCAGTTACGACTGGTCTTTAAAAAAGAAGGTAGTGACGACCATGCTGGAGAATACCAATGACAATTGGTTAAGAGAAAGCTAGTGATTACTTTAGCTTTAGCTGAGGTGTTGGTAACGACCAAAACAAAACAGATTCCAATAACGATTGGATTCTCGATGATGATACCAGTTACGACTGAGTTTCAAAGGGAAAAATTGGTGACAACCAACAAGATACCAATGACGATTGGATTTAGGCAGTGCCAGTGACGACTGGACTTCATGGGGAGAGTTAGTAACAACTAACAAGATACCAATAATAATTGGAAAAATACCAGTGACGACTGGATTCCCCGGGGAAAGGTTGGTAACGACCAAACCAAGAGGCACTAATGACAATTGGACTTTTATTTAGTGCCAGCGACGACTGGACTTATACGTGGATTTGTTAGTGACGACTAACGAGATACCAATGCCGATTGGATTTAGACAATGCCAGTGACGACTGGGCTTTAAAAGGACATGGATGGTGACGACCAAATGAATATCAACAACAATTGGTTTGAACAAAATGCCAGTTACGACTGGGCTTATACTTGGAAACAAAGTGCGTAATAACTTAGACTTCGCGGGGATTGATAGATGTCACCGACTCGGGGAACAAACGAATCACACTAATCCCATGATGAGGGGTGTACGTAGACTTGGGAAATAAACCCGAAGACCTACTGGGGAATAGAGCCTGTAGGTAGATTTTGCTGAGGTGAATTCAAACAGATGTCCAGAAATACTTCACTGGGGAAAGAACTTTCATATCATCACAAGAAATCCTGAGGGATAATCTTCAATCTTGATAACCATACATGGCCAAAATAGCTCAAATTTACCTATACTTCACCGGGGAGGATGGTGTATCAAAGTTTCTGCTATTCCGAGGTTTCGGGGAAGTATGATTTTCCTCGAATCTTTTCCGTGAGTTAAACATTTTTTGTTAGTATTTTCAAGTTTATTTGAATCTAATGCTTTCAAAATTTGAAGAATGATAAGCTTCTCTGAAGAGACTGCCACTTATCGCTGAAGAAAGATAAGCTTCTCTGAAGAGACTGCCACTTATCGCTGAAGAAAGATAAGCTTCTCTAAAGAGACTGCCACTTATCGTTTGAAGAAAGATAAGCTTCTCTAAAGAGACTGCCACTTATCGCTGAAGAAAGATAAGCTTCTCTGAAGAGACTGCCACTTATCGTTTGAAGAAAGATAAGCTTCTCTGAAGAGACTGCCACTTATCGCTAAAGAAAGATAAGCTTCTCTGAAGAGACTGCCACTTATCGCTGAAGAAAGATAAGCTTCTCTGAAGAGACTGCCACTTATCACTGAAGAAAGATAAGCTTCTCTGAAGATACTGCCACTTATCACTGAAGAAAGATAAGCTTCTCTGAAGAGACTGCCACTTATCGCTGAAGAAAGATAAGCTTCTCTGAAGAGACTGCCACTTATCACTGAAGAAAGATAAGCTTCTCTGAAGAGACTGCCACTTATCTAAAAATGCTCTTCTTGATAAATAGTGCAAAATAAATGCACGTCCAGGTAGGTTTGGCGACCGACATGGACCAAAGTTCAATCTAGAATAGAACTAGAAAGAAACTGTCAAACAAGACTCCAACCACTGAGAAATGAACTCGAATGGGGACACCTCTTATCCAATCCTGGAAAAAGATAACTGAAGCAACCATCATCCACGAGGATTAACTCTGTAGGGAATTGACAAAGGGTGGACGTTTTATGCCTAAAGGCCGACAACTCTATGGGAAAGAGACAAAACGCCCAGTCACTAAGGAGGGACACCCAACAAAACAGGTAACAACCAGAGATAGCACAAATGCACAGATGTTATGCATATGCTTATGCCATGATCATGTTTATGTTATGCTTTTGTTTATGCTGACAAAACAGACAAAACTGGAGATGAAATGAACATCTCGACACGGAGACTCAAACAACTTCACCAAAGTTGGGCATCAAAGGGATGGTCAGGAAGAATATCCATTCTACTTTCAAGGTTACCACCTTCTCTGAGAGAGTAATCTTCTTAGGCCAAAACATTATGACTTCACTTGGACTGCCATCATGAGTTTGAATTCTTTGCTAAAGGAAGATCACACCGAGAGATTCCCATATCAACGGAAGTAACAACTTAAACGGAGAATTTTGACAAAAGGTACCTATGAGAACAAAACATTTATTCCTCATGATGGTGATAATCCTCTTCAAGCAAGCAGAGGCTCTTACGACGAACAGTCTTCAAATCCTTTCTGCCCCAAATTATGCATTTTGTGAGAAGACGTCAGAAGGATGCTTTTACAAAAGAATCGTCATAAAGATGCTTCAATGTCTTCAAACCTTTAGAGGGATTTACCAATATCGACGTGATTGCCCCTATTTAAACTATATTTGCACAACAAAGTCCTCAGACTGTGGAAGTAATGATTGGGGAACAAACTTGCCCCTGCTAGCTGGTAATTGTACCAAATTTTCCCCAGACTAAACTGTTGATTAAGAGATTCATCTGGCCTTGACCTGGTTGGTTTTGTTGGCGAACCTGGAGTAGCTGGCCTTGACAACAATTCATTTTAAGATCTCAAACAATGTACCCCAGAACACATGGTCTGCAAGAAGAAATCACTAAGAGGATTTTACAGAAGAATTGTCATCCAAGATGCATTCAATATTTTCAAACTCTTAGAGAGATTCACAAATCTCGACGTAACTGCCCCAGTTTAACTGTCTTGGAGAGATTAATCTAATCCCGACTTGATGGCTTCTGATTGACTGTTTTCGAGAGTTCTAATCTTGACTTAACTGCCCCTGATTAACTGAAGAGTTCTGCCCCATTTCAAATGTATTTGATTGGCTTGGATTAACGGTGTTACAAATGATTGACCAATCCTTCAAATTAGTTGCCTCAGGCTGAGCTTCCTTTATCGAATCCCATTCCCTAGCTGACAGCGTTTGTTGGGCTTCCTTTGACGTTTGGATTGTCTTGCACGCAATGTTGTTCATTTAAAAATTGGCAATTCTCAATGTAAAATTCATGCAATCTTTTGGAAACATCTTTTGATGGAACACACACGGTGGAGTGGTCAAGTGATCAAAGTGAAAATGATTCAGTCATTTACAAATGATGGATAAAGTGATGAACACACACAGTTAACAAAGATCATTAGGAGTCAGGTTATCCAACCTTGCTGTAATATGCTTTCAAAACAACCTTACCTCAATTAGGTCTTTTAAGGGTTGTAACGTGGCTCGGTTCACGGTTCATGAAACAAAGGATAAAGGCTCAAAGTTATTTGTCCCACCCATTCTCCGTGATGAACTCCACTCCTATGTTCAGTTAACTCAAACTATTCATTCAGGTTTTTACCCGTTTTTTAAGAATTGAATTGATGGTAGTTAGTGATGGTTTACAAACCTAATATAGTCACAACTCCCTTACATTATTGGGTTGTCTTTTTCTATTTTGAGGATTTTAAAAGTGAAAGCTTTAAGGTTTTCCTCTTTTTATTATCCCTGACTTTTGCCTGAACTGTTTTCTTTTGAATACGCAGTCAGCGGGATGCCCCATTTTGCCTAAGTCCCCTTCATAGGTTTTGACTTAGCAGGCCTTTCAATTTTTTTTTTCGTTGAGAAAGAAGGTGACTACCTTGATTAATGGCTTACAGTGAACCATCATCGTGTTTTATGCTGAAAAGCATCTTTGACACTTGTTTGTTGTGTACGAAGGAAAACCTGAGTGCATCAACTCTATATGAAAAGTGTCATGTATGCACATATCTCCAAGTTAACTGAGAACTACCCGCCCCAGGTTTGAGATTTAAGGTTTTATTTTTGTGAAGAAAGAAAACTCCTACTTCTAGGCTCGAAGGGTTTTAACGAGGGATTATCTTCCTTATTTCTCCAGTGTTTAGGGATTGAAACAATGCCTTACATCATTGGTAAAGTCAAATTGAAAGCATATCAACAACAGTTATGAATATAGATTTCATCATCCTCCCCAATCTTTGCTTCAAACAGAAATTTGGTAAAGAAAAGAAATTCTTGCATATTTGTTTTTTCATTTTTTTTGTTTTTGTTTTCTTATCACAATGAAAGACAAAGAGTGAAACGAATGGATTTAATCAAAAGATGCATAAACATTTCATTAATATGCCAATTTAAAATGAACAACCAACTTGCAAGCAAACACAAATGCAAAGAAACCACAACACAATGCTGAAACAGTTTACGAGCTGCCAGCCTTAGGGAATTACACTGTTTAATAAAACAAATTTCAAGCTTGATGCAGAGAAACACCTTCCACAACCACTTGCTCTTTGTGGTATAGTATTATGAGGGGCCTCGTAGGTCCTTTGCCACTTGCTTCAAGAGCTGATCCACTGGCACTTGGTTTATCTTCTTGAAGTTCTAATAGCTCTAACAAGCTTTGCACTTTTAACCCGGAAGCTTTGCACTCTTCCACCAGATGCCCCACTGTCCCAGTATGGTACTTGCATTCAACCTCTGGGTGATCTTCTTCAAGGATCAGATCTTTGTCAATAATCAGCTCTTGTACAACATGTCCTAATGCCAAACAATTGTCTAGTTCATGTCCTTCATCCCCTTTATGGAACTCACAAGTCAAGTTTGCATTATGCCATGGCCCTGGCACAGGGTTAAAAGCTCGTGGAGTCACCAATGAATTGTGAATTAGTAGCAGGTACAACTTACTTAGCGGCACAGGAACTGACCTGTAGCATGCCTTATTCTTTTTGACAGGATCTTTCTTATTCATGCTCTGGCTTTGGGAACCTTGAGGGGAAGCAGCCAATGGGTGCTGAGATATTCTTTTGGTGACCACCTGATGAGGTTTTGGCGCAGGCCCAAATGCTGGTTGACTACGGCCTGACCGTTGAAACTTAGGAGGTCCTTGAGCTGGAAGAGTCACTGGAAGTGACGGACTGACAACCTCTCTGGATGTAATAGGATGAGAAACTCCCTCACTTTTCATCAAACTCTGCAAAGTTTCCAAAACCCAATTCATCTGCCCTTTGAGGATCTTGATTTCCTCCTTCAAGGTTTCTTGTTCTTTCAACAGTTCATTCATTGTTGCCATTGGTCCAGAATATTCTCTCTCTGATACAAGGAAGAGGATAAGACTCTAGGCTGAGAAATGCAAATGCGAATGCGAGGACATGCTCATGCAACGCAAAAAGTTTCATGGAACTTGAAATATTTACAAACATCAAGATATACCAAAAACTTTTCATTAATGTCAGTACTTCTTACAAGAGTTCTCTTCCTTTTAATGTCCATAATAACCTCTTGATGTTTACAAACAAAAAAGTCTGAGTTCCATGAAACTTTCATGATATGATGCTTATGGATGCATGAATGCAGCAAACACAGGTAAACACATATTCACATATACACATAGATAAACAGACAAAGGTTTCGGTTTGGGGAAATTCGAGCGTGGGGCCAAGGTCTACCCTTCCCAAAAAGGAGTGTACTAGAGTTTTTTTACCATTGTAGAACAAGGTTCTAAAAGGTTCCCAGAGTCTTCAGCCCATCTTTCGGATATTATCAATTTCCCAAATAACTCGGTGGTCGATAAGATTCTCAAGAGAGTCTCGTCCGAGTGTAGTATCGCGTATCAACTATTTGGAAATGCTCCCTCATAGTCATCGCACTACATCCTAGTAAGGCCAAAGTGGGGTAATAAGTGATCTAAAGGTCCTCAGTGTCATGGGCACCTATGTAGAAAGTAGCATTGTTTTCACGAATACTCGATCAACAATACTAACTCTCAAAAGGGCCTCCACTGAGCGGTGATTTTCTCAAGTCAGCTTGGTCGGGAATCTACTCCCTATAAGCCTTCTTGAATATATCACCTTCCTATCATAAGTACGCTCGAGCACGGGTGTAGTGTTGTCTCACCATTTCAAGTTTCCCAAACCAACAGAGCACAAATATATACAAGTATTCACAGATAGCAATTAGTTAAACAAAATAGGTTGAACCCTCAAAATAAAAGCAGAAGCAATTCATCCCCAGTGAAGTCGCCATTTCTGTTGCGGTGAAAATTTGATATCAAGCTATTAATTAACTTGAACCGTATTTCTTTTCCAACCGGTCTTTAATTTATCCAAAGGATAGGTCTAAAGAAAGAAAGAACCTTTTGCGCGATGTGACAACAACGCTTTAAGAGATTCGGGGATTCGGGGGTTGGTTATATCTAGGGAAGGTATTAGCACCCTAAATATCTGTAGTACTCTACAGGAACCTTTTGTTTAATTAATTGCTAAGTTTGTGAATTGTGCTATGTTTTAAGGATTGGAAATAAAAAAAGGCCTAAGTGGTTTTCTAAGTTTGCTCGCAAAGGCATCGCACCTTCTGCCTACGTATCCTGACTAGGATAGAATCAGAGCAATCGTAGTTCACCTCACAAGGGAAAAGAACACTTGATGATGATCAAGGTTCAAAGGGGGACAAACATGACAATGTTTGTGTGGAGTTTGACAAAACTCCTTAAGCTAAGTTGAAGGGGAAGTAAGAAGTCATGACGATGATTCTTACACAGAGTTGACGAATTCTTTCCTAGGGTTCTAGTTGAAGAACACTCCTAGTATGGGTGGGTTTCTTAGACTTCAAGCAAAGTCTAAAGGTTTCTAAACTAGGGTTGAAGTGACTTAACAAAGTCAAAAGGGTTTAAGATTTTGGTCCAAGACATTGACAGTCAAGTGGACAGACCTTCCTTTGGAGGGAGAGATAGTGGGCAACTGGATGAAAGCTAACAAACTTCATCACTTGGGGATAAAATAAAAATTATACTAAAGCATTCATGGTGACAACCAATGAAAAATATTTAAGGATGAAAAAAGCAATGATGACAATCAAAGCAGATGATTAGTACGAAAAAAACTGTGACGACAGATCGCACCTGGAGTATAATTAACAAACAGATGAACTGAGCATGATAATAATTCAAAGTAAAAATCCTAGCATGTTTACAAACATGTATAGGAATGAGAACAGTCATTTTTCACCAAGAAAAACAAGTGGAACCCTTTAAACTTTCATCTGCAACAGCTAGGGTTAGTACTGTCAATATGACAAGTTGCACATAGTCAAACATGGTGAAAAAATTAATCAAACATGGAAAATAAAATTATGAAATGAAAGTACACATTAAAACAAACACAATGAAAAAAGAATGGGTGAAAAATGATAAAAAAACGAGAGAGTTATGATTTTTTGAAGTTTCATGTGAAAAATGAAAAAAAGTGGCAACAAGGGTTATCATCAAGGATCGAACCCATGCCAAGTACAATACGCGCGCAAGTTTCAACCGCTGGGGCGGCCATACATCCATTAATTAAAGTGAAACAATAAATATATGATGTATGTCTTGATTTATGGCTGGGCAAAACATGGTTTCTATGGATTTGCAAAATGTCCACAACTTCTTCAATTTTTTGAGTTTTTGGACAAACCTTATATGCTTTTGGGGTAGAAAATCATGAGGATTAAGATGGTGGTGTTGGTTTTTTGAGATCACCTTCCTAGTGAAAAACCCGATAGGGTGTTTGATTTGCTTCAAGATTTGGAATTTAACATGTACAGCTTGATACAATCACATTGAATGCCAACTAAACTCATATACACATCATTCATATGATATTTAAACAAATGCAAACATGTTCAAGGCTGGAATGTACAGATTGTGGCAAGTTACATTCAAATTGCAAATGGTCATAAAAGTAACAATGCAAGACATCATGATTTTTAAATTCAAAGTGATCAAGGGTCATGCTAACCATCCAAACACCTTCAGTATATGACATTAAGTGTGTGCATGTGAGAAAATCCAAACTGGAACAAGTGTGTGGATATTTGGTTTGCAATTGGTGTGTGTTATGTGCATCATGAGTGTAAGTTAGTGTCCAGGTTATTTTCAAAGGTTTGATTCATTTGGACATGTCACATATGATCATACTAAGCTATTAGAACACAAAAATCTCAAAGAAAATCAACCATTCACAAACTGGTATGTAATGGTATGTCAATTTGCAAAAAGATGACCAAGATGCATGATGATGAGCAGATGCAGTTCAAGGCCAATTCAAGTCATTCTAATCATTCACACAGCATACATACATGATAAGAAGATGATCTAAACACTAGAACCTCAAGGAAGCAACTTGCTATGAAGAGTGATATATCACATACAAATTGTCAAGGTAAAGATGCATAATGGTGTTCAAATCTCATTTCAAGCACAAACTGATTGGTGTAAGTGTGCAGACACTTCATGCATGTGATATAAGTCATGTTTGATCAAGCAAGGAGGTTCAAAACAGTTTGGTTCAAAATGTGGCATGTGTGATGTAAGTGTGATGTATGGAAGTGTATATGACCATTTTGAAAAAAAGGCAAATTTAACACATAACTTCCACCAGTGGAAGTTAAGTACAAAATGTGACATTTTTGAAAAAAGCCTAAAATAACACTAACCTCCATCAGTGGAAGTTAAGTGCAAAAAGTGACATTTTTGAAAAAAAAGCCTAAAATAACACTAACCTCCACCAGTGGAAGTTAAGTGCAAAAAGTGACATTTTTCATTTTGAAAGTGATTTTTCATGACAGTGAGTTTTTCAAAGAAATGATCATACATACATGTTATAATTGACCAATATGAGGTGTACCAATCATCATTATGGACAAACTAACATTATCATGACAGTTAGCAAGGTAATTACAAATTTGGAGCAAAAGTGTTCTTTCCAAGGGTGAAATCTTGACAGTTTTGTTCTAGGTCATTTCTCTTTAATTTGCCATGTCCTACACCTCAAATGTATCATATGAAATGAGTTTATAAGTTCAGACATCAATGAAATTGGCAGTTTGTGAAAATTGGGTGTGATTTGCAAAAACACATGTAAAACTTGCATTTTGAAAGTGAGACTTTAAAGTGTTTGTTCTAACACCTAAGTGACTGCTTGAACACTTTTAAAATGATATGTATGTGGTGTCTAGACAAGTGATTTAAGTGAAATTGCTCTAGAACCAGATCTGTCATGTTGAGGCAAAAATAATGCTTGAAAACACATACTTGAAATGCAAAATCCACATGTTTTTGTTATAACCTTCAAACCAAACTTTAGGCATATCTAAAATGAGGTATATGAACTGTTTCCACATGTGAATAGGTTTGAAACAAACCACAAACCAGAACTGGTATTTTGTGTTTGAAAATATGTAAAAAATGCATTTAACAAGCAAGCTACATACAACACATATATTCAGGGCAGCATATCAACTCCCACACATCCCATGGTCCACATAGAAATGACTCGAAAGCATAGGCAAGTCAACAAGCATCAGATTGTGGATCAACATAACAAATGCATATTCTTGATCAAAACAAATCTTGGAATGGGAAAGACTTGTGCTAGCAACAACAAAGTACTCAATCAAGCATACATTCTTCAAATATCATGTCAAAACTGTTGGCAATCAAAAACTAGGACTATTCTCACAAGAAAGCAAATTTAGTATGTGAACACAAGCATGACCAATCTTGTACAACAGCAGCCATGAAAAGGTTTTTGATCCAAACAAAGATATTAGGAGAATAAAGAGATAAACATACCTTTTAGGAAGCAACACGTATGTATAATAACTTGTGATCAAACAAACCAAACACACATTCATTTTCAAGGGTATTTGCAAAACTCATGACAATATGTGTGCACATGATAAGCAATAATGAGCAAGAGTGGATTTTATGTCATGATGAGGGATGGGATAAGTTTAGACAATACATACCTGTGATAATAGACCTGAGCAAGCAAAAAAAATACTCCTAGAAACCCAGAGATTTATGCTTCACTTCTTTGCTTTTGAACCTTACTTCAAGCTTAAGTAAACAACCACTTATGATGCCAAAATGAGAATTATGAGTTTCCAATGGTTACTAAGGCTCTTGACAGTTGAGATATATTGTTTGTGAGGTGTCTAAGTGACCACAACCTCAAGGAAAGGTTTGGAACTCAGTTTGGTGTTTTTTGTAGCTTTTGGTCAAAGTAAGCCAAGTATGATGTTGACTTTTTGATTTCTTGAGATTTTTGGTGGTTTGATGGATTGTACACCTTCTATATGTTATTTATAAGGTGTATGGATGATTGCTAGGGTGTTGGAATTGGTGTAAATTGAAGTGGTAGTGAAATTGCAAAATGCAGAATTTTGACTAACTTGAAAGCTTTGGAGAGTTTTGCAAATTGCAAGCAAGAGTGAGATGTAGTAAGGGAGCTGAATTTCTCAGGTTTTTAGAATGATGTTGTTGTCTTGAATGAGGGGTGTGAGGTCCCTTTTTATAGCAAAAAGCAAGGAGGTGCTTGCTTGAGAACTTTGCTTAAACATGAAGTTATCTTTGATATTTTTCACCCACCATCCAACTTGCCTTGCTTTTCTGACCTTTGGCTGTTCTTTTCACTCAAGGGGAAAGTTAAATTGATGTTTTTACTGTCAAAATGCAGGCTAGAGGCTTGATAGAGTGGCTGGAGTAGATTTACTTTACACCTCATGCTTGGAAAAGTCAAACATGGCAACTTTGGCAATGAACTTCACAACTTTAATTCCATGCTAATTCTATGCAATCTTTCTGTTCTAACATGCTTGAGATGTTCAATATATCAGGTAACATGAGTTTGGCAAGTTAAAATTGGCCCACTTGGGTAGGAGAGGTGCTTTTGCAAAATTGGCCAATGTGGGACTAAAGTGACAAAACACCAACTTTGAACACATGTATCTCTCAGCTCATAAATCACCTTGAGATGTACTTGTACTTTTTAGAAAGCCCTCACATAGTACTAAGACTTTCATGTTGACTAGAAGTCTTGATTCTATTTGAAACTAGGTGAAAAGACCCCCTCAAAGTTGGCTGCACATAAGCTTTTAAAGTGAAAATAACTTAGAAATTTTCTAAGTTATTTTCCCTTCTAGGAATGTTTTTGCTTCTATCTCAAAAAGTATGCATTTTCTGGTTGTGGACTAGTATGGGACTTTTGTAGGACTTATCAAGAGCTTCCAAATGAGATTCGAACCGACTCAATTGGATGTGTGGTTAAGGAGTTATGGTTTAGCCCTTTTTGAAACCCTAATTTCCCGATTTCTCGATTACTCTCTCATCCTTGATCCAATGATCATGAAAATTGATATTCAAGTCCATTATGACATAAGGAACAACTTTGATTCACAACTTGGATTCCAATTCTCAAAATTTGAGGAGTTGACTTTTCGGTCAACCGTACGATCGATCGGTGCCGATTGAGTCGCCTGTTGATATTTTGGATATCCTGAGACTTTGATACTTCTTGAATGGTATTTAATAAGCTATATGAACTTCATGGACCTCAATCCCACCATTAAAACATATTCCAACATCAAAGTCAAACCACAGTTGACTTTTCCCTAGTTAAAAACCCTAATCGGGGCCTCCTGACTGCACTGTTCTTGATTATGAAATGATTTCTTCAAATTGACTTCTCATTTGACTTTGATATTATCTTTGATTTCATTCCATGATTGAATTGGCCCAAATCATTGGTTGATCATTCCTTGGTTGTTTTGAATTTGTCGGTGCGAGAACCCTGATTCATCTGTAACTTGACAATAATGAACTTGCACTGATTTAGGGTTAGATAATTCATGATCATGCTTCTAAAAATGATAATGAGAATCTAAGGGGTCAAAATTTGGGGTACAACAGGAGGCCCATCACCTTCACCTATAAGAGGACGAAGAAAGCACACATATTGGACATCGTGAAAAAACCACCTTACCGCAAAGAAGCAATCACACTCAAAGCTCAAAACTGGAGGAGAATCATCATCACCGTGAAGCTTCGACCACCCTCAAGCTTCATCATCGCTGCCCGAAGGAGAGAACTCGAAAATCACATCCCCGTGTCACCGCCATCGTCGACGAGCCGCCGTCGACTCTTGTTTGTGGGTAAAAGTTTACTCCAAAATCTTTTTGCATGTTGTTTTTTGTTTGGTTGCAGGTTATAGTAAAGAAAAATGAAGAAGAAGATGAATGAATCAGTCGAAGAAAAAGGCGACGATGAAAAATCGCGAAGTGAGGGAGAAGGAGAATGCTAACGGCGCCGCGAGAGGGATTTGGGGGGATAAGGGTTTCTGATTGCTTTGTGTTTTGAAAATCTTGTAATGTGAAATGATCATATGTGATGCACACACGCACATACCACGCACCCTCGCACACACGGCCCTCTGATCTCCAACGGATCAGATCGGAAGATCCTCATCGCGTGACCACCATAAGTGTGCAGCCTCCTCGCACGTAGAATTTTTTTATTAAACTAATAACTAATTAATTATTAATCTCTTAATATTAACCTTTTATAAACCTTTATAATTATTTAATTAAATATCTTAATTTCCCCTATTTTATTTAACCTAATCAACTCTTTTAATTAATTAAATTAATTAATCAAATCCATTTTATCTAATATTTCCTCCTTTTTTTTCTTTCTTGGTTTATTTAAAACTCTTTTTTCTTTAACTAATATAACATTTTAACTCTTTTTAAATCAACTTAATAAAACTTTTTATAATATAAAAGTTATCTCATAATTAATCTAATGAGCAACCTTTTTATAAAAATTGAACCAGTTCTCTGCTAATTAAAATCAACCCTTTTAGAAACCTCTTAGCTAATTTCTATTTAGAATTTAATCTCACTAAAATAATCAAATAATTTTTTCACAAAATCAATTTGTTGCACCACAAAATTTGCCCAACCTTTTCCTTCTTGTTTTTGCATTAGCATAACATCATCATAGCATTATCATGTCATTGCGCTAGCATTTACGCAGGGGATCAAGTGTGATATACATCAAGAGAGACCTATCTAGAGGTTTTATTCGAGCTTGAGGAATCACTAAAGTCACCAGGAAATGGTTCATGCTCGTGAGGAGTTCAGATGCTTGTGTGGGGTGCATCCCCTGACTTAGAGGCCAACTGAAGATTATCAATGAGTTGGAAAACTATGATTACAGGTCATAAAATTACAAGTCAAGTTCAATACTTTGCATAACTCAAATGGACTTTTTTCTAACGTGAAAGTTGCTCCAAATGGGGTCATTTGGTCAACTAAACTTCAAGATTTTAATGGGCTAGCTCATGGTTGAAGATTGATGAAAGTGATTTTGGTGAAAACATGTGAAATGGCCTAGTTTGGTATTTTGTCAAAATTTAACCAAACCAGTCCATATTTGTACTCATTTTGAATGGAAATCATGTTTTAAGAAAAATGACATTATTACATTTTTCATTTGAGGATTTTATCATGAGCTATTTCAAGATTTCTTACAATTCAAATAACACTTTGAATTTTTGCCTTAAGACTAGAAACAAGGAACTATTTTTGGCCTTGAAAGTTTCTTATGATGCATGAAATGTATATAAACCAAAATCAAGGCATTTGCATTGCCTTTTCCATCATTTTTCCATTTTCCCACACTTTCACATATTTGAATTTCCATTTTTTCAATCCTTTTTTCTCTCCATTTTTTGATCCTTTCTCATTACCAATTAATTCAATATACTCCATAGAATTTTTCCATCAAATTTTGAGAAGTTTTTAGTGCAATTCCATGGTTGTATCAACATGAAAAAGTGAGCTCCAAGTGCAAAAGTGATTTTCATTTCCTCACCAATTCAAGCATTTTCTTTGATCCTAATACCTCTACCAAGAATTATTGAAGGTTTCTACACATTTTTGCAAGGAAATTCGTGCTCCATTAAAGCTCCATAATTCATTTTTCAAAGGTATAAAGAATTCACCATAACTCATGATTTATGAGTCTTTCTTGCGTTATTGTTGTTGCATTACATTGCTCTCATCTCCTACATGGATTCTAGTACAAAAAAGATGGTTTTGTGGCAATTTGGTGTTCTTGAAAGTTTGAGATTCAACCACGGTTTTTGAGTTAGAGGCCATTTCAGTGGAAAACAATGGCATATTTGCATTCCTCTCAAAAAATCCCACAGGTTTCATTTAAAAATCGTCTCGTTTGGTCATGAAATGAGGGAGATACGCGCTGTCGAAGAATGCCGGAAACGGCCGGCCGCCACCGTGCATAGCCCCAGCATCGTGTTCTTTTCTGATCGGTCATTTGGAGAAGACGGTGTTAGCACCGTCGGATGCATTCCCAAGTCAACGAGTCTTCTCGCCATCCAACGCCTCTCACTGCGCCACGCAATCGGCCACATAAGCCTCATTAATTGAGGTGGCACGCCAACTCAGCGTTTTTGACCCCCCATACCCCTGTTAAATCCTTGGCAGCTGCACTTTTATTTATTCTCACTATTTCTCTTGTTTTCTCATGTGTTCATGCTATTCCATATGTTCTTTTATTTTTCTTTCTTTTACATGCTGACTTCTAAATATCATAAAAAATAGGAAAATTAGTCTTTTTGATCCCCATTTTTTTGTGCTGAATCTTTGAAATGTATATAATTTTATAGAATTGGAATTATAATTTTACCATTTTCTGACATTTTCTTTGGATTTTTTACATTTGGGTCGTCATAAAAATAGCAATGCTGGTGCTATCATGTTGTGAATTTTCTTTGACCCATCAAAATTACATATTTTGGCATAAACTTTTTCAGGGATCTCATACACATGTTGAGGTATTGTGATATATGTTTGTGGGAATTTTATTGTACCATTTTAATTGGTTTTGGATGCTTTCTTTAACATGCTCCATTTTAACTTTTCCTTTGGTATACATGAGACATCTTGCAAGGTTTTCATCTTATTTGCCATTTATCTTTGGATATTTTTGTTGTATCTCTCACCCCTAGTTTGTGGCTTGATGTAGGGCATTGGAGATTTTTGTTTGAATTTTTTAGCACCTTTTTCTATTTTTTTTATATTTTTGTATTCGGACTCGTAATTTGGACATTCGAACGGACTTCGGTTTTATTTTGGCTCCAACGGCCTCGATTTGTTTGTGTGGTGAACGCTAGGGTTCTTATTGCTTGTTACAGACATTATATAGGATATTTAGATCATTTATTGGCTGGTTCTATCATACATAATTGCCCATTAGGTTCCATATTTCCATGATAGTGCGTTATGATTCCTAATCGTAGTATACGTATGTCATTCATAGGTTTTATTGCCTCATATCACTTTATAATCACTTGTGGCCAAGATTGTATGTTTAGAACAGGCCACCTTCCATTCATTATGGGCTTGAGGTTGAGATGACTTGCTCCCTCACTTGCATTGCATGTTTACCTTTCTACACTTTGCATTTCCTGTATGCTGTTTATTTCATCTGTTTTTCGTTGCTTCCTTTGCCTTTCCCTTAGGATCTCCATTCCTTCTTGTTGAAGATGGAATGTGATAGACACTAGGCTTCGCAACCATGTATGACAACATCAGGGTAGTCTTCCCCTTTGCAAACTTTAACCAAAGGACGAACAGTGCATGCTAACATTTAGGGCTGTGTAGTTTCCCTTAGAGGTCTGTTCCTCTTCTTTTCTTCAAATCCCATTAACACACTTAATAAGGCTAGTGAATATTGTGTTGTGAGCCTTAAGCATGGGAAGTGATGGTTGGGGGGCCACCTCTCAACTGTCTAGAGTGTTTAGTATACGTCCTTAGGACGATATGCGACGCATTCGATCCAGAGTTTGAGACTTCAATACAATGTACACTCCAAAACATTAATCAAAAACACTTCTTCATAAAAGACACAAAAACAAACATTCAACATATTTTTGTCCTCTTGGACTTTAAGCCCTAGAAACCATTTTCGTAATGAGAGTTTCGTTAACTCTCAGTTCTCTCGCAAACGGTAACGCCTAAGTCTCCAATGGTCGAGCTGCATACACCAAACTGCTAGAACCGATTGTTAATCCTACTCGGGTTAAAAACAACTTAAACCAAACCTGTGGTCTTGTTAGCCCGAACTACGTTTGCTCTGATATTTCATACCATATGAAAGTACGTAGGCACGAGATGCGATATCTCGGCGAGCAACTTTCCCCCCTTTTACCCGTAGTTAGGCGAACTACGTTGACTCTGATTTCTCGTTCCAGACGGGAATACGTAGGCATAAAGTGTGATACTTTGCCGAGTCACTTTTCTTTTCTTTTGTCCTTAAGCCTTAGCGTAGATAGTATTGATCAAACCCTTTTAGATAAACAATTAAGCGTGGATCCCGTCGAGTACGACGGACGTGAGGGGTGCTAATACCTTCCCCTTGCGTAACTGACTCCCGAATCCAGGACTTGGTTGCGATGACCATTCCTTTCCTCTTTCGTTAGGTTTTCTCTGAGCGTTTCCTTTCCCTCCTTTGGCATAAATAACGCACGGTGGCGACTCTTCTGTTCTGCCGGCGCCGATTTTCGCAGTTGCGACAGCTGGCGACTCTGCTGGGGATACTTTATAGCTGCAGGGGAATTTTCCCATCCCCTACGCTGGGATCGTTTCCCATCCCCTAGGCGAGTTAGTCCTAGCGCTTGTTTGTTTATCTTGTGGGTTTTGTGCATACCTGTTGTATCTTAGCTTTACTTTCCCGCATTTTATTTTCTCGCAGTTTATTTTCAGCATAATATTATATCCTTATTATACTGTTGTGGGAGGGGATTGATTCTGATGAGAGATAAGCTGGACCTGGGCTTGAGTTTGCACATAGACTTAGAAGTATAGAGTAGTGGTTAGCCTGCTTGCTTAGCTCGCACCAGCTAGCCGCGAAATCTGCGTTCGGACGAGATTCTCTTTGATGCTTCTTGCCTAGCCCTTAGGGCTCGACAAGTTGTCTGACCCGAAGATTGTCGACTCTGGGGACCTATCAATTGGGATTCAGCTAAGTGAGGCCGCTTCAAGGGATGATGATGCCACACCTTCTGGGTATCGTATCATCGCTCTTGAAAGTCTGTGACGCTGATGAACGCATAGGATGCCGTACCTTATCAGTGGATAGGTCCATACCTGTGAGAGGGATTGGGTTATGCAGGAAACCATAGCTCCAGATCACCCGTTTTTCTACAGTGTGAATGATCACACTAAAATTCACCGTATTTCTGACTCCGATTTCGCATGCATTCTTAGCTTTTATTGTTGTTTTGCTTTGTTATTGCTTTGTTTTCTTATGTTTTCAGGTTTTTATAATAATCGGAGCTTGAATCGGGAAAAGGAGCGAAAAAGGAGTGAAAACGGACGAAAACCTAGAAATTCAGCATTTTGCACTTACGGCACCCACTGTGGCGGGCGCCATGGGGTTAGCCATGACGTGGCCACATCTCAAGACCACTCCTCAACCTCCAAGACCCACGATCCCCACTACATCATCCCCTGTAGGGACCGTGGCGGGCGCCATAGGCCTGTGGCGGGCGCCACAAGGCTAAAATCCACAACCTCCACTTTTTAGTGGAGGGGCGTCCCGGTCATTTCGCGCTTTCAGTTTCTCCTATAAATAGGACCTTAGATTCTCGTTTTTCTTCATCCAAAATTAGAATTCTCTAGGCATATATCAGTTATAAAGCAGTTGCCATTCCACATCGGGGTGCCTCTGCAATCGAGTGATCGAGTCTGTAATCTGTCTGTGGTTCGAGTTTTGGAGCACTCTGGAGGAAGTTAATCCTGCCGCCATTTTAATTCCAGTTAGTATTTTATTTTTCCGCATTGCTTTACTTTTATTTATTTTCTCGCACTTTACTTTGTTTACTTCCCGCACTCGCACATTTACGTTGTTTATTTCCCGCACTCGCACATTTACGTTGTTTATTTCCCGCACTCGCACATTTACGTTGTTTACTTCCCGCACTCGCACATTTACTTTGTTTACTTCCCGCACTCGCTTTAAATTACTCATATGAAAAACTATAAAAAGAATATTTACTTTATCATGTCTAACTAATCCCATAAAGGTTAGAATGTAAGGATCGTAATTAAACCAGTAATCAGTATAATTGTTCGTGGAAACACCTAAGGGCTATTTTATCTTTCAATTCAAGTAATTGTTTTTAACTATTTCAAAAACAGCCAAAAGCGCTTTGTATAGTTCATTAGGAGTTTTTAGATTAAAAAGAAAAGAGATTTTAAAACGATTTTCGGACGCGTTATGAGATTTAGAGTCTGGTTCATAAGAACCTCTTTTTGCTAAGAAGTCCAGGTTATAATACTTTTCAACCTTGTTAAGAAACTATATTTCTTAAAAATAGGTTTACTACTCTAACGCAGTACGCACCTTTTTATCCGTGACAATAGGAGGGGTTGATTAGAGAGTACAACTCGGTTCTGAATACGCGAAAGCGACAGTTCCTGTTAAATTAGTTCTTTTCAAAGGAGAAAACATTGCCCATAAGTAGTTCCATTAACAAGTACTGGATTATCATTGATTACGTGAATTACATTCGAGCCTGTCTTTTATTTATTATTTAAAATTATAATTTTATTTACCATTGCACCCTTACTAAAACCCTAAAAATAGTTGCCTTAGATAAACACCATAACAACAGGTACGATAGATTGACACTTGGTCTCTGTGGATTCGATAATCTTTTATATTACTTTGACGTGATTCGTACACTTGCGAAAAACACGCATCAAGTTTTTGGCGCCGTTGCCGGGGACCAATATCGTCAAATTTCATTACCCTGTAGTTATACCGTTTAGACTAAGGTTGTTACCCACCGGTCAATGCGAAAGACTCGCAGTGCCGGAAGTTTAGTAGACCCTCTAGCTGAACCTGAACGTTACGCTCGCGCACGTTTATTTTTCCATAGGAATAGGAGAGCTATGGCTGAAGATCAAAATCGAAGACCTCTTAAGGACTTCGCCCAACCATCAAACGAGGAACCTAGTTCCAGTATAGTAAACCCCGCTATCCCAGCCAATAATTTTGAACTTAAACCATCCCTGCTGCAATTAGTGCAACAGAGACAATTCGCAGGTCTCGCTACTGATAACCCGAACCAACATTTAAAAAACTTTCTTCAATTAGCAGACACCTTTAAAACCAATGGAGCTTCTCCTGAGGCAATACGCTTAAGATTATTTCCCTTTTCCCTCAGAGATAAAGCTCTATCATGGTTAGATTCCCTTCCACCCAATTCAATAACAACTTGGGATGACCTTAGAAAAGTTTTCCTTGCTAGATATTTTCCCCCAAGTAAGACCGCTCTTCTTCGAAACCTAATAACTAGATTTACCCAACACCAAGGAGAGTCGTTGTTCGAAGCCTGGGAGAGATATAAAGAACTATTAAGAGCATGCCCACACCATGGCCTAAAGAATTGGCTAATCATCCAAACCTTCTATAATGGACTTCTTTATAACACTAAAATGACCATCGACGCTGCCGCTGGTGGCGCACTGATGAACAAATCTTACCCTGAAGCTAGTGCCCTTATCGAGGATATGGCTCAAAACCATCAATCATGGGGAGTAGAACGAGCGACAGTGGAAAAGAAGGAAGCCCAAGGAGGAATACATGAGCTAAGCTCTATAGACATGATGCAGGCTAAAATGGACGCGTTGGCCCTTAGAGTCGAACATATGTGTACAACTCCGAATACTGTTGCCGCAGTTTCGCCGAATTGTGAGATATGTGGAACGCAAGGACACCAATCCGCCGAATGCAATCTGTTGAATGAAACCAACACTGAGCAAGTGAACTATACCCAAGGGAACCCATTTTCAAACACATATAACCCTGGATGGAGGAATCACCCAAACTTCTCCTACAAAAATAATAACCCTATCCAAAATACCGCACCTCCGAGACAACAAGGTTACCAAGCCCCTAGAACAAATCAACCTATGCAACCTGTACCACCTAGCCCGAGCTTTGAGGAAGTTGTAAAAGATTTTATCGTTGCTCAAAAACAACAAAACAAAGAGTTCATGAACCATAACGTCCATGTTAACGAACTAATTACCAAGTTAGGAACCAAGGTTGATCAAATTATTACTCATAATAAGATGCTTGAAACCCAGATCTCTCAGGTAGCGTTAAACCAAGCCCCACAGACTACACCTGGAGGACAGTTCCCTGGACAACCTCAACAAAACCCGAAAGGGCAAGCTAATGCCATTACTCTACGAAGTGGAACCACTTACAAGGAACCTTTAAACCCTAGATTAAGTGAGCCCGAAACTTCTGAGAGGAATGAGGAAAAGGAACCAGAGAAGCCTGAAACCCCGGAAAGTCAAGAAAAAGGAGAAGAACCTAAAAATAAAACCTATGTACCGCCACCGCCATACAAACCACCAATACCTTACCCTCAAAGATTAAAGAAAACCCAAATCGATAATCAATATCAAAAATTCGTTAAGGTTATAGAAAAACTTCACGTAGAAATCCCCTTTACAGAAGCCATCACCCAAATACCTTCTTATGCTAAGTTTCTCAAAGACATACTTACAAATAAACGTAGACTCGAAGATCCGAAACCCGTGGAATGTAATTCTATTTCCGAAAATAGGTTAGCAAAGAAAGATAAAGATCCCGGAAATTTTTCCATTCCTTGTGTTTTGGGGAATCATGTCATCGAAAAAGCTTTTCTAGACTTAGGAGCTAGTGTGAGCTTAATGCCTTTGGCAGTTTGTGAGAGATTAAACTTAGGAGAATTACAACCTACTAAGATGTCACTTCAATTAGCCGATAGATCCGTTAAATACCCTATAGGCATACTTGAAGACGTCCCTGTTAGGATAGGTCAGCTGTTTATACCTACTGATTTTGTTGTCATGGACATTAAAGAAGATGACGACATACCAATCCTCCTAGGTAGACCGTTCTTATCGACTGCTGGAGCCGTAATAGATGTTAAAAAGGGAAAACTAACTTTTGAGGTAGGTGGCCAGAAGATAGAATTTATATTGTCAAAATTTCTTATGGCACCTGTGATAGGAGATTCTTGTTATGCCTTAGATATCATCGAAGAATGTATTAGGGAATTAGAACAAGAAGAAGAAACTGAATCTATAAAATTGCCATCAACCCTTATTTTGGAAGATGACAATTATAAAACACCCTACATTGATGATAACCTTCACGAATGTTTATCTCTTACCCCAGATCCTATGCCTTGCCCTATAAAACCGACCGTAAAACTTAAGGAATTGCCTAAAAACCTGAGATATGAATTTCTTGATGAAGATATGAACCATCCAGTTATAGTCAGTGCCACCTTAAACCAAGAAGAAACCGATCAATTATTAGAAGTTTTACGTAGGTACCCCTCAGCCTTAGGACATAAGATCTCTGATCTAAAAGGAATAAGCCCATCCGTATGCATGCATCGGATTTTGCTTGAAGAAGATTCAAAACCTTCCAGAGAACACCAACGTAGAATAAATCCTATAATGAGTACTGTAGTTAAGACTGAAGTTCTTAAGTTACTAGAGGCAGGTATAATATATCAGATCTCGGACAGTAAATGGGTGAGTCCTGTGCATGTAGTACCTAAAAAGGGAGGCATCACAGTCGTGCAAAACGAGAAGGGCGAACCTGTAGCAAAAAGAACTGATGGAGGTTGGCGTATGTGCATAGATTATAGAAAATTAAATAAAGCAACTAGGAAGGACCATTTCCCATTACCATTCATAGACCAAATGTTGGAGCGCCTAGCCAGACACTCTTACTTTTGTTATTTAGATGGATATTCAGGATTCTTCCAAATACCTATTCACCCCGAAGATCAAGAAAAAACTACCTTTACATGCCCAGTTGGAACCTTTGCCTATAGAAGAATGCCTTTTGGACTTTGTAATGCTCCTGCAACTTTCCAACGCTGCATGATGTCTATCTTTGCTGATTATTTGGATGGAATCATGGAAGTATTTATGGACGATTTCTCAGTTTGTGGGTCAGATTTCAAAAATTGTCTTGTCAACCTTGAGAAAATCCTAGAGAGATGTGTGGAGGTAAACCTTGTGCTAAATTGGGAAAAATGTCATTTCATGGTCACCGAAGGGATTGTTTTAGGACATATAGTTTCCAAAAAAGGTATAGAGGTAGATAAAGCAAAAATAGAGGTCATAGAGAATCTAAAACCGCCGAAGACTATCAGGGAGATAAGAAGTTTTCTTGGACATGCCGGATTTTACCGACGTTTTATCAAGGATTTCTCCAAAATAACAAAGCCCTTAACTGGTCTTTTAATGAAAGATGCTGAGTTCATCTTCGATGAAAAATGTACTGAAGCATTTAATCTTCTGAAGCAAGCTCTGATTTCAGCACCTATAATAAAACCCCCTGATTGGTCGGAACCGTTTGAGATAATGTGTGACGCCAGTGATTATGCTGTTGGAGCCGTTCTAGGTCAGAGAAAAGATAAGAAGTTACATGTGATTTATTATGCCAGTAGAACCCTAGACGCTGCACAGCTCAACTACGCAACAACCGAAAAAGAGCTCCTAGCTGTAGTTTTTGCAATAGACAAATTTAGATCTTATCTAGTAGGAGCCAAGATTATAGTTTACACCGACCATGCTGCCATTCGTTACTTACTAAGCAAAAAGGATGCCAAGACTAGGTTACTTCGATGGATTCTATTATTACAAGAGTTTGATTTGGATATCCGTGACAAGAAAGGCACTGATAATGTGGTAGCTGATCACCTATCTAGGCTAGAATACCTGAAACCTGATCCAGTACCCATAAATGACGATTTTGCCTACGATAGACTGATAGCCCAACTAGAAACCATTGAAGATGATAACCCAGACCCTCATGAGCAATTTCATAAATCCTTAGCTATAAGCAATGTACCTTGGTATGCAGATTTTGTTAATTACCTAGCCGCTGACATCATACCCCCTGATCTAAACTACCACCAGAAGAAGAAGTTCTATAGTGATGTGAGAAACTTCTATTGGGACGATCCATTTCTTTTCAAGAGAGGTAAAGATGGCATTTTCCGCCGTTGTGTTCCAGAAGAAGAGGTAAATAATATAATTGAGCATTGTCACTCTGCACCCTATGGTGGACATGCAAGCACATCTAAGACCTACGCCAAGATTCTTCAAGCTGGCCTATTCTGGCCTACTATGTGGCGTGATGTCCATGCTTTCGTTGTCAAGTGTGACAGATGCCAACGCACAGGAAATATTTCAAGACGCAATGAAATGCCGTTAAGAAATATCCAAGAAGTAGAACTCTTCGACGTATGGGGTATAGACTTTATGGGACCGTTCCCACCATCTTTTGGAAATCAGTACATATTAGTAGCTGTTGACTACGTGTCTAAATGGATTGAAGCTATCGCCGCACCCACAAACGACACCAGAGTAGTCATCAAATTATTCAAGAATTATATATTTCCCAGGTTTGGAACACCCCGTTTAGTCATAAGTGATGGAGGATCACACTTCATATCGAGAATATTTGATAAACTTTTAAGCAAGTATGGAGTTAAGCATAGAGTAGCAACACCATACCACCCACAGACCAATGGACAAGTGGAAGTATCTAATAGGGAGATCAAACAAATCCTCGAGAAGACTGTCTCTATATCTAGAAAAGATTGGTCGCAGAAACTTCAAGAAGCATTATGGGCCTATAGAACCGCTTTCAAAACTCCTATAGGAACAACCCCTTATCAACTGGTCTATGGAAAATCATGTCACTTACCATTTGAGTTGGAGCATAAGGCCTATTGGGCCATCAAAACTTTGAATTTGGATTACTTGACAGCTGGTGAGAAACGCATCCTTGATATCCACAAATTAGAAGAGCTCAGACAATCTGCCTACGAAAATGCCATCATATACAAAGAAAGAACAAAAGCTTGGCATGACAAAAGAATCATAAGAAGAGACTTCAAAATAGGCGATCCTGTTCTCCTGTTCGATTCTAGGTTACGACTATTTCCAGGTAAACTCCGTTCGAGATGGACTGGCCCTTTCGAAGTATCTAAGATCCTGAGATCCGGTGCTATTGAAATCAAGAACCAAACATGTAAACCGTTCATAGTCAATGGACAGAGGTTGAAGCCCTACGAAGGAGGTGACATTCCAACAACATACACCCGTCATGCTCTGAGTGATCCACCATATCCTTCCAATGATGTTTAAATATCGGTCGTCGAGCTAATGACGTTAAACAAGCGCTGCCTGGGAGGCAACCCATGGTTTTTCTTATTTTTGTACTTTTTATTTTTACTTTATTTTAATTTGTTATTATGTCAGGACTCACGATTGAATGTTTTATGTGCTTTCAGGACTTGTTTGCTAACCTTGTACAGAATGCAGAACCCTGATGACATGCACGTGGCCTTTAGAGATGATGCACAGAGAGAGCGTTACTATGTTCACATGAGACGCCCTATGGCTCCTACCAGGTACCCTGACCATGTCTGCATGGATGCCTTGGGGATAGAGCCAAGCGTCAGATTTTTATGCCATCAACTCCAGTGGGACCAGTTTGACGACAGGAACGACACTTATAGGAACCTGACTCTTGAGTTCCTCAGCTCGTTTCATCATGACCCTTGGGCTGGACCCGATGGACTCGCTGTTTTCAGGTTGTTCGGGATTGACTACTCATTCTCTCACAAAGGGTTTGGTGACTTACTAGGTTTCCAGACTACTCCTGATGCTATTCCAGAGACTCCGATGGGGTATTTTATGAGCAGAGAAGTGGAAAAGTTTTGGACTAAAATATCAGGCAGAGGGAGCCAAGATCCTTCTACCCAGTTTTCTCAGGGCCTTGCTAGTGTTGCCAGATCATCAGTAGGAATCATCCATGTCGGTGGGATTGTTACACAGATTGCTACTGCATTGGGTTTGTCTCGCAAGCTATTGCACCTCAGGACCTTCTGCTGCTACACCACCCTGGATATTGATTTTTGTCTTGATAGAGGACTGATGAGGAGGGCTTCTTTTGAGCCCAACATGTTTAGATTGCTGATCGACGGTGAAGCGATACACTACTTTACATTACCAGATCCCCTGATGACCAGTGTCCATGATCCTGCCAATTGGAGTTATGCTCTAGAGGGTTATGGAGAGACTGTCGAAGAGCCGAAATCGCCTCCCGCCGCTGAGTACACTCCTACACCTCTTACTCCCCGAATCACTGTTATGTCTAACAATATGTCTCTGCAGCCACCTGACCTACAAACACAGATTTATGAGCTCCGCAAGGAGACTGCCCTGCTCAAGCAGGAAGTGGCAGACTTAGAGTTACAGATGCAGGTTTCTGATCTCACTCATGCCTCAGAGACCGATGCTCTACATCAGGCGATCGACGAGCTTCGGAGGGAGATAGCTGAGATTCGTGGATCAAGCCAGGATAAGAAACCTACCACATGACTCATTCCACCCTGACAGCACTACCCTAGTATTTAACTTCCTTTTATTTATCGCATTTCCAGACATATTTTACTTTATTGCAGCTTTTATATTTTCATGCACTTTGAATTCCTTATATATATATACATATTATGCACTAATTTTTATTTTTATTTTTCTTTTTTGATTTTTAATTATTTTATTTTTGTCGTGCAAAGAAAAAAAATATATAAGACAAAAATATGCAAGCCAATGCCTTGAAAAGAAGAAGAAAATGCTATTCAGACCCCCCGGAAGACCAAGGTGCAAGGAAGGCCCAAAAAGGAGGATCCAAAACCACAAGGCCCAGGAATTGGCCTTGTGGCGGGCGCCATAGGCCCCGTGGCGGGCGCCACACCGTGTCCCCACCAAATACGGGATTCAATCCCCATTTCCACCATTTTCATCCCTTTCTTCACCAAAAACCCATTTTTCCAACCTTCCAAATCCTCCTTGAACCCCATTAAAGCTCCCCCATTTCCAAAATACCCTCCATCCATAAAACATATCCAACATCCATTTCCATTTTCATCCATCAAAAACCAAAAAAATCAAAACTTTATCATTCCCTTCATAAACCACTTTTCTACCATTTTCACTACCTAAGGAGCTTTTTCAACAATGGAGTTCAACGGATTTATTCTTCGTGATGGAAGACCGGGCGAAAGGCAACGGAAAATTATTCAGAGGCTTCAAAGTCGAGAAATCCTCTCGACTAGGTACGTCGACGATAACTGTCTGTATGCTTTGGGTATTTATCATAGTGTTTTTAATTTATTAGAATTTCTAGGCTTGCATAATATTTTCATTAATCAGGAACCTACCTATGAGAGGCTGACAATTGAGTTTTTGAGTTCTTTGATATACACTGTCAGTCCTGACACTGCTAGCACTGTCGGTACTGTTATTTTTAGATTATTTGGAATTGAATACGAATTCAGTACCAATGAGCTAGCAGATTTGTTAGGAATCCCTCATAGGGAAGGTTCGATTTGTGAGGCACCTTTGGATGCTGAATGGTCGGCCGAGGTATTTACCTTCTGGCTAAGGCTTTCAAGTACTTCAATTAATTCTTTTGAAGGGATACTTGCGTCGACCATTCACAACCCGGCCATAAGAGTTTTTAGACTTCTTTTGGCATGTACTATTTTTGGCCGGGAAAGTCCAAACAAGGTTAATGCTCGTGAACTCCTATTTTTGCAAGGATGCCTCACTAGAACCCACATCAATCCGGTCCCGTTTATGCTTGCCCACATGACTTTATTTACTAATAAAACAGGACCGATTGTTTTTGGAGGGCTTGTTACGTCTATTGCTCGGGCTCTTGGCCTGAATGATGAGATAGCTACACTTGAACCACTACCTCCTCGCACAATTAACTTAAAATTTCTGAAAGACATGAAATTGTGCCGAACAAGGAGAGAAGGTGGTTATGAGTTGATGGTTCATGGGGTAGCTATCCCATCTGTTGCTTTACCATGCAGTAGACGTACTGATGTACGTGATGAAAGGAACTGGACCTATGATCTTAATGCTCCACGTGTTTTGGGTCCACTTCCTCCTAATATTCCCGATGGGGAGGCACATGACACTGATGATGAGTATGATCGGAGAGAGCAGTCTCCCATCCCTCACATGTCCCCCCATCGTCCTTCACAGTCACACACTGCACCATCTTCCTCTAACCCTGTTGCAGGTACTGCTCCTGGATTCTTTGTCACCGAGGAGATGTGGCGTGATATGACAGCTAGAGAGGAAAGGCGTGATGGCCTTCTCTCTACTATTTCACAACAGCTGACGGACAATATGAACTTCATGCAACAATCGCGATTGGTTTCGGATCGTTCCTATAGCAACGTTTGCCGTACCTTGAACGCTATTTCATTAGAGCAGAACCGTCAGAGAGAGTTCAACAGCCGACACTACCAGCTTGTAGAAGCTACTCAGGGTTCCATCTTGGGTAACCTTCGAGAGGTCCGGAGTGCTCAGGCTGCTTTATCAGCACGACTCGACCGGAGGGACCAGCATCGTAGTAGATCCCGTCGTTCCAGACCATCACATCAGGACGGCGAAGGCACCAGTGCCCCTCCTCAGTAGTCTTTTCCAGGTTACCCCCCTTATCTTATTTCGAAACATTGGGGACAATGTTCGATTTAAGTGTGGGAGGGGATTTTATTGCTTTCTGTTATTTCCCTTTTTAGTTAATTTCCTTTCAGTTATTTCCCTTTTCAGTAATTTAGTTTTCTTAGATAATGCATGAGTCTGACGAGTCACCAGTATAGTGTCTTTTTAGTTCATTTTCATTTTTTCCCATTTCCTTAGCCTTACCAGAAAATTTTTAAAAAGAAAACAATGTTGTTTCACACATTTTTTGGGCTTTGAGACAGGTTTAGATTAGGATGTGGTGACTTAGGTCAACTTTTTGAAACATCAGAACCATTTTAGCACCATAGACCTCTTGAATATAGGAATCACTCCTAAACCCCACCACCATGGCCTTTACTATCATTCAAAAAATTGTCCTAAGTAGTTTATTTTAGCAATCAGCTCCGGCCTAAGCATACTCTACGTAGGGGGCCGATGAATATAAGTGAATGATCCAGTGCTAATAAAAAAAGAAAAAAAAGGCAAACTCTGGTATAGGTGACCCTCACAAAGTCATTTAAACCGAAAAAAAAAAGAGAAGAAAAAAAAAAAATTTTGCCACAAAAAGAAAATTGCAAGTCACCTATTGTTAGTTGGTTCAGAGGTATCTGGCACTGAACTTGGTAGGGCGGATTACGATCCGATCCCCCGCAGCTACATTTAGGCGAAATAAAAACAGGTTTACACATGCTTATGTGCCAGAAACCTTATGTTATGGATCAGAATCACTAACCGGCCACTCTACTATGAAGCATGTACGGATAACGGGCTTAATGTGATTGCGCCTGAATGAAAAGGACACAAAAAGATGAGAAGATAGGCCTAGGTATCGTGGGATGACATGGAGTGGTTAATATAGGATTGAAATTTGTGTTTGTGTTACTATGGTACCCTTGGTTCACTTAGTTAGTATCTGTCACTGCATCCTGACTTGAACTTAGAATCCCTTTAGCCCAAAGACAAGTGTTGACACCATATTTTCTTAAGCTTTAATGTTTGCTTGAGGACAAGCAAAGGTTTAAGTGTGGGAGAATTTGATCACACTAAAATTCACCGTATTTCTGACTCCGATTTCGCATGCATTCTTAGCTTTTATTGTTGTTTTGCTTTGTTATTGCTTTGTTTTCTTATGTTTTCAGGTTTTTATAATAATCGGAGCTTGAATCGGGAAAAGGAGCGAAAAAGGAGTGAAAACGGACGAAAACCTAGAAATTCAGCATTTTGCACTTACGGCACCCACTGTGGCGGGCGCCATGGGGTTAGCCATGACGTGGCCACATCTCAAGACCACTCCTCAACCTCCAAGACCCACGATCCCCACTACATCATCCCCTGTAGGGACCGTGGCGGGCGCCATAGGCCTGTGGCGGGCGCCACAAGGCTAAAATCCACAACCTCCACTTTTTAGTGGAGGGGCGTCCCGGTCATTTCGCGCTTTCAGTTTCTCCTATAAATAGGACCTTAGATTCTCGTTTTTCTTCATCCAAAATTAGAATTCTCTAGGCATATATCAGTTATAAAGCAGTTGCCATTCCACATCGGGGTGCCTCTGCAATCGAGTGATCGAGTCTGTAATCTGTCTGTGGTTCGAGTTTTGGAGCACTCTGGAGGAAGTTAATCCTGCCGCCATTTTAATTCCAGTTAGTATTTTATTTTTCCGCATTGCTTTACTTTTATTTATTTTCTCGCACTTTACTTTGTTTACTTCCCGCACTCGCACATTTACGTTGTTTATTTCCCGCACTCGCACATTTACGTTGTTTATTTCCCGCACTCGCACATTTACGTTGTTTACTTCCCGCACTCGCACATTTACTTTGTTTACTTCCCGCACTCGCTTTAAATTACTCATATGAAAAACTATAAAAAGAATATTTACTTTATCATGTCTAACTAATCCCATAAAGGTTAGAATGTAAGGATCGTAATTAAACCAGTAATCAGTATAATTGTTCGTGGAAACACCTAAGGGCTATTTTATCTTTCAATTCAAGTAATTGTTTTTAACTATTTCAAAAACAGCCAAAAGCGCTTTGTATAGTTCATTAGGAGTTTTTAGATTAAAAAGAAAAGAGATTTTAAAACGATTTTCGGACGCGTTATGAGATTTAGAGTCTGGTTCATAAGAACCTCTTTTTGCTAAGAAGTCCAGGTTAAAATACTTTTCAACCTTGTTAAGAAACTATATTTCTTAAAAATAGGTTTACTACTCTAACGCAGTACGCACCTTTTTATCCGTGACAATAGGAGGGGTTGATTAGAGAGTACAACTCGGTTCTGAATACGCGAAAGCGACAGTTCCTGTTAAATTAGTTCTTTTCAAAGGAGAAAACATTGCCCATAAGTAGTTCCATTAACAAGTACTGGATTATCATTGATTACGTGAATTACATTCGAGCCTGTCTTTTATTTATTATTTAAAATTATAATTTTATTTACCATTGCACCCTTACTAAAACCCTAAAAAATAGTTGCCTTAGATAAACACCATAACAACAGGTACGATAGATTGACACTTGGTCTCTGTGGATTCGATAATCTTTTATATTACTTTGACGTGATTCGTACACTTGCGAAAAACACGCATCAGTGAACTTTTGGTCCGATATCAGAGGTCTTCAGTATCAGTGATCTACGTTATGCGGTGATCTTTGTTGTGCAAAGGCAGAGCTCTGGCTATTCTCCGACAACAGCACAACTACCTTAATCCCCTGTCTGCAGTTGTTCCACTTATTCGCATCATCATAACATATTTGCATTTTGCATATACATGTTCTGGTATTTCCAAGGATCTTAACTTCGAGACTCGCCGTTGAGCGTTAAATCTTTTCCTTGTGGTTTTTCTATGTAAAACATGAATTGGACTAAACAGGTTCCTGGGAAATACTCGAACATGACATTCGCATTTCATTTGCATAGCAGGTTTCGAGACTGGGATTTTTTGTCCTGATCCGGGTTTTCTTCAGAGTTTCAGACGCCAACTTGTGGGGAAGATAAAAGATGGTTATGGAGAAAATTCGAGCAGAGCTAAAGGAAGTACGAAGCCAGCTGGGGCAGTTCGTGGTGGAGATGCAAGTGTTACGCTTGGATCAGAATGCACTGAGGGAAGAAAACAATCAGTTGAAGACCCAGACGGGCTTGATCACGAAAGTGGTAAGGAATGTACTCATAAAGGAAGGTGATCAAGTGCCCGAAGCTGCAGCCGAGATGCTTGTTCCACTTCTGCCTGTGGAGCCTCTACCAGAGCATAATGTGCGTCAGAGATCTTCTGCCCAATTTAGATCTCAAGACATTTCTCGTCAGCAGCTACCTCATGTTCCTCAAGGCAATTCCAGGATTGGAAGATATGCTCAGAAGACGAGAACATGCAACAGAATCTTCGATGAGATCCCTGTGGCTTATGCTCAGTTGTTGCAGCTCTTGCTTCAGCTTCATTTGGCTGAGTTACAGACTTTGTCTCCGCTGACGGGTAAGCTGCCACCAGGTTATGATGCAAGTACCTATTATGACTATCACTCTGGGGCACAGGGGAATTCAACTGAAGGCTGCAAGGTGCTTAAGAGCCAGGTTCAAACTATGCTATACTCCAAGATGTTCTCGATCACACCTCAGGGTATTCAGATTAGCAATCTTTCTTCATCTAGCCATATGGGTGTATCAGTTCATGGTATGAAGGAATTCACCAAGAGCAAAGGTGCAGAAGAATATCAGACAGATTTTAATAAGCCATTCTGAAGATGGCTGACTCAGCAGCAAGTCAAGATGTGAAAGCCCAGTTTCTGGAAGCTGGCAATTTTCATTTCATCATGTTATTTCTTTGCATTTGTAGTTTCTTTCTTGTCTATGTGCAATTTTTGCTCGTAAAACGTGTTGTTTCTCAATTGATATTGAAAATGAAATAAATATGTCTGTTTTGAATTAATCCATTCGTGTTCACTTTATTGTTTTCTTTTATTTCAAACGCTTGTTTAAGTGGAATCCGGGGAGGATGACGAAACCAAAAGACGTGTAAACTTCTGATTGTATGCTCTTGGATAGAAAAACCTGTTGACGATATACAGGAATTGTTTCAAATCCACAAACACCGGAGATATAAGGAAGATAATCCCTTGTCAACCCCTTTGAGCCTTGTAGTAGGAGTTTCTTTCTGAAAATGAAAAACCCTCAATCTCAACCTGGGGAAGGGTAGGTGTCGGTTAATTTGACCAAGCGTTCGAATTGCAAAAGGAATGTCCGTTCAAGGATAAATCACACCTGTATAGGTCGTGCCTAAAGGACCACAATGGTTAAACCTTGCCGATAAGGAGTGAAACAGTCACAATCTCTTTTAACAAGTCAGACAAGCCGGTGTCACATGATTTGTTCAAAAAGAAAAAATCAAAAGAAAAAGCCCGCTAAGTCGAATCTTGGGAACAAGCGACTTAGGGGAAAATCAGGGTATCCCACTGGACTTCAAAACCAGAAACTCAAAAGAGTTAGTCCAGGCAAAAATTAGGGAACGGAAAAAGCGAAAAAAAACGAAAAGGATTACAAGAGAAAAATCCTCAAGCAAGAACGAAATCGTGTGACTCCAGGCACTACGAAGACGGAAAGGGAATGACTGTTACTTCAGAAAGCATGTGATTTCCTGAACCATCACTCCTATCATTCCACCTTTGAAAGGTGAACGCTAAGGTCGAATTAGATGAACATAGGATTGGAGAACATCAAGGAGAATGGATGGGTTAAAATGAATTTTGAGCCTTATATCCTTCCTTGTTAACCGCGAACCCGACCACGTTACAACCTTCAAAAGTCCTAATTGAAACAGGTTTAGTTCGAGAGCATACTTCGGTAAAGATTGCATCGAAACTGACTCCAAAAAGGATTCCTCTTACAACGTTGTATTAATTTTAACACTTTGATAATTGATTCGTTCATTATATGTCATAAATTTTTCCGGTGAACAGGATTGGGTTTTGAAGAAAAAACTATCATATGCATTGCATTTAATATATCTTTTATGCAGAACAACTTGTTTTACTTGCGAGTAAGCGCTCGACCGCAGGAAAGGTTCCACAGTGGAAAGTTTGATCAGGATAGAATGTAGAACGCCTGAATACTCTATTGAGTTGTGGCCAGCTATTATCAAATAACCCCCAGTAAGGTCAGCCATCCAAGAATTAGTTAATCTGGGGAAATCAGGTCGAGATTTGGTAAATCTCTCGCAATCGAGGGTACTGCTCCACGAATCAGTCAATCAGAGGCAAAGCCATTGCAAGGCTGGGGCATGCCACCCTATGAGGAAAAGAATTTGTTCTTCTCCATACCTCTAGAGCTTATTCGAACTATTCAACCAAGGATCCTCTCACGGTCCAGATTTTGGGGCAAGCCATCTCGGGGTCGTCTCATGGCAAGCTATTTTCTTCTTAGCGTAGACCTTCCCAAGAATCAGACTGGTGCAGGGGCATTACGCTTGGGGAAAATTCTCAGAGAGAGTCAGATGAAGCTTATTTTTCCAACAAATCAAAGATCTTTCCCTAGCAGATGGAAGTTGCGTCTTTACCCCCAGCAGTTGGTCAAACGTACCTCTAATCCCCACAGAGTACGAGTATGGGTTTGTTCCCCAGCAAGTCGAGATCAGATTTCTCTCCACCAGGCATGTGTGGAATATGCTCCAGCAGGGCTTCCGTGACCCTCAACAGTGTAAGATGCGCTCCCGTGAGGTCATGCAAGACCTTTACTTCATCACCAGCAGAGACTTGTTCATCTCCAATAAAATTGGTAACTCCAGGTTTGTTAGTATACCCCTCAGCAGAGTTGGGATCGTATCTTCCAAAGTTGTTCAGAGTTCTTCTCCCCAGCGCAGAGCTGTAGCACTCAGACACCAGTTTACGTCGAGCACTTAGGCTCCGGTCAGTATGTTGAGTATTCAGACTCCGATATAGTGAAAAGGTTCTTTCTACTCGGATGGTATCCAGACCATGGCAGGTTGTGATCGACCCGTAGAAACTAGTAGTATGCTTTCTTTATAGCCCGAGAAGTATCCAGACCCTGGCTCTCGTTTTTCCCCGGCGGCATCGTCGAACTTCAGTTGTTTGTGTTAAGTTCAAATGGTATTCAGACCCCGACGAGTATATTTGTGATATATTCCTTCATTCGTTGAGTGTTCAGACTCCGGCGTTTTTCCGATTCGTGATATGTTTACTTGAGTCGTTGAGTGCTCAGACTCCGGTAAAATCAAGCAAAGGTCCAGACCCCTATTGGTGTTCATGGCTATTCCGTCGAGTATCCAAGCTCCGGTAATCTCCAGTTTGTATTGATGTATCTCCGTCGAGTATCCAGGCTCCGGTTTGTTGCTTCGTTGAGTATCCAGACTCCGGTGCGCTTTCATCCGTCGAGTATCCAGGCTCTGGTTTGTTGCTTCGTTGAGTATCCAGGCTCCGATGCGTCTTCGTCCGTCGAGTATCCAGGCTCCGGTTTGTGGCTTCGTTGAGTATCCAGGTGTCGCTACTGCGAAAATCGGCGCCGGCTGACAGAAGAGTCGCCACCGTGCGTTATTTATCCCACGGGAGGGAAAGGAAACGCTCAGAGTAAACCTCGCACAACACGGGAAAGGTATGGTCATCGCAACCAAAACCTGGATTCGGGAGTCGGTTACGCAAGGGGAAGGTATTAGCACCCCTCACGTCCGTCGTACTCGACGGGATCCACGCTTGTTTTCGGGTATGGATTGTTACTCTATCTAAACTATAGGTCAAGGGTTAAAAAGAAAATAAAATGAAAAATAAAAATGACTCGGCAAAGTATCGCACTTTATGCCTACGTATTCTCGCCTGGAACGAGAAATCAGAGTCAACGTAGTTCGCCTACCTACGGGAAAGGAGGGGAAGGTTGCTCGCTAGGATATCGCATCCTATGCCTACGTACTTCCACACAGCATGGAAGATCAGAGCAAACGTAGTTCGGGCCACGTACGACACAGGTCTGTCTTGGTTGATTTTATTCCTTCTGAAAAAGGTTTTCTGATTAGCGGTCCAAGCGGACAAAAATGACGTTTTGGTGAGTTCACATTCTTCTATGGAAGAAGTGTCTTTTATTGTGTTTGAAATCTTTATGTGTTTTTCTGTTTGTTTTGAGAAAGAAGAGACAGAACTCTATCCTATGGTTGCGAAGGGAATCAAACTATCCTAATGTTATCATGCATGGGTTAAGACCTAGTGTCTATCATGCTCCTCTCTTGCACAGAGAGAAACAGAGATCCTAAGGGAATAGACTGGAACAGAAACAATATCAGATATATACAGTAAAACAGTAAAATGCATGGATGCAACAGTACAAGCGAGGCAAGGGAGTCCCACTCAACCTCGAACCTAGAAAACAATAGGCAAAAGTGAACAGACTTCACTTTCAACCCAGCAGGGTAGACAACAAACAATACAGTCCAGTAAAATCAAACAAGTACATCAGGAATGAAATACAACAGCAAAAGAAACAGCATCAACAGCTCTGAATCAACATCTGACTTCAAGTAATCTCCAATCAGCTACAGGCTTCAACAAGCATCAATCTCCATCTTCATGACCTTCAGGCAAGGGCTTTGATCATCAGTCTTCTATCTGCAATGGCTTTTCTTCAAGCTCAAACCTCCAGGATGAGGGATTAGTCACAAGAGTGAATTGGGTGTTAAGCAATCAGTTGACTACCAAGGGTGGTGAACAGACTGCTTCTAACACAAAAGACATTTTCTCTCAAGAGTTCTATCTCTTAGACACTGTCACCAAGCCTTCCAAAGGAAGGGGGGTGAGTGTCTTAGAGAGACTCTGAATCACAGAGAAGAATGGATGCAGACAAGGCAATCCATGTTTGAGAAACAAACTTTCTAACCTAGAGCTCTGCCTAGCTCCTAAACCCTAGTTCCTCAGCATCTGCTAGCAAAAATCTTCTCTTCAACTCTGGAAGTTGAACTTCAATCTCTGGATCTCCAATGGCTTCACCTTCTCAATTCTTCAGCTCTCCCAAGTCCCCAGACAATCCCAATACCCACACAAACAAGCAATAAACCCTAGAGGGCATACCACACCAGTCAATCAGATATATACAGTACAGAATAGCAGTAGGGGAATCCTAACTTTTTCTAGGGGATCTAATAACTACCCATAGCCCCTATAGTCCCATAACTAAACTGGTTAAATCCTAAGTCCTAAGGGAAAGAATCAAGCCTCCTAAGTCATCACCTAAAACCCTAGTTTTATCCATGTTGTTCAAGCCTTCATTAAGCACCTCAAATTAATTTCTAAAAAAGGGAAATAAATTGAATCTATAAGTTCAATGTCTAACCTAAACAACCTAAAAAGAATGAACAAAAAATATTGAAGCATTTGATAGAACAAAAAATAACAAAATCATGCATAAAATGAAACTATTAAAATGTCATTTATTTAGAAAATATGGGAAAAATATCAAATAAAAAATAAAATGCAATTTTTATTTTTTATAATTTTCTAGACATCCTAAAGAAAATAATGCAAAAAGAATGAATTAAAAATGATTATTTTGCTATTTATTATGAATTTTAGAAAATGCATGAAAAAATTAAAGAAAATAAAAGAAAATATAATGAAATAAAGTGGAGGGGGTGTGAATAGCAGGGATAACACGTTCAAGGCATTGGGCTTATTAAAATGGGGGGTGTGGATAGCGCTCTGAGCCCAACCCCCCAATTAATGAAACGCAGCGTTTGGTCTCTTTTGAAATTTCCCACCAAAACTCAGATTGAATGAGGGCCGTTCGATCCCTGGTCAAGTCAATATTCCCTCCAGATCCAAGGGCGCGTGGTTCATCTTCTTCCTCCCTTCGCCTAGGGTTTCAGTCCCCACTTCCATGCATGAGAATTCCACTCAATCTTTCTCCATGATTTCTTGATGAAAACACAAAATTCCAAGCCCTAAAATATTCTATGAAACTCCAGTGATCCATGCCTAGTCTTAGTTTTCTCTAACTCTCATTACACACTCCAAACAGAGAGCTCGAACCTCAGAACACACCATGCTTGCCTGAGATCAAAGTTGCCAGAACTCAAACCTAATGATCAACAGATGTTCTACATGCTTGCCTCATTATTCTATGCCTCAACATATTGATTATAACTCAACATAAAGCTTGTTATCGAAGCCAACAGAAATGGTAACCTGTTATTGATCTCCATGAATCTATCCCTAAACCTCAAGAAATGATCCTCTAGGGTTTCTAAACAACATTATCTTAGCCACATGATCTCTAACAGCCAGAACAGTGAGATTCGAAGAAATATACATACCTTGCACTTGATAATGGTGATGATAGCTAGACCTCAATCCAACCCTTGATACTTGCTAAAAACAATCTCCAATGGATGAATATGCTTCTGTTTGCAGTGATTTATGCTGAAACCTTGTGAATTATGCTATTCCATCCTTCATGCAAGTTGGAATGATGAAGTGGATATGTATGATCCTTGATCAATTCAGCCACTTCTTGGTGTGAATCCTAGGGTTTGAATGATGGTGATGATGATTCAATTCAAAGATGTGAGAATTTTGAGAGGTTTGTGAGAGTTTGAGTATCTTGTGGAAGAATAAGAAAAATGGATGAAAATGGAGATTCTTGCCAAATGGGAGCACCAACCCTTGCATGATTCAGCTTGCATGAATATATAGGTTGTATTAGAACCTCCTAGAACATTGGAGAAATTTCCCTTTACACTTTCCCTTTCAATTTGGATTATGTTACTTTCAAATCAAGCAACCATGGATAACTCCCAAATTATGACCTAAACTCAAAATTCCACTTTAGCCAATGTTTTTATAATGCCTTTTCCATTCAAAATGACCTATAATTTTGCATCATTTGGCCAAGATATGAAAAATACCATTTTTTAAGCCATTTTCCTTCATTAAATTCACCAATTTTGAAATCTTGTGCTATGGACATTTCCAATCTCTCATGGTCACTTTTCTAGACTCAAAATGTCATTTGGAGCAAGTTTGATGTTGTAAGTTTTTCCATTTGAAGCTTCCTTGTATGAGTTTTGGGCATAGGTTAAAATGACCTGTAATTCACAAATGACCAAAATACCCTTTGCTTGCCAAGACCATAAGTAGAGTTCCCCAAATCATATGAAGGCATGCTATACCATTCTAGAAAGCTAAGACAATGAGGAACAATTCTTATGTTGACCAGAAATTCACTTGAAATCTCCTTGAGGGGTAAAACTAGCTTGGAAGTCAAGTCACTTTCACAGACAAAATTTCAGACACCTCAGATGACCTGTAACTTGCAAGGATCATAACTTGAGTTCTATAAATCTCCTTGATATCTTCCACCACTCAAATTAAAGGTCTTGAGATCCTCTACAAGTTCCATGTTGGCCAAGGATCCATTTGAATCTTGCATTTTGACTTATCTTGCTTGGAAGTTTGACCTAAACTAGGGGATTTTACACAGAAACCCTAATTTAGAAACTCCTCTTCTCCTTGATTTCTCTTGAATTTTTCTTGGCATATCTCCATATACTTCTTTATATGTCAAATGATGAACCCCACATCTCTCCAATAGACTTGAATGCCCTTTAAATCAGTCAATTGACCTAGGGTTGACCTAGGGTTGACCTAGGGTTGACCCAGATGAAACCCTAGTTGACTGCCTTCAGCTGTAGTTCTTGTGCTCTCATCAATGACTTGTCTCCTTCTTTAAATGACTTTCTAAGTCTCTCATAATGTCTAGATACTCTCCATGCCTTCAACTCACAGCTCACAACCCTCTTGTTGACCCTCAGATACCCTCAGCTAGGAGATGGACTCAAGGCTTGATCTGCTGAACTCTCTGCTTTCAAATTCTTTCTTGATGACTTGAATGAGATTGAATTGAGATAATAACCTCTTGATAGGCTTCTAAAGGGGAGAATAATGCTTGGTCCCCTGTTGAATGACTTGCTATGCTTATGCTATGCAGATGGTCAGGCTATGTACATGACTCTATATGCAAATGCTAATGATATTGAAACATAAACCAAGTGAATAAGGTTGAGCAAATTTTAGGGTGCAACAGCTGCCCCTATTCAAGCGACTTGGACCCGATTGGGTGAAGAGTGAACGGCCTTCAAACATTCGAGGTACGAGACGGTTGAATACTAAGAAACCCGGAAATTTGCCAACCGCAGAAATAAACTGCACCCCCGTTTGGGTAACGACATCCACTGCCTGGATCTGACTGTTTGCAGCCGCTCACTGATCTCGTAACGACCACGCTGGGGATAAAAGATTGCTTGCTTGTCCACATTAGGACTCTGTCTGTCATCAATACGAAGAAATCTCAACTAGGACCTGTCCACGTTAGGACTCCACTTGCTGTTAACCCAGAAAAATCTCGGCAACTCCGCTGGGGAATATTCCAATAAATCATCCACGTTAGGAATAGACTCTTCCACGTTAGGAATAACACCTGTCCACGTCAGGAATCACCTCTTCTGCATCTGTCCACGTCATGACTACATTTTCCACCTTTCCACGTCAGAATGCAATCTTCTTTTTCCACGTAAGGAGAACCGTATCAATCTGTCCACGTAAGGACTCCAGTACAACTCAATATGTCTGCGTCAGGACTCCAATCTTTCCGCGTAAGGAATACAACTTTGGTTCTGAACCTGTCCACGTGAGGACTCACCTTTCCACGTAAGGAGTACATCATTCTTCCACGTCAGGAATCCTCCTCCTATGTGTCCGCATAAGGACTCAATCTTTTCCACGTAAGGAACACGATCTCCTTTCCCCGTAAGGAACCATTTTTCTGATTTGTCCACGTAAGGACTCCCATCTTTCCACGTAAGGACCTGAAGTTTCTCTTTCTCTTCCACGTCAGGAATCAATCTTGATATGTCCGCGTGAGGACTCAATCTTTCCACGTAAGGAAACCCATTCTTTTCCACGTAAGGAATCTCATCTTTCCACGTTAGGAATAAGCTTTCATCTTTCCACGTCAGGAACTGAAACCTCTTTTCCCATGCAAGGAATAGACTTGTCCACGTCAGGACCCCTCTTTCGTCTTGATTTGTCCACGTCAGGACTCAGGCATCTTCGACCTGCTGAGGAAATAAGACTTGTCCACGTCGGGACTCACACCCTTGTCTGATCTGTCCACGTCAGGACCCATGCTTTGCCAACACGAAAAAAAGACAACTACTGAGAGTAACTGGTCCGCGTCAGGATATCAACACAAAGAGCAATCACTTTTGTCAACGTCATGACTTCCCATTTCACCAATTTCGAGAATCTGAATTTGCCCACGTTAGGACTAACACACTTCACCAACCCAGGGAGATAAACCTGTCCACGTTAGGACACCCACTTCGGAAGAAATCCCGTCAATATAGGAATAAATTGTCCACGTCAGGACTTAGTTCTCCATTAACCCCCACCCACAAACTTCTTAGCACCGACGTGACAGCGACTTTGGGGCGGACTTTATGGGGATATTTGGAAACCAAACTACCGGATGCCTGCTCTGGTAACCGGGGGCAACTTCTGAAATTCTGATTCATGGAACCCCTGATGACAAATAGCTCTGCTTGGGAATAAAGAGAGACTTATCCTGATAACTCTGTAGGGAATACTGCCGAAACTGACATTATCATTGAATATCTCATGCCGAGATCTTGAATATTTGGTAGTTCATTTGAGCAAGAGTTCTCTCCACCTGAACTGCTAGAGTACAGAAACTGCTTTAGCAAAATAAATGCTGAAGATAATGCCGACTCCGCCGGGGATAGCCAGATGCTACAGAATTATTCCAGCAAAATAAATGCTGGAAGGGTGAAGTCAACCATGCTGGGGAAGTTGGGAGTTCGAACCAAATACCCTGTTGCGGTAACCCCTTGCTGGGGAAAATAACCTCGCTGAGGAATAGCAGGTATATCAAGTATGATTGGACTTCTTTGCTGGAGAGTGAACTGATATTACACGGTATCCCTGACAAAATAAATGACAGGACCCACCGCCAACTCTGCTGGGGAGAGTCTTGATCTCCGGGTTCCACTGGGAGGAAAGAACGTTTGCTGAAAGGAGAGAACTCCGCTGGGGGTGGGACTATTTTCTCGGGGGGAAATCCACGGACTCCGCTGAGGGAGAGTGAATGACCCTGCGGGGAAAGATGAACCTGTCTGAATACAGCCTTACGATCTTGGAATCGTCGATCCTTTTTGCACAAGCTATGACTAACTGGAGAGTTCGATCCTTCTTCAGGAAGAACCTGCATGACCTGCGTGAAGGCTGAGTCTTTCGTTATTGCAATCTTTCGATCATCTTTCTCGTATGGTTATGAAACCTGCAACAACACAAACAAGACAAGACAAGCCTATGCAACCAAATCAACTCAGGTTAGTGACGTTATTCTCAGTTAATTCAAAGCTTTAGCAACTGTTGGCAAGGGCCAGCGATGTTATACTCATGCTAGTTTCACCAAACTTAGGCGTTAATCATGCACAAAACAGTAAAGAACAGTGTTAAGTACTGAATAACGTATTTCATTGATTGGGCCCCTGAATGGGCGGAGTTTTGTACACGGGATGTAACTCCTGAAATGAGGAAGCTACACAAAGCAAATATACACATACACGAATATGCACAAGAAGCATAAATATTGACAACTTAAATTTGTACACATGTCGGCAACGGGACGCAGATGAACACCACAAACTGATCCTCCTATGACTCATCTGGCTCTAATACTTTCCCGGTATCCCTACTTCTGAAAAGATTGTATCCGATAACTGGCTCCTCAAATGTATTCTCCCGCACTGATGCTCATTGCAATTATCAAATTCGGACCGCAGTCATTTGCTTTTCAAATCCCTAACTTTTGCGTGAACCCCCCTTTACGGGTTTTCAGTTCACCGGGATACCCTTTTTTGCCGAAGCCGCCCAGTGTAGGTTTTCAACTTCGCGGGTGTACATTTTTTCAATTTTATCCCTAATTTTTGCCCGAACCTTTCATTCTGTTTTTGGTTCGCCAGGATGCCCCAGTTTTGCCTGGACTCTCTTTTTCTGTCCAGCGGGTCTTATTTTAAGCAAAGTATTTTTTAACTGCGTCCGAATTCACAGGTGACGTGAAGTCTTCTCCGTCCATGGTGGACAACAACAACGCTCCTCCTGAAAAGACTTTACTGACAACGTATGGCCCTTCATAGTTGGGGGTCCACTTGCCCCTGTGATCTGCTTGTGGTGGGAGAATCCTTTTCAGCACAAGGTCGCCCGTCTGAAAGCTCCGCGGATGTATCTTCTTGTCGTACGCTTTCTTCATTCGGCTCTGGTACAAACGACCATATGCTAGAGAAGCTAGCCTCTTCTCATCCATCAAACTCAATTGATTCAACCTGTCTTTCACCCATTCTGCCTCGTCCAGCTGAACGTCTCGCAATACCCTCAGAGAAGGGATCTCAACCTCTAATGGTAGCACCGCTTCCATTCCGTATACTAACGAGAACGGGGTTGCCCCGGTTGATGTGCGTACCGTCGTACGATAACCGTGCAAAGCAAAAGGTAGCATTTCATGCTAATCCTTATAGGTCACCACCATTTTCTGAACAATTTTCTTGATATTTTTATTGGCCGCCTCAACAGCGCCATTCATCTTGGGTCGGTAAGGAGAGGAGTTGTGATGTTCGATCTTGAAATTCTGGCAGAGCTCCTTCATCATTTTGTTGTTCAGATTTGAACCATTATCCGTGATTATCCGCTCGGGAATCCCATATCGGCAAATGATATCTCTCTTGATGAATCTGGCCACCACTTGCTTCGTTACATTCGCGTAAGACGCCGCTTCCACCCACTTGGTGAAATAATCGATTGCTACTAGGATGAACCGATGCCCGTTAGAAGCTGTCGGCTCGATCTTTCCAATCATATCGATTCCCCACATCGAGAATGGCCATGGAGATGACATCACATTTAGAGGACTCGGAGGCACGTGTATCTTGTCAGCATAGATTTGGCACTTGTGGCACTTCCTCGCGAACTTGAAACAATCAGTTTCCATCGTCAGCCAAAAGTAACCTGCCCTCAGCAGCTTTCTCGTCATAGCATGCCCCCCAGCATGCGTACCAAACGTACCTTCGTGAATTTCCTCCATGAGAAGCTTTGCCTCTTTCTCGTCTACACAACGCAACAACACCAAATCGTGGTTTCTTCTGTATAAGACGCCATCCGGATTCAAGTAGAAATTACCCGCTAATCTCCTGAGAGTCTTCTGATCTTGACTGGATGCCCCAGCCGGATACTCTTTATTCTTCAGGAAATTAAGGATATCAAAATACCAAGGTTTGTCGTCAGATGCTTCATCAATAGCAAATACATAAGCTGGCCTGTCAAGCCGAGAGATAATGATTCGGGGAGCTTCGTTCCAAAAATTGACCTTGTACATGGAAGACAAAGTGGCAAGGGCGTCAGCCATTTGATTTTCTGCCCGCGGTACGTGATGCAATTCAACCTTGTCGAAGAAAGGCAACAATCTCCTTGCATAATTCATGTAATGTATCAAATTGGGCTGCCGTGTCTCCCATTCCCCTTTGATCTGATTCACCACCAGAGCTGAGTCTCCGTATACGTCTAAGTTCTTGATTCGCAAATCAATGGCTTCTTCAAGCCCCATTATACAAGCTTCGTATTCGGCCTCGTTATTGGTAACAGCAAAGGTCAGTCGGGCAGTAAACGGGATGTGCGACCCGTGTGGAGTGGTGATGATTGCCCCTATTCCGCTGCCGTAAGCATTCACGGCCCCGTCAAATATCATCTTCCATTTGGACCCCAACTCTGGTCCCTCTTCTGGCAACGGCTCTTCACAATCTTTCATCTTTAGGTACATGATATCCTCGTCAGGAAAATCAAACCTCATCGATTGGTACTCTTCAATAGGCTGCTCCGCCAGATACTCAGACAGCACGCTCCCCTTTATAGCCTTTTGCGAGACGTATTGAATATCATATTCAGTCAAGACCATCTGCCAACGGGCAATTCTACCTGACAACGCCTGCTTTTCAAATACATATTTGATAGGATCCATCTTCGAGATGAGCATGGTTGTATGATTCAGCATATACTGCCTCAAACGCTTGGCGGCCCAGGCTAGTGCGCAACAAGTTTTCTCCAGCATTGAATATCGAGATTCGCAGTCTGTAAATTTCTTACTCAGGTAATAGATCGCATGCTCCTTTCTCCCCGTCTCGTCGTGTTGACCGAGGACACAACCCATGCTTCCCTCAAGAACCGTCAAATACATTATCAAGGGTCTACCTGCCACTGGGGGTATTAGAATAGGAGGCTCCTGCAAATACTGCTTTATTTTATTGAACGCCTTTTGACAATTTTCGTTCCACGTCACAGCTTGATCTTTCTTCAACAGCTTGAATAACGGTTCACACGTGGCCGTTAGGTGAGATATGAACCGGGCGATGTAGTTCAATCTCCCTAAAAACCCGCGCACCTCTTTCTCTGTTTTAGGCGTCGGCATTTCTTGAATTGCTTTTATCTTAGCAGGATCGACCTCTATTCCTCTTTCGCTTACGATAAACCCCAGGAGCTTACCCGATCTCACCCCGAAGGTGCATTTGTTAGGATTCAGCCTCAGCCTGAACTTCCTAAGCCTTTTAAATAGCTTTAGCAGATTCGCCAGATGCTCTTCCTCCGTCTGGGATTTGGCAATCATATCGTCAACATATACTTCGATCTCTTTATGCATCATGTCATGGAAAAGAGTCGTCATCGCGCGCTGATATGTTGCCCCAACATTTTTCAAACCGAAGGGCATCACTTTGTAACAAAATGTTCCCCAAGGTGTTATGAAAGTAGTCTTCTCCATATCCTCTGGCGCCATTTTAATCTGATTATAGCCTGAAAAGCCATCCATGAAGGAGAACACGGAGTATTGAGCAGTATTATCAACTAACACGTCAATGTGAGGAAGTGGAAAATCGTCTTTTGGGCTTGCTTTATTCAAATCTCTATAATCTACGCACATTCGAACCTTGCCATCCTTCTTGGGCACTGGTACGATGTTAGCAACCCACGAGGGGTACTTCGTCACAGCCAGGAAACCAGCGTCCCACTGTTTCTGAACTTCCTCTTTGATCTTCATTGCCATATCTGGTCGAGTTCTGCGAAGCTTTTGTTTGACCGGCGGGCAATCTTCTTTCAGTGGCAGGCGATGCACGACCATATCTGTATCGAGCCCTGGCATATCCTAATACGACCAAGCGAATACATCACTATACTCTTGGAGCATTTCAACCAGTCTTCGCTTGACATCACCCTGCAGTGCGGCTCCAATACGAATATTTTTCTCAACCCCTTCCGACCCCAAGTTGATAATTTCGATGACCTCATCGTGAGGCAGAATGGCTCTTTCCTCTTGCTTTACTAACCAAGACAGTTCTTCAGGAACGTCGCTATCTTCGACAACCTCTTCTTCGGCCTGGAATACCGGGTGATCGAAGTCGGGACGAGTCATAGGTGGTTCAAGGATGTCATCTGAAAATGTTATCCTGCAAAAGGAATGGTTAAGTGCTTCAAAATGCGTATAAAGCGAATAACCACGTTGCCATTTTATTGAAAAATATAAAACAAGAAAAACAGGGATTACAGTATTTGCACATGAAAAACGCCATTTATTTAATGATTGACACGCAATGTTTATAACAACCCAGCCCTAAGCAAATCTCGATGCCCCGGGCAAGACATCAGATTATTCAACAATTAATAAAGCAAAGCATTACTGTTTAAAAGTCACAGGAACAAGCTCCTGAATAGACCAGTTGCACAGTCCTTGTCCCGGCGTGCTTGGCTGAATCCAGGCATCCATATCACAGTCGCTGTCTCCTTCATCAGACTCTGAAGCAGCATTGACAGTTTCGTGATATACTCCACTGGCAGAGATGGTGATTGGCCTTCTGAAACGGGGCTCCCCCACGGAAGGAGTTGATGACGAAGGTTGGTACCCCAGCCCGAACCGGTCCATCTTCACAGGAATGTCCAGCACTTTGCCCCAGCCCTTGGCTTCTCCTGCTTCCACTAGAGCTTGAGCTTCCTTATACGATGAGACAGCTATCTCTGGCACTTTGCTCGGCCCGGGACCTTTGTCCTTGATGCGCAAACCTTCGAATGCCTGGCATGGTGTTTCGTGGATCTCTCCGTCGACTTCCACATATTTAAATGACGACAGATGACTGACCAGGATGTCCTCCTCTCCGCACACGGTGACTACGCTGTCTCCGACCATGTATTTTAACTTCTAATGCAGGGTGGACGTGACTGCCCCTGCTCCATGAATCCATGGTCTTCCAAGCAAGCAGCTGTACGCAGGCTGTATATCCATGATATAAAACTCAGTTGCAAACACTTCCGGCCCCACTTGCAGAGGCAAAGTAATCGATCCAAAGACTGTTCTCCGCGTGCCGTCAAACGCTCTGACTACCAAATCACTGGGCGTACACAAAATTCCTCTAACATCCAGCTTCATCATCGCCTTCTTGGGTAACACATTCAAAGATGACCCGGTGTCAACCAAGACGTGTGACATTACTGATCCTCTACACCCAACCGATACGTGTAATGCCATATTATGATCTCTCCCTTTCGGAGTCAAGTCAAAATCGGTAAAGCCCAAGCTGTGGCCTGCATTCACATGTGCCAATACTCCTTCTAGCTGATTTACGGAGACGTCTTGGGGTACAAAAGAAGTGTCCAGGACTTTCAGCAAAGCATTTCTGTGAGCTTCCGAACACAACAGCAATGACAGAATAGATATTTTGGACGGTGTCTGCTGCAGATGCTCCACAATCTTATAATCACTTTTTCGAATCAAGCGCATGAACTCTTCTACGTCCTTCGATGCTGCTTCTTTTTCACTCGCTTGCACTGGAACATTCTCAACCGCTTTCCCTTTTCCTTTCGCTAGTCTTTCAGCCTCCACTTCAGGAGATATAAAGATCCTGCCACTCCTCGTCATACCTCCCGAACCAACAACATTATCCACAGTCTCAGCTGGCTGCTTGTTAACATCAATTTTTATCCCGTCACAATATACTTCCAACCCATATGACCATGGGACTGCTTTCGTATTCTCGTACGGGATTGGCCCGGCCTTAGTTATGGTGATCGGTGGGCGCTGAGCTGGTGCTGCAATAGTGATCGTCTTCCGAGGAATCGTCACAGTGGCCACATCATTCTGATTATCTGCTACTGCCCCTGCGGATTCTTCAGTTGTCGCTTGGTCAAACTGCAATATGCCCTCATCAATTAAAGCCTGAATGCCCTTCTTCAAATCCTCACACCCCCCAGCTAGGGTCCAACAGTCTAAGCAATACTCGTTACATCCTGGGTAAACACCTCCTTGTAACAGTCGGCTCTTTATCTCGCTCAGCGGCGTCTTCAAATCATCGACATTCATAATCAGATTCAACCCTTCCTCAGCCAGAACGGCGTTTGCCCCATGATTAGGCATGGGTTTCTGGACTATATTCGGACCTGCCGTTCCGAAGTTGATAGTCTTGTTGTCCAAAAGATCCTGCACTACGTGCTTAAAAGCATGGCAACCTTCTATATCGTGACCCGGGGCCCCAGAATGAAACTCACAGTGCCGGCTTGCATCGTAACCAAATGGGGGAGCTCCCGTTATCGGTGCCAGAGTTCTTTTCTCTACTAGATTCAATCCCAACAATGTCTGCAGCAAATCGGCGTAGGTCGAGGGAGGCTTCTCAAACACTCTTCTGGGTTTACTACCCTGGAATCTTCGCTGAGCCTGCTGCGCCCCCTGCTGAGGCTGCTGCTGCTGTTAGATTGGCTGCTGCTGAACCGGTTGTTGTTGCTGGACCGATGTTTGTTGGTATGGGATAGTAACACTCGCCACCTGCTGCGGCTGACGATATTGGTTTCGTCCCCTGCCTCGGCCTCGGCCTCGGCCTCCAAATACTGCGCTTGCCTCGCCCTGACGGCGCCCACCATAAGCTTTCCTATTACTGCTGGATGCAGTTGATTCCTCGACTTGGAACTTTCCTTGCTTGATGTTACGTTCAATCTTTTCCCCCATCAGAATTAGGTCTGAAAAACTGGCCAGAGACGTGTGAAACAGCATATCATGAAACAGACCTGTGAATGTGCCGACAAACATGTCATTCATTTCCTTATCTTCTACCGGAGGACGGACCCTGGCAGCCATATCGCGCCACCTTTGCGCGTACTCTTTAAAGCTCTCCCCCTTCTTTTGCGACAGCCCGGCCAACTGGACCCGATTGGGTGCCAAGTCGCTGTTATACTTGTAATGGGCTACAAATGCCTCTGCTAATTGCTTCCATGTCTTGATATCAGTTGGCTCCAACCCCATGTACCACTCTAGGGAAGGGCCCGACAGACTATCCTGAAAGAAATGCATCAGCATTCTTTCATCAGTTGAGTATGCAGACATCTTTCTGTAATAAGCTCGTACATGCACTTTTGGACACGTATCTCCTTTATACTTGTCAAACGCCGGAGCTTTGAATTTAATTGGCACCCTTAAACCGGGTACCAAGCCCATTGTCGCCATGTCCAATCCCACGGCACTTTGGTTTAAGACTCCCCTCATCTGCTCTTCCAGCATTCTGATCTTCTGGGAATCATCCATCGGCCCTTCAAAACCTCCTCCGGAGAAGGCGTCTTCCTGCTGATCTTCTTGCCACATACCGTTTCCAGCCCCATACCCATCATATCCATTGTTACGTCCTGCTCTGATCTGATTCATTCCCGGACCTCGGCCTCTGTTGCCGTACCCTTGAACACCTCCAGCAGGACCAAAAGCCATAAATCCAGTGCCGTTTCCGTTTCCAAAGCCTCCGTAACCCTGATTGGTCGCGCCATAACCGTCTTGCCCAAAGCCTTGAGCATTAAAGCCATACTTGCCAGTGTTATCGAATCCCTGATCGTTGAACCCGAATTCAGCATTGACAAAGCCGTTGCCGCCTAGATTATCACCCAGATTGACATTACCCAGCCCAACATTATGGACAGCAGTCTCGTTTCCAACTCCGACGTTACCATTTACAGCAGCGGTAATGTTGTTAACATTAGCAACAGGTGTATTGATTACAGGCGGAGCCACTGGCGTGGGAGTGCCGTCTCCATGAACAGTATCGACCCGTACAGACTGATGATCTTCATTACCATGACCAGCGTTTCGGGCCAACAGAGGTTGGACCATGGCCTGCAAATTCTCCTGCCCTTTCGCAATAGCTTCCATGGTCTGCATGAAGAGAGCGAGCTTCTCGCGCACATCTTGCATCTCGTTCTGCATTTGATCCATGATCCTTCGACAGTTGGTGCGGGTAGAATAGCGGTGCGGATGTTGATCTGCAATCCTGGAAAGTACCTGGTACAGAGCAGGACATAAGGCACTTATTCAAAAATTACCTGTAATGCAATATGCGTATGAATGCAATGCAATATGTCTGTGCATTAGGGTGATTCATTCCCCCAGTTCTAGTGTGAAGGTGCCAGTGCAGTGACAGTGTTGACAATAGGAATATCGGAGTTGAATCATAGAAAGCCTCATATATTGCAGGGAAAATTAATAAGCCCGGAGTACAATATTACTGAGAGTACAATAAGAAGGCATGACCTCAACCAACAATCCTGGTGATGGTCAGCACTATGCAAATAAAGCATACAAGTTACTATATGAAATGATCAAATCCTCCCAAAAGTCTGGTACTCTTCTATCAACTTCTTGGTCTCCGGATGGCTTGGTCGATCAAGCAGCCCTTCAACAAGCTGGTTTCTCCTCTTAAGGACACGTCGCACGTCTTCAGCAGTTTCTTCCCATGTGGCTTCCCCGAAGCAATCTTCTAGCTTTCGTTTCTGAGACACCGCTTCATCTCTGGATTTGATTGCCTTGTTCAGTGCATGCTGGACACTATACCGGGTCATCACTTCCTCCTCACACTTCTTGATGCTAGACTTCAACTTCTCTTCGAGGTCGGAAATTTGCTGCTTCAGCTTATCTTCCCTCTTCTTATTGTTGGTGAGAGTAGCATTCCAAGTCTTGTTGCAAGAGGAGATTTCTCGATGTGCCGCGTCAAGCGCTTTCTTTTTGGCTTCCAGCATGTCATGGGAGCTTCTGAACTCTTGCCCCAGACGTTCGCGCTTTTTCTTTTCCTCGGTCAACTCAGCCCCTAACCTGTTCATTAGCTCAATCTGCTGTTGGAAAGCATACACGGCCTTGTTTTTCTCACTGCGTACCTGGGCTAACTCTTGCTCTAACCCTTCATTAATCTTCACCAAGGCTTCCTTTTCCTTCACAACTTGCTCGTAGACTTCCCTAGAAACAGTAATTGGCTCCTTACCGGAATGGGAACAAGAATTGGTGCGTTTGGAAACGGCATACTCAACTGACTAGCCCTCTCCTGAATCCAAACTCTATAAGGCGCATAGGCCTGACAGTCATTCTTTCCTAACAACGGCTTCCCTCTGCGGTTAGTACGCGTCCAGGCGTGTTGCAACTTAGCTAGCAATTCTCCCTTCAAATCACATGTGAAGTACAGAGATTCCTGTACTTCTTCCTCCTGAGGTGGATTCTTCAGTGCATATTGTCGCTACTGCGAAAATCGGCGCCGGCTGAACAGAAGAGTCGCCACCGTGCGTTATTTATCCCACGGGAGGGAAAGGAAACGCCCAGAGTAAACCTCGCACAACACGGGAAAGGTATGGTCATCGCAACCAAAACCTGGGTTCGGGAGTCGGTTACGCAAGGGGAGGGTATTAGCACCCCTCACGTCCATCGTACTCGATGGGATCCACGCTTGTTTTCGGGTATGGATTGTTATTCTATCTAAACTATAGGTCAAGGGTGAAAAAGAAAATAAAATGAAAATAAAAATGACTCGGCAAAGTATCGCACTTTATGCCTACGTATTCCCGTCTGGAACGAGAAATCAGAGTCAACGTAGTTCGCCTACCTACGGGAAAGGAGGGGAAGGTTGCTCGCTAGGATATCGCATCCTATGCCTACGTACTTCCACACAGTATGGAAGATCAGAGCAAACGTAGTTCGGGCCACGGAAGACACAAGTCGGTCCTTGATTGATTTTATTCCTTCTGAAAAAGGTTTTTCTGATTAACAGTCCCGGCGGACAAAAATGACGTCTTTGATGAGTTCACATTCTTTTACGGAAGAAGTGTCTTTTATTGTGTTTGAAATCTTTATGTGTTTTTCTGTTTGTTTTGAGAAAGAAAGAGACAGAACTCTAACCTACGGTTGCGAAGGGAAACAAACTAACCTAATGTTATCATGCATGGGTTAAGACCTAGTGTCTATCATGCTCCTCTCTTGCACAGAGAGAAACAGAGATCCTACGGGATAGGCAGAAACAGAAACAATAACAGATATATACAGTAAAACAGTAAAATGCATGGATGCAACAGTACAAGCGAGGCAAGGGAGTCCCACTCAACCTCGAACCTAGAAAACAATAGGCAAAAGTGAACAGGCTTCACTTTCAACCCAGCAGGGTAAACAGCAAACAATACAGTCCGGAAAACCAATCAATACATCAACAATAAAATACATCAGCAAAAGAAACAGCATCAGCAGCTCTGAATCAACATCTGGCTTCAAGTAATCTCCAATCAGCTACAGGCTTCAACAAGCATCAGTCTCCGTCTTCATGACCTTTAGGCAAGGGCTTTGATCATCGTTCTTCCATCTGCAATGGCTTTTCTTCAAGCTCAAACCTCCAGGATGAGGGATCAATCACAAGAATGAATTGCGTGTTAAGCAATCAGTTGACTACCAAGGGTGGTGAACAGACTGCTTCTAACACAAGAGACATTTTCTCTCAAGAGTTCTATCTCATAGACACTATCACCAAGCCTTCCAAAAGAAGGGGGTGAGTGTCTTAGAGAGACTCTGAATCACAGAGAAGAATGGATGCAGACAAGGCAATCCATGTTTGAAAAACAAACTTTCTAACCTAGAGCTCTGCCTAGCTCCTAAACCCTAGTCTCCTCAGCAGCTGCTAGCAAGAACCTCCTCTCCAACTCTGGCAGTTGATCTTCAATCTCTGGATCTCCAATGGTCTCCATCTCCTCAAGTCTTCAGCTCTCCCAAGTCCCCAGACAATCCCAATACCCAAGCAAGCAAGCAATAATCCCCAGAGGGCACACCACACCAGTCAATCAGATATACAGAGAGTATTAATAGCAGTAGGGGAATCCTGACTTTTCTCTAAGGGATCTGATAACTACCCATAGCCCCTATAGTCCCATAACTAAACTAGTTAAATCCTAAGTCCTAAGGGGAAGAATCAAACTTCCTAAGTCATCATCTAAAAACCCTAATTTGTTCAGGTTGTTCAAGCCTACATTAAGCACCTAAAATTAATTCCTAAAAATGGGAACTAAATTGTTTCTACAAGTTCAATATCTCATCTAAACAACCTAAAAAAAAAATGAACAAAAAATATGAAAGCATCTAGTAGAACAAAAATTAATAAAATCATGCATGAAATGAAACTATTTAAAATGTCATTTATTTAGAAAATATGGAAAGAAATATCAAATAAAAATAAAATGCAATTATTATTTTTTTATAATTTTCTAGACATCTTAATGAAAATGATGTAAAAAGAATGAATTAAAAATGATTTTTTATCTATTTATTATAAATTTTTTAAAATGAATGAAAAACATGAAAAAGAAATAATAAAAAGAAAGAGAGAAATAGCCAGGGGGGTACTAGTAGCAGAGCGCCCTAGTTAATATTCCAGGATGGGCCAGCAAACGGGGGTGCGCGTAGCAAGTTGGCATTAGGCCCAGAATAAGTCAGGATTAATGAAAAATAAAAAAAGAAGCAGGGGGGGCGCATTCAGTAGGGTTTCACGCTCAGATTGATTGGGCCTGATAACATGGGGGGTGGGGATAGCGAAACGACTTAGGCCCGCCCGTTTCATTAAATGAAACGGTGCGTTTAGGGCTTCTACACTTCCCTCCAACCTTCAGTATGAATTCCAGCCACACGATGGCTCCTCAGGTCAATGGTCTAACACATAACGGACGATCCTGATTACGTCTTCTTCCTCCTTGTGAGAACTTAGGGTTTCAACTCCCATGGAAGCCATGCACGAATACACTTCCATCAATCTGTTCTCTCTCCACAGTGCACGAAACATCACGATCCAAACATGAAAAATACTCTAAATCTCTCCCTCTACAAGACTATGGTGGTAGCTTGCTCTGAAATTCAGCAAATCACTCAAACCGATCGAGACAAGTTCTGACTCCATGAAAATACTCTGCAACTCATCCTCAAGATTCTCAACCAAACCTACACTAATCTCTTCTATACTTCACGTAGATCATTCTGCGTTAACAAACTAAGATTATCATGGCCTAACCTAAGAGTTCTAGGTCCTAACAGTTCTAACAACCTGTCACGAATTATCACCAAACAGCTCCTAATCAATCAGAAATGCTCTACTAACATCCTACATCATATCTAAACTAATAAAACCATGCTAAACTAACTAAATCGAGCAATGGCAGAGAAAATGCACCTGGTGTGAAAGCTTGGAAATGCTGATGGAACTCGTGGATCTGAGGCTTTTGAGGCTTGGATCTTGATCAACTAACTCAGTGCTCGATTCTGTATGCAACACCTTGATGATTCTTGCCTTGGATCTTGCTGTCCAATGGAAATTGCAATTTGTGTGTTCTTGATGGAAGTGCACGAAAATGATCAATATCCACCAAATATTTGATTCAATTCTGATCCATGATGATGATTGAATGTAGGAGGATCAATGTTGATGAGAATTGATGAAGATTTTGGGAAATTTGGAGGGAATTGCAATGAGAAAGAATAGAGAGAATTTGTGAAATTTTTGTGAAAAATGAATCCAACCCTTGCTCAATTCTGATTTCATGAATATATAGGGCTCAATGGAAACTTCTAGATCCATCTTACAACTTCCCTTGCCTTCCAACTTTGATTGATCTTGGTTATGTTTCTTCAAATACAAGTAACCATAAGTAACTTTGATTTTTTCCACTAAGCTCAAAAAAGTGCTTGACCCATTGTCTCTAAAATGTCTTTTGGACCCAAAATCATATATTGGAAGTCCCCATTTGGACTTATAAATCTCTCAAACCATTTTTCACTTTGACTTTATTCAAGTTATAAGCCATTTTAGTTCAAATTTGATCAATCATGCAACTTCATGTTATGAGCTTTTCCAACAATTTGTGACCTTCTTTCTAGACTCAAAATGTCATTTGGAGCAAGTTTGATGTTGTAAGTTTTTCCATTTGAGGCCTCCTTGTATGAGTTTTGGACATAGGTTAAAATGACCTGTAATTCACAAATGACCAAAATACCCTTTGCTTGCCAAGACCATAAGTTGAGCTCCACACATCATATGAAGGCATACTATACCATTCTAGAAAGCTAAGACAATGAGGAACAATTCTTATGTTGACCAGAAATTCATTTGAAATCTCCTTGAGGGGTAAAACTAGCTTGGAAGTCAAGTCACTTCCACAGACAAAATTTCAGATACCTCAGATGACCTGTAACTTGCAAGGACCATAACTTGAGTTCTATAAATCTCCTTGATGTCTTCCACCACTCAAATTAAAGGTCTTGAGATCCTCTACAAGTTTAATGTTGGCCAAGGATCCATTTGAAGCTAGCATTTTGACTTATCTTGCTTGGAAATTTGACCTAAACTAAGGGATTTTACACAGAAACCCTAATTTAGAAACTCCTCTTCTCCTTGATTTCTCTTGAATTCTTCTTGGCATATCTCCATATCCTTCTTTATATGTCCAATGATGAACCCCACATCTCTCCACTAGACTTGAATGCCCCTTAAATCAGTCAATTGACCTAGGGTTGACCTAGGGTTGACCCAGATGAAACCCTAGTTGACTGCCTTCAGCTATAGCTCTTGTGCTCTCATCAATGACTTGTCTCCTTCTTTAAATGACTTTCTAAGTCTCTCATAATGTCTAGATACTCTCCATGCCTTCAACTCACAGCTCACAACCCTCTTGTTGACCCTCAGATACCCTCAGCTAGGAGATGGACTCAAGGCTTGATCTGCTGAACTCTTTGCTTTCAAATTCTTTCCTGATGACTTGAATGAGATTGAATTGGGATAATAACCTCTTGATAGGCTTCTAGAGATGAGAATAATGATTGGTCCCCCTGTTGTATGACTTGCTATGCTTATGCTATGCAGATGATTAGACTATGCACATGACTCTATATGCAAATGCTAATGATATTAAAACATAAACCAAGTGAATAAGGTTGGGCAAATTTTAGGGTGCAACAGCTGCCCCTATTCAAGCGGCTTGGACCCGATTGGGTGAAGGGCCTGGAGCCTTCAGACATTCGCGGTACGAGACGGTTGAATACTAGTGAAACCAGAAATTTGCCAACCGCAGAAATAAATTGCGCTCCTGCTTGGGGAACGACATTCATCAGCTGAATCTGACTGTTACGGCAACCCACTGATCTCGTGCGACCGTGCTGGGGATTGTCTTCATCGTCCTGAAAAAGATTGAATCATCGGAAACTTCGTCCTTTGCTTGTCCACGTCAGGACTCTATCTGCCATCAATACGAAGAAATCTCAACTAAAACCGGTCCACGTCAGGACTCCACTTGCTGTTAACCCAGAAAAATCTCGGCAACTCCGCTGGGGATAATTCGTCTGCATTTCCATAAACTGAATCGTCCACGTTAGGAATAAAATTCTTCCTCGTTAGGAGTAACACCTGTCCACGTTAGGAATCATTTCTTCTGTATCTGTCCACGTCAGGACTAACCCTTTCATCTTTCCACGTCAGGAAGCAATCTTCTTTCCACATAAGGAGAACTATATCAATCTGTCCACGTAAGGACTCCAATACCACTTGACATGTCCGCGTCAGGACTCCAATCTTTCTACATTAGGAATCACCTCTGGTTCTGAACCTGTCCACGTCAGGACTCAACTTTCCACGTAAGGAGTACAAACCTCTTCCACGTCAGGAATCTTGAATCTGTCCACGTAAGGACCCCAATTTTTCCACGTAAGGAATAAATCTTCTTCATCCACGTTAGGAATATCTCTTTCTTTCCACGTCAGGAATACAAGCCTCTTTCCACGTAAGGAATGCTATCCGTTTTCCACGCAAGGAAACATAACTTTTCCACATAAGGCAACCAATTCCTCCCGATTTGTCCGCGTCAGGACTACATTTTTCCACGTGAGGAATGCCATCTTAATCTGTCCACGTAAGGACTCCACACTTTCCACGTTAGGAATCACCTCTTTCCACGTAAGGAATCCTCTTCTGATATGTCCGCGTAAGGACTACATCGTCCACGTTAGGACCCACTTCTCCACTTTAGGAATAATAATTTCTTTGATTTGTCCACGTTAGGACTCAGGCGTCTTCGACCCGCTGAGGAAATAAGACTTGTCCACGTAAGGACTCACACGCTTGTCTGATCTGTCCATGCCAGGGCACCAACACAAAGAGCAATCACTTTTGTCAACGTCATGACCTCCCATTCCACTAATTTCGAGAAACCGAATCTGCCCACGTTGGGACTAACACACCTCACCAATCCGGGGAAATAAACCTGTCCACGTTAGGACGCCCACTTCTGAAGAAATCCCGTCAATCTAGGAGTAAATTGTCCGCGTCAGGACTTAGTTCTCCAATGATCCTCACCCACAAACTCCTCAGCACCAACGTGACAGCGACTTTGAGGCGGACTCTACTGAGGATGTCTGGAAACCAAACTATCGGACGCCTGCTCTGATAACCGGCGGTGGCCTCTGAAATTCTGATTCATGGAACCCCTGATGACAACTAATTCTGCTTGGGAATAAAGAGACACTTATCCTGATAACTCTGTGGGGAATACAGCCGAAACTGACATTGGATGTCCCATGCCGAGATCTTGACTGTTTGGTAGTTCATTTGAGCCAGAACTCTCTCCACCTGAACTGCTAAAATACAGGAACTGCTTCAGCAAAATAAATGCTAAAAATAATGCCGACTCCGCTGGGGATAGCCAGATGCTACAGAATTATTCCAGCAAAATAAATGCTGAAAGGGTGAGGTCAACCCTGCTGGGAAATTGGGAACTCTAACCGAGCGCCTTGTTGAGGTAGCCCCCTGCTGGGGAATAGCAGATGTGCATAGTATGATTGAACTTCTGCTGGAGAGTGAATAAATGACAGGACCCACCATCGACTCTGCTTGGGAGAGTCTTAATCTTCGAGTTCCACTGGAAGGAATGAACACTTGCTGAACAGAGAACTCCGCTGGGGATAGGATGATTCTCTCGGGGAAAATCCACTGACTCCGCTGGGGGAGAGTGCATGACCCTGCGGGGAAAGATGAACCTGTCTGAATACAGCCTTACGATCTTGGAATCGCCAAACTCTATTGAGGACGAATAACTTTTCTGGAGCATGTCCTTTGGATAAGCTACGGCTAGCTGGGGAATTCTATCCTTCTTCAGGAAGAACATGCATGACCGGCGCGGGGATCAAGTCTTTCGTTATCGCGATCTTTCGATCATCTTTCTCGTACGGTTAGGAAACCTGCAACAACACAAACAAGACAAGACAAACCTATGCAATCAAATCAATTCAGGTTAGTGACGTTACACTCAGTTAATTCAAAGCTTTAGCAACTGTCGGCAAGGGCCAGTGATGTTATACTCATGCTAGTTTCATCAAACTTAGGCGTTAATCATGCACAAAACAGTAAAGAATCAGCATCAAGTACTGAATAACATATTTTATTGATCGGGCCCCTGAATGGGCGGAGTTTTATACATGGGATGTAACTCCTGAAATGAGGAAGCTACGCAAAGAAAATATACAAGTATGCAAGTATGCACAAGAAGCATGAATATTGACAACTTAAATTTGTACACATGTCGGCAACGGGATGCAGATGAACACCACGAACTGATCCTCCCATGACTCGTCCGACTCTAATGCTTTCCCGGTATCCCCACTTCTGAAGAGATTGTATCCGGTAACTGGCTCCTCAAATATATTCTCCCGCATTGGTGCTCATTGAATTCGGACCGCAGTCATTTGCTTTTCAAATCCCTAACTTTTGCGTGAACCGCCCTTTACGGGTTTTCAGTTCACCGGGATACCCTTTTTTGCCGAAGCCGCCCAGTGTAGGTTTTCAACTTCGCGGGTGTACATTTTTTCAATTTTATCCCTAACTTTTGCCCGAACCTTTCATTCTGTTTTTGGTTCGCCAGGATGCCCCATTTTTGCCTGGACTCTTTTTTTCTGTCCAGCGGGTCTGTTTTAAGCAAAGTATTTTTTAACTGCGTCTGAATTCACAGGCGACGCAAAGTCTTCTCCGTCCATGGTGGACAACAATAAGGCTCCTCCTGAAAAGACTTTTCTGACAACGTATGGCCCTTCGTAGTTGGGGGTCCACTTGCCCCTGTGATCTGCTTGCGGCGGGAGAATCCTTTTCAGCACAAGGTCGCCCGTCTGAAAGCTTCGCGGAAGTATCTTCTTGTCGTACGCTTTCTTCATTCGGCTCTGGTACAAACGACCGTATGCTAGGGAAGCTAGCCTCTTCTCGTCCATCAAGCTCAGTTGGTTCAATCTATTCGTTACCCATTCTGCCTCGTCCAGCTGAACGTCTCGCAATACCCTCAGAGAAGGGATCTCAACTTCCAATGGTAGTACCGCTTCCATTCCGTATACCAACGAGAACGGAGTTGCCCCGGTTGATGTGCGTACCGTCGTACGATAACCGTGCAAAGCAAAAGGTAGCATTTCATGCCAATCCTTATAGGTCACCACCATTTTCTGAACAATTTTCTTGATATTCTTATTGGCCGCTTCAACAGCGCCATTCATCTTGGGTCGGTAAGGGGAGGAGTTGTGATGTTCGATCTTGAAATTCTGACAGAGCTCCTTCATCATTTTGTTGTTCAGATTTGAACCATTATCCGTGATTATTCGCTCGGGAATCCCATATCGGCAAATGATATCTCTTTTGATGAATCTGGCCACCACTTGCTTCGTTACATTCGCGTAAGACGCCGCTTCCACCCACTTGGTGAAATAATCGATTGCTACTAGGATGAACCGATGCCCGTTAGAAGCCGTCGGCTCGATCTTTCCAATCATATCGATTCCCCACATCGAGAATGGCCATGGAGATGACATCACATTTAGAGGACTCGGAGGCACGTGTATCTTGTCAGCATAGATTTGGCATTTGTGGCACTTCCTCGCGAACTTGAAACAATCAGTTTCCATCGTCAGCCAAAAATAACCTGCCCTCAACAGCTTTCTCGTCATAGCATGCCCACCAGCATGCGTACCAAAGGTACCTTCGTGAATTTCCTCCATAAGAAGCTTTGCCTCTTTCTCGTCTACACAACGCAACAACACCAAATCGTGGTTTCTTCTGTACAAGACGCCATTCGGGTTCAAGTAGAAATTACCCGCTAATCTCCTGAGAGTCTTCTGATCTTGACTGGATGCCCCAGCCGGATACTCTTTATTCTTCAGGAAATTAAGGATATCGAAATACCACGGTTTGTCATCAGATGCTTCATCAATAGCAAATACATAAGCCGGCCTGTCCAACCGAGAGATAGTGATTTGGGGAGCTTCGTTCCAGAAGTTGACCTTGTACATGGAGGACAAAGTGGCAAGGGCGTCAGCCATTTGATTCTCTGCCCGCGGTACATGATGCAATTCAACCTTGTCGAAGAAAGGCAACAATCTCCTTGCATAGTTCATGTAATGTATCAAATTGGGCTGCCGTGTCTCCCATTCCCCTTTGATCTGATTCACCACCAGAGCTGAGTCTCCGTATACGTCTAGATGTTTGATTCGCAAATCAATGGCTTCTTCAAGCCCCATTATACAAGCTTCGTATTCGGCCTCATTGTTGGTAACGGCAAAGGTCAATCGGGCAGTAAACGGGATGTGCGACCCGTGCGGCGTAGTGATGATTGCCCCTATTCCGCTACCGTAAGCATTCACGGCTCCGTCAAAAATCATCTTCCACTTGGACCCCAACTCTGGTCCCTCGTCTGGCAGCGGCTCTTCACAATCTTTCATCTTTAGGTACATGATATCCTCGTCAGGAAAATCAAACCTCATCGATTGGTATTCTTCAATAGGCTGCTCCGCCAGATACTCAGACAGCACACTCCCCTTTATAGCCTTTTGCGAGACGTATTGAATGTCATATTCAGTCAAGACCATCTGCCAACGGGAAATTCTACCTGACAACGCCTGCTTTTCGAATACATATTTGATAGGATCCATCTTCGAGATGAGCATGGTTGTATGATTCAGCATGTACTGCCTCAAACGCTTGGCGGCCCAGGCTAGCGCGCAGCAGGTTTTCTCCAGCATTGAGTATCGAGATTCACAGTCTGTAAATTTCTTACTCAGGTAATAGATCGCATGCTCTTTTCTCCCCGTCTCGTCGTGTTGACCGAGAACACAACCCATGCTTCCCTCAAGAACCGTCAAATACATGATCAAGGGTCTCCCTGCCACTGGGGGTATCAAAATAGGAGGCTCCTGCAGATACTTCTTTATTTTATCGAACGCCTTTTGACAATTTTCGTTCCACGTTGCAGCTTGATCTTTCTTTAGCAACTTGAATAATGGTTCACACGTGGCCGTTAGGTGAGATATGAACCGGGCAATGTAGTTCAATCTCCCTAAAAACCCGCGCACCTCTTTCTCTGTTTTAGGCGTCGGCATTTCTTGAATCGCTTTTATTTTAGCAGGATCGACCTCTATTCCTCTTTCGCTTACGATAAACCCCAGCAGTTTACCCGATCTCACCCCGAAGGTGCATTTATTAGGGTTCAGCCTTAGCCTGAACTTCCTAAGTCTTTTAAACAACTTCAGCAGATTCACCAGATGCTCTTCCTCCGTCTGGGATTTGGCAATCATATCGTCAACATAAACTTCGATCTCTTTATGCATCATGTCATGGAAAAGAGTCGTCATCGCACGCTGATATGTTGCCCCAGCATTCTTCAAACCAAAGGGCATCACTTTGTAGCAAAATGTTCCCCAAGGCGTTATGAAAGTAGTCTTCTCCATATCCTCTGGCACCATTTTAATCTGATTATAGCCTGAAAAGCCATCCATGAAGGAGAACACGGAGTATTGAGCAGTATTATCAACTAACACGTCAATGTGAGGAAGTGGAAAATCGTCTTTTGGGCTTGCCTTATTCAAATCTCTATAATCCACGCACATTCGAACCTTGCCATATTTCTTTGGCACTGGTACGATGTTGGCAACCCATGAAGGATACTTCGTCACAGCCAGGAAACCAGCGTCCCACTGTTTCTGCACCTCCTCTTTGATCTTCATTGCCATATCTGGTCGTGTTCTGCGAAGCTTTTGTTTGACCGGCGGGCAATCTTCTTTCAGTGGCAGACGATGCACGACCATATCTGTATCGAGCCCCGGCATATCTTCATACGACCAAGCGAATACATCATTATACTCTCGGAGCATTTCAACCAGTCTTCGCTTGACCTCACTCTGCAGTGCGGCTCCAATACGAATGTTCTTCTCAACCCCTTCCGACCCCAAATTGATAATTTCGATGACCTCGTCGTGAGGCAGAATGGCTCTTTCCTCTTGCTTTACTAACCAAGACAGTTCTTCAGGAACGTCGCTATCTTCGACAACCTCTTCTTCAGCCTGAAACACCGGGTGCTCAAAGTCGGGACGAGTCATAGGTGGTTCAAGGATGTCATCTGACAATGTTATCCTGCAAAAGGAATGGTTAAGTGCTTCAAAATGCGTATAAAGCGAATAACCACGTTGCCATTTTATTGAAAAATACAAAACAAGAAAGACAGGGATTACGGTATTTGCACATGAAAAAACGCCATTTATTCAATGATTAACACGCAATGTTTATAACAACACAGCCCTAAGCAAATCCTGATGCCCCGGGCAAGACATCAGATTATTCAACAATTAATAAAGCAAAGCATTACTGTTTAAAAGTCACAGGAACAAGCTCCTGAATAGACCAGTTGCACAGTCCTTGTCCTGGCGTGCCTGGCTGAATCCAGGCATCCATATCACAGTCGCTGTCTCCTTCATCAGACTCCGAAGCAGCATTGACAGTTTCATGACATACTCCACTGGCAGAGATGGTAATTGGCTTTCTGAAACGGGGGGCCCCCACGGAAGGAGTTGATGACGACGGTTGGTACCCCAGTCCGAACCGGTCCATCTTCACAGGAATGTCCAGCACTTTGCCCCAGCCCTTTGCTTCTCCTGCTTTCACTAGAGCTTGAGCTTCCTTATACGATGAGACAGCTATCTCTGGCACTTTGCTCGGCCCGGGACCTTTGTCCTTGATACGCAAACCTTCAAATGCCTGGCATGGTGTCTCGTGGATCTCCCCGTCGACTTCCACATATTTAAATGAAGATAGATGGCTGACCAGGATGTCTTCTTCTCCGCACACGGTGACTACGCTATCTCCAACCATATATTTTAACTTCTGATGCAGGGTAGACGTGACGGCCCCTGCCCCATGAATCCAGGGTCTTCCAAGCAAGCAGCTATACGCAGGCTGTATATCCATGATATAAAACTCCGTTGCAAACACTTCCGGCCCCACTTGCAGAGGCAAGGTAATCGATCCGAAGACTGTTCTCCGCGTGCCGTCGAATGCTCTGACTACCAAATCACTGGGTGTACACAAAATCCCTCGAACATCCAGCTTCATCATCGCCTTCTTGGGTAACACATTTAGAGATGACCCGGTGTCAACCAAGACGTGTGACATTACTGATCCTCTACACTCAACAGATACGTGTAATGCCATATTATGATCTCTCCCTTTCGGAGTCAAGTCAAAATCGGTAAAGCCCAAGCTGTGGCCTGCATTCACATGTGCCAACACTCCTTCCAGCTGATTCACGGAGACGTCTTGAGGTACAAAAGAAGTGTCCAGGACTTTCAGCAAAGCGTTTCTGTGAGCTTCCGAACACAACAGCAATGACAGGATAGATATTTTGGACGGTGTCTGCTGCAGATGCTCCACAATCTTATAATCACTTTTTCGAATTAAGCGCATGAACTCTTCTACATCCTTCGATGCTGCTTCTTTTTCACTTGCTTGTACTGGAACATTCTCAACCGCTTTCCCTTTTCCTTTCGCTAGTCTTTCAGCCTCCACTTCAGGAGATATAAAGATCCTGCCACTCCTTGTCATGCCTCCTGAACCAACAACATTATCCACAATCTCCGCTGGCTGTTTATTAACATCAATCTTTATCCCATCACAATACACCTCTAACCCATATGACCATGGGACTGCTTTCGTGTTCTCGTACGGGATTGGCCCGGCCTTAGTTATGGTGATCGGTGGTCGCTGAGCTGGTGCTGCAATAGTGATCGTCTTCCGAGGAATCGTTACCGTGGCCACATCACTCCGATTATCCACTACTGCCCCTGCAGGCTCGTCAGTTGCCGCTCGATCAAACTGCAATATACCTTCATCAATTAAAGCCTGAATGCCTTTCTTCAAATCATCACACCCCCCAGCTAGGGTCCAACAGTCTAAGCAATACTCGTTACATCCTGGGTAAACACCTCCTTGTAACAGTCGGCTCTTTATCTCGCTCAGCGGCGTCTTCAAATCTTCCACATTCATAATCAGATTCAGACCTTCCTCAGTCAGAACGGCGTTCGCCCCATGATTAGGCATGGGTTTCTGGACTATATTCGGACCTGCCGTTCCGAAATTGATAGTCTTGTTGTCTAAGAGATCTTGCACGACGTGCTTAAAAGCATGGCAACCTTCTATATCGTGACCCGGGGCTCCAGAATGAAACTCACAGTGTCTGTTTGCATCGTAACCGAACGGGGGAGCTCCCGTTATTGGTGCCAGAGTTCTTTTCTCTACCAGGTTTAATCCCAACAATGTCTGCAACAAATCGGCATATGTTGAGGGAGGCTTCTCAAACACTCTTCTCGGTTTACTACCCTGGAATCTCCGCTGAGCTTGCTGTGCCCCCTGCTGAGGCTGCTGCTGCTGTGGCATTGGTTGCTGCTGAACCAATTGTTGTTGCTGGAGTGGTTGTTGTTGATATGGGATAGTAACACTCGCCACCTGCTGCGGCTGACGATATTGACCTCGTCCCCTGCCTCGGCCTCGGCCTCGGCCTCCAAATACTGCGCTGGCTTCGCCCTGACGGCGCCCACCATAAGCTTTCCTATTACTGCCAGATGCAGTTGATTCCTCGACTTGGAACTTTCCTTGCTTAATGTTACGTTCAATCTTTTCTCCCATTAGAATCAGGTCTGAAAAACTGGCCAGAGACGTATGGAACAGCATATCATGAAACAGCCCTGTGAATGTGCCGACAAACATGTCATTCATTTCCTTATCTTCCACCGGAGGACGGACCCTGGCAGCCATATCGCGCCACCTTTGCGCGTACTCTTTAAAACTCTCCCCCTTCTTTTGCGAAAGCCCGGCCAACTGGACCCGATTGGGTGCCAGGTCGCTATTATATTTGTAATGGGCTACAAATGCCTCTGCTAATTGCTTCCACGTCTTGATATCAGTTGGCTCCAACCCCATGTACCACTCTAGGGAAGGGCCCGACAGACTATCCTGAAAGAAATGCATTAGCATTCTTTCATCAGTTGAGTATGCAGACATCTTTCTGTAATAAGCTCGTACATGCACTTTCGGACATGTGTCTCCTTTATACTTATCGAACACAGGAGCTTTGAATTTAATTGGCACCCTCAAACCAGGTACCAGACCCATGGTTGCCATGTCCAATCCCACAGCACTTTGATTTAAGACTCCCTTCATCTGCTCTTCCAGCATTCTAATCTTTTAGGAATCATCCATCGGCCCCTCAAAACCTCCTCCGGAGAAGGCGTCTTCCTGCTGATCTTCTTGCCACATGCCGTTTCCAGCTCCGTACCCATCATATCCATTATTACGTCCAGCTCTGATCTGATTCATCCCCGGACGTCGGCCTCTGTTGCCGTACCCTTGAACACCTCCAGCAGGACCAAAAGCCATAAATCCAGTACCGTTTCCGTTTCCAAAGCCTCCGTAACCCTGATTGACCATACCATGACCATCTTGCCCAAAGCCTTGAGCATTAAAGCCATACTTCCCAGTGTTATCGAATCCCTGATCGTTGAATCCGAACCCAGTATTGACAAAGCCATTGCCTCCTAGATTATCTCCCAAATTGACATCACCCAGCCCAACATTATGGACAGCGGTCTCATTCCCCACTCCGACGTTACCATTCACAGCAGCGGTAGCGTTGTTGACATTAGCAGCAGGTGTATTGATTACAGGCGGAGCCACTGGCGTGGGAGTGCCGTCTCCATGAGCAGTATCGACCCGTACAGACTGATGATCTTCATTGCCATGACCAGCGCTTCGGGCCAACAGAGGCTGGACCATGGCCTGCAAATTCTCCTGCCCTTTCGCTATAGCTTCCATGGTCTGCATGAAAAGGGCGAGCTTCTCGCGCACATCTTGCATCTCGTTCTGCATTTGGTCCGTGATTTTTCGACAATTGGAGCGTGTAGAATAGCGGTGCGGATGTTGATCTGGAATCCTGTTAAGTACCTGATGCAAAGCAGGAAATAAGACACCATCCAAAGATTACCTGTAATGCAATATGAATATGAATGCAATGCAATGCGTCCGTGCATTAGGGAAGTTCATTCCCCCAGTTCTAGTGCGAAGGTGTCGGTGCAGTGACAGTGCTGACAATAGGAATATCGGAGCTGAATCAGAGAAAGCCTCATATATTGCAGGGAAAATCAATAAGCCCAGGGTACAATATCACTGAGAGTACAAAGAAGGCATGACCTCAACCAACAATCCTGGTGATGGTCAGCACTATGCAAATAAAGCATACAAGTTACTATATGAAATGATCAAATCCTCCCAAAAGTCTGGTACTCTTCTATCAACTTCCTGGTCTCCGGATGGCTTGGTCGATCAAGCAGCCCTTCAACCAGCTGGTTTCTCCTCTTAAGGACACGGCGTACGTCTTCAGCAGTTTCTCCCCATGTTGCTTCTCCGAAGCAATCTTCTAACTTTCGCTTCTGAGACACTGCTTCATCTCTGGATTTGATTGCCTTGTTCAGTGCATGCTGGACACTATACCGGGTCATCACTTCCTCCTCGCACTTCTTGATGCTAGACTTCAACTGCTCTTCGAGGTCGGAGATTTGCTGCTTCAGCTTATCTTCCCTCTTCTTATTGTTGGTGAGTGTAGCATTCCAAGTCTTATTGCAAGAGGAGACTTCTCGGTGTGCTGCGTCGAGCGCCTTCTTTTTGGCTTCCAGCATGTCATGGGAGCTTCTGAACTCTTGCCCCAGACGTTCGCGCTTCTTCTTTTCTTCAGTCAACTCAGCCCCTAACCTGTTTAACAGCTCGATCTGTTGTTGGAAAGCATATACGGCCTTGTTTTTCTCGCTGCGTGCCTGGGCTAACTCTTGCTCTAACCCTTCATTAATCTTCATTAAGGCTTCTTTTTCTCTCACAACTTGTTCATAGACTTCCCTAGAAACAGTAGTTGGCTCTTCTGCCGGAATAGGAACAATGACGGGTGCAGCTGGAAATGGCATTAATAACTGACTTGCTCTTTCCTGGATCCAGACCCTGTAAGGTGCATAAGCCTGGCAATCGTTCTTTCCTAACAACGGCTTCCCTCTGCGGTTAATACGCGTCCAGGCATGCTGCAGCTTGGCTAGTAACTCCCCTTTCACGTCACCGGTGAAGTACAGAGATTCCTGTACTTCTTCCTCCTGAGGCGGGTTCTTCAGCGCATATCCGAACTGACGAATGAGTAGAGAAGGGTTGTAATTGATACACCCTCTTCTTCCAATCAGCGGCACATTAGGGTACCCAGAACAGCTGAATATAAGCTCAGATCCTAGCAGGTCTCTATCAAACCACTCCATATCTTCCGACGATAGCCTCATCAGGCGCTCTGGCCAACCAGCTGGGACTGTAGTCTCTGCAGCAGATCTTCTCTTAGGAAGGTGGCTCTCAAACCACCTACTCAACAAGGGTACACACAGATGAACATTCTTCCCTCTTCCCTTCTCATTCTTGTAATGCAGTGAGTGGTAGAGATCTCCGAGTAAGGTAGGTACAGGATTACCAGCGGCAAACAAGTAGAAGGCGTCGAAGTCCACAAAATCCGGTATGTTGGGAAACAAAATTATGCCATAAATGCACAAAGCCAACACAGCATTGAAAGCAACCCAGCACCCGCTCTTGGCATACTCTTGGGCTTTACCAACTAAGAACTGGAGTGAGAAGCCTGGAACTCCACGGGAAACAGTAGTCACGAGTTCAGAAGCATCAATATGCAAAGCTTTTGCCAAATCTTCCGGCTTGGGTTTGGCGTCATAATGAATGAATGGAACCTGGTTCTGCACGGGCAGCTCAACATACTCAGCGTATTCCTCCAGGGTTGGTCCCATAATAAAGTCAGAGAACGTAAAGCACCTCAAAGCAGGGTCGTAGAATTGCATCAAAGCATACAGCCCATCTAACTCTACCTCTGTAGGTTTGCACACCAATCTCAGTAGTCTACCATAGCTCATCCGGAAACTCCTACGAACACCCTCATCAGCAAGAGAGATCAACCCAAGTAGAGGAACAATATCAGGCGTAGGCAATTTGTAAGCAACCGTTCTCCTTAAGCTAGTCATGATCAAACACTCAGAAGTTTGGGCACTAGAACTAGGGAAATGCAAATGCGCCTGCAGCACAGACACACGTTAGTGAAATGCAAATGGTAATGGATATGCAGGGATGCAATGCAAGTAACATGCAACAGGGACCAAAGCTGTAGCTGAATAGCCTAAACCCAATCAAGAAAGGTCTCAGACAGACCATCCAGAAGTCCTCAAGCCCTGGTCTCAGATATACCTCAAACAAAGCTCCAATATTGGTCTCTGATAGACCCCATAATCATAACCTGAATGGTCTCTGGCAGACCTCAGATCATATCCCCCACTGGTCTCTGACAGACCTCAGAACACATCTCCAAATAGTCTCTGACAGACCTCGGAACACACCAACTGGTCTCTGACAGACCTTAGAACCCTCCATAAATATCCAAGATCCTGATCAACAAACCGGTGGTCTGAAGGTCTAGTTACCTGCATAACCCTGAATCCCCTCACAGGTGGGTGGCCCTATAACTGGCACAAGGTACGGCATCCTATGCGGTCGTCGGCGTCACAGACTTTCAGGGTTGATGATACGATTCCCAGAAGGAGTGGCATCATCAATTCCTGAAGAGGCCTCACTTAGCCAACTTCCAAATGATCGGTCCCCAGAGTCGACAATCCAACTAACCAGCAACCCACGCCAACCAAAGGAAGGGGCAGGAGGCCAACCAGAGGAACCTCGTCTGAGTGTAGATTTCATGGGACACCAAAGCAAGCAAAGCAAGCGGGCGCCCACTAATTTCTACTCTAATTCTAGGTGCACTCAAGCCCAGGTCCGGCTTATCTCTCAATATCAGAACACCCGTCACACCCCGGATACAACAATAATAATCAATATATAAAGCTGAAAAATAGAAGGTTAGAACTATAAAATAACTCCATACAAAATCCTCGACGGGAAAACAAGCGTTAGGATTGACTCTCTTAAGGGACGTTGGATCCCAAATGCATAAGAACTATCACAGTCCTTAGCAGCCAGGGGACGTTGGGTCCCCAGCAGAGTCGCCAGCTGTCGCTACTGCGAAAATCGGCGCCGGCTGAACAGAAGAGTCGCCACCGTGCGTTATTTATCCCACGGGAGGGAAAGGAAACGCCCAGAGTAAACCTCGCACAACACGGGAAAGGTATGGTCATCGCAACCAAAACCTGGGTTCGGGAGTCGGTTACGCAAGGGGAGGGTATTAGCACCCCTCACGTCCATCGTACTCGATGGGATCCACGCTTGTTTTCGGGTATGGATTGTTATTCTATCTAAACTATAGGTCAAGGGTGAAAAAGAAAATAAAATGAAAATAAAAATGACTCGGCAAAGTATCGCACTTTATGCCTACGTATTCCCGTCTGGAACGAGAAATCAGAGTCAACGTAGTTCGCCTACCTACGGGAAAGGAGGGGAAGGTTGCTCGCTAGGATATCGCATCCTATGCCTACGTACTTCCACACAGTATGGAAGATCAGAGCAAACGTAGTTCGGGCCACGGAAGACACAAGTCGGTCCTTGATTGATTTTATTCCTTCTGAAAAAGGTTTTTCTGATTAACAGTCCCGGCGGACAAAAATGACGTCTTTGATGAGTTCACATTCTTTTACGGAAGAAGTGTCTTTTATTGTGTTTGAAATCTTTATGTGTTTTTCTGTTTGTTTTGAGAAAGAAAGAGACAGAACTCTAACCTACGGTTGCGAAGGGAAACAAACTAACCTAATGTTATCATGCATGGGTTAAGACCTAGTGTCTATCATGCTCCTCTCTTGCACAGAGAGAAACAGAGATCCTACGGGATAGGCAGAAACAGAAACAATAACAGATATATACAGTAAAACAGTAAAATGCATGGATGCAACAGTACAAGCGAGGCAAGGGAGTCCCACTCAACCTCGAACCTAGAAAACAATAGGCAAAAGTGAACAGGCTTCACTTTCAACCCAGCAGGGTAAACAGAAAACAATACAGTCCGGAAAACCAATCAATACATCAACAATAAAATACATCAGCAAAAGAAACAGCATCAGCAGCTCTGAATCAACATCTGGCTTCAAGTAATCTCCAATCAGCTACAGGCTTCAACAAGCATCAGTCTCCGTCTTCATGACCTTTAGGCAAGGGCTTTGATCATCGTTCTTCCATCTGCAATGGCTTTTCTTCAAGCTCAAACCTCCAGGATGAGGGATCAATCACAAGAATGAATTGGGTGTTAAGCAATCAGTTGACTACCAAGGGTGGTGAACAGACTGCTTCTAACACAAGAGACATTTTCTCTCAAGAGTTCTATCTCATAGACACTATCACCAAGCCTTCCAAAAGAAGGGGGTAAGTGTCTTAGAGAGACTCTGAATCACAGAGAAGAATGGATGCAGACAAGGCAATCCATGTTTGAAAAACAAACTTTCTAACCTAGAGCTCTGCCTAGCTCCTAAACCCTAGTCTCCTCAGCAGCTGCTAGCAAGAACCTCCTCTCCAACTCTGGCAGTTGATCTTCAATCTCTGGATCTCCAATGGTCTCCATCTCCTCAAGTCTTCAGCTCTCCCAAGTCCCCAGACAATCCCAATACCCAAGCAAGCAAGCAATAATCCCCAGAGGGCACACCACACCAGTCAATCAGATATACAGAGAGTATTAATAGCAGTAGGGGAATCCTGACTTTTCTCTAAGGGATCTGATAACTACCCATAGCCCCTATAGTCCCATAACTAAACTAGTTAAATCCTAAGTCCTAAGGGGAAGAATCAAACTTCCTAAGTCATCATCTAAAAACCCTAATTTGTTCAGGTTGTTCAAGCCTACATTAAGCACCTAAAATTAATTCCTAAAAATGGGAACTAAATTGTTTCTACAAGTTCAATATCTCATCTAAACAACCTAAAAAAAAATGAACAAAAAATATGAAAGCATCTAGTAGAACAAAAATTAATAAAATCATGCATGAAATGAAACTATTTAAAATGTCATTTATTTAGAAAATATGGAAAAAAATATCAAATAAAAATAAAATGCAATTATTATTTTTTTATAATTTTCTAGACATCTTAATGAAAATGATGTAAAAAGAATGAATTAAAAATGATTTTTTATCTATTTATTATAAATTTTTTAAAATGAATGAAAAACATGAAAAAGAAATAATAAAAAGAAAGAGAGAAATAGCCAGGGGGGGTACTAGTAGCAGAGCGCCCTAGTTAATATTCCAGGATGGGCCAGCAAACAGGGGTGCGCGTAGCAAGTTGGCATTAGGCCCAGAATAAGTCAGGATTAATGAAAAATAAAAAAAGAAGCAGGGGGGGCGCATTCAGTAGGGTTTCACGCTCAGATTGATTGGGCCTGATAACATGGGGGGTGGGGATAGCGAAACGACTTAGGCCCGCCCGTTTCATTAAATGAAACGGTGCGTTTAGGGCTTCTACACTTCCCTCCAACCTTCAGTATGAATTCCAGCCACACGATGGCTCCTCAGGTCAATGGTCTAACACATAACGGACGATCCTGATTACGTCTTCTTCCTCCTTGTGAGAACTTAGGGTTTCAACTCCCATGGAAGCCATGCACGAATACACTTCCATCAATCTGTTCTCTCTCCACAGTGCACGAAACATCACGATCCAAACATGAAAAATACTCTAAATCTCTCCCTCTACAAGACTATGGTGGTAGCTTGCTCTGAAATTCAGCAAATCACTCAAACCGATCGAGACAAGTTCTGACTCCATGAAAATACTCTGCAACTCATCCTCAAGATTCTCAACCAAACCTACACTAATCTCTTCTATACTTCACGTAGATCATTCTGCGCTAACAAACTAAGATTATCATGGCCTAACCTAAGAGTTCTAGGTCCTAACAGTTCTAACAACCTGTCACGAATTATCACCAAACAGCTCCTAATCAATCAGAAATGCTCTACTAACATCCTACATCATATCTAAACTAATAAAACCATGCTAAACTAACTAAATCGAGCAATGGCAGAGAAAATGCACCTGGTGTGAAAGCTTGGAAATGCTGGTGGAACTCGTGGATCTGAGGCTTTTGAGGCTTGGATCTTGATCAACTAACTCAGTGCTCGATTCTGTATGCAACACCTTGATGATTCTTGCCTTGGATCTTGCTGTCCAATGGAAATTGCAATTTGTGTGTTCTTGATGGAAGTGCACGAAAATGATCAATATCCACCAAATATTTGATTCAATTCTGATCCATGATGATGATTGAATGTAGGAGGATCAATGTTGATGAGAATTGATGAAGATTTTGGGAAATTTGGAGGGAATTGCAATGAGAAAGAATAGAGAGAATTTGTGAAATTTTTGTGAAAAATGAATCCAACCCTTGCTCAATTCTGATTTCATGAATATATAGGGCTCAATGGAAACTTCTAGATCCATCTTACAACTTCCCTTGCCTTCCAACTTTGATTGATCTTGGTTATGTTTCTTCAAATACAAGTAACCATAAGTAACTTTGATTTTTTCCACTAAGCTCAAAAAAGTGCTTGACCCATTGTCTCTAAAATGTCTTTTGGACCCAAAATCATATATTGGAAGTCCCCATTTGGACTTATAAATCTCTCAAACCATTTTTCACTTTGACTTTATTCAAGTTATAAGCCATTTTAGTTCAAATTTGATCAATCATGCAACTTCATGTTATGAGCTTTTCCAACAATTTGTGACCTTCTTTCTAGACTCAAAATGTCATTTGGAGCAAGTTTGATGTTGTAAGTTTTTCCATTTGAGGCCTCCTTGTATGAGTTTTGGACATAGGTTAAAATGACCTGTAATTCACAAATGACCAAAATACCCTTTGCTTGCCAAGACCATAAGTTGAGCTCCACACATCATATGAAGGCATACTATACCATTCTAGAAAGCTAAGACAATGAGGAACAATTCTTATGTTGACCAGAAATTCATTTGAAATCTCCTTGAGGGGTAAAACTAGCTTGGAAGTCAAGTCACTTCCACAGACAAAATTTCAGATACCTCAGATGACCTGTAACTTGCAAGGACCATAACTTGAGTTCTATAAATCTCCTTGATGTCTTCCACCACTCAAATTAAAGGTCTTGAGATCCTCTACAAGTTTCATGTTGGCCAAGGATCCATTGAAGCTAGCATTTTGACTTATCTTGCTTGGAAATTTGACCTAAACTAGGGGATTTTACACAGAAACCCTAATTTAGAAACTCCTCTTCTCCTTGATTTCTCTTGAATTATTCTTGGCATATCTCCATATCCTTCTTTATATGTCCAATGATGAACCCCACATCTCTCCACTAGACTTGAATGCCCCTTAAATCAGTCAATTGACCTAGGGTTGACCTAGGGTTGACCCAGATGAAACCCTAGTTGACTGCCTTCAGCTATAGCTCTTGTGCTCTCATCAATGACTTGTCTCCTTCTTTAAATGACTTTCTAAGTCTCTCATAATGTCTAGATACTCTCCATGCCTTCAACTCACAACTCACAACCCTCTTGTTGACCCTCAGATACCCTCAGCTAGGAGATGGACTCAAGGCTTGATCTGCTGAACTCTTTGCTTTCAAATTCTTTCCTGATGACTTGAATGAGATTGAATTGGGATAATAACCTCTTGATAGGCTTCTAGAGATGAGAATAATGATTGGTCCCCCTGTTGTATGACTTGCTATGCTTATGCTATGCAGATGATTAGACTATGCACATGACTCTATATGCAAATGCTAATGATATTAAAACATAAACCAAGTGAATAAGGTTGGGCAAATTTTAGGGTGCAACACATATCCGAACTGGCGAATGAATAGAGAAGGGTTGTAATTGATACACCCTTTTCTTCCTATCAACGGCACATTAGGGTACCCAGAACAACTGAAGATGAGCTCAGATCCCAACAGGTCTCGATCAAACCACTCCATATCTTTCGACGATAGCCTCATCAGGCGCTCTGGCCAACCAGCTGGGATTGTAGTCTCTGCAACAGATCTTCTCTTAGGAAGGTGACTCTCAAACCACCTACTTAACAAGGGTACACACAGATGAACATTCTTCCCTCTTCCCTTCTCATTCTTGTAATGCAGTGAGTGGTAGAGATCTCCGAGTAACGTAGGTACAGGATTACCAGCGGCAAACAAGTAGAAAGCATCGAAGTCCACAAAATCCGGTATATTGGGGAACAGTACTATGCCATAAATGCACAAGGCCAACACAGCATTGAAAGCAACCCAGCACCCACTCTTGGCATACTCTTGGGCTTTACCAACTAAGAATTGGAGTGAGAAGCCTGGAACTCCACGGGAAACAGTAGTTACAAGTTCAGAAGCATCAATATGCAAAGCTTTTGCCAAATCCTCCGGCTTGGGCTTGGCGTCATAATGAATGAATGGAACCTGGTTCTGCACGGGCAGCTCAACATACTCAGCGTATTCCTCCAGGGTTGGTCCCATAATAAAGTCAGAGAACGTAAAGCATCTCAGAGCAGGGTCGTAGAATTGCATCAAAGCATACAACCCATCTAACTCTACCTCTGTAGGTTTGCACACCAATCTCAATAATCTACCATAGCTCATCCGGAAGCTCCTACGAACACCCTCGTCAGCAAGAGAGATCAACCCCAGTAAAGGGACAATATCAGGAGTAGGCAATTTGTAAGCAACTGTTCTCCTTAAGCTAGTCATGATCAAACACTCAGAAGTCTGGACACCAGAACTAGGGAAATGCAAATGCACCTGCAGCACAGACACACGTTAGTGAAATGCAAATGGTAATGGATATGCAGTAATGCAATGCAAGCAACATGCAACAGGGACCGAAGCTGTAGCTGAATAGCCTGAACCCAATCAAGAAAGGTCTCAGATAGACCATCCAGAAGTCCTCAAGCCCTGGTCTCAGATATACCTCGAACAAAGCTCCAATATTGGTCTCTGATAGACCCCATAATCATAACCTGAATGGTCTCTGGCAGACCTCAAATCATTTTTCCCACTGGTCTCTGACAGACCTCAAAACACATCTCCAAATAGTCTCTGACAGACCTCGGAACACACCAACTGGTCTCTGACAGACCTTAGAACACATCTCCACCTGGTCTCTGACAGACCTTAGAACCCTCCATAAATATCCAGGATCCTGATCAAGAAACCGGTGGTCTGAAGGTCTAGTTACCTGCATAACCCTGAATCCCCTCGCAGGTGGGTGGCCCTATAACTGGCACAAGGTACGGCATCCTATGCGGTCGTCGGCGTCACAGACTTTCAGGGTTGATGATACGATTCCCAGAAGGAGTGGCATCATCAATTCCTGAAGAGGCCTCACTTAGCCAACTTCCAAATGATCGGTCCCCAGAGTCGACAATCCAACTAACCAGCAACCCACGCCAACCAAAGGAAGGGGCAGGAGGCCAACCAGAGGAACCTCGTCTGAGTGTAGATTTCATGGGACACCAAAGCAAGAAAAGCAAGCGGGCACCCACTAATTTCTACTCTAATTCTAGGTGCACTCAAGCCCAGGTCCGGCTTATCTCTCAATATCAGAACACCCGTCACACCCCAGATACAGCAACAATAATCAATATATAAAGCTGAAAATACAAGGTTAGAAATATAAAATAACTCCATACAAAATCCTCGACGGGAAAACAAGCGTTAGGATTGACTCTCTCAAGGGACGTTGGATCCCAAATGCATAAGAACCATCGCAGTCCTTAGCAGCCAGGGGACGTTGGATCCCCAGCAGAGTCGCCAGCTGTCGCTACTGCGAAAATCGGCACCGGCTGACAGAAGAGTCGCCACCGTGCGTTATTTATCCCACGGGAGGGAAAGGAAACGCTCAGAGTAAACCTCGCACAACACGGGAAAGGTATGGTCATCGCAACCAAAACCTGGATTCGGGAGTCGGTTACGCAAGGGGAAGGTATTAGCACCCCTCACGTCCGTCGTACTCGACGGGATCCACGCTTGTTTTCGGGTATGGATTGTTACTCTATCTAAACTATAGGTCAAGGGTTAAAAAGAAAATAAAATGAAAAATAAAAATGACTCGGCAAAGTATCGCACTTTATGCCTACGTATTCTCGCCTGGAACGAGAAATCAGAGTCAACGTAGTTCGCCTACCTACGGGAAAGGAGGGGAAGGTTGCTCGCTAGGATATCGCATCCTATGCCTACGTACTTCCACACAGCATGGAAGATCAGAGCAAACGTAGTTCGGGCCACGTACGACACAGGTCTGTCTTGGTTGATTTTATTCCTTCTGAAAAAGGTTTTCTGATTAGCGGTCCAAGCGGACAAAAATGACGTTTTGGTGAGTTCACATTCTTCTATGGAAGAAGTGTCTTTTATTGTGTTTGAAATCTTTATGTGTTTTTCTGTTTGTTTTGAGAAAGAAGAGACAGAACTCTATCCTATGGTTGCGAAGGGAATCAAACTATCCTAATGTTATCATGCATGGGTTAAGACCTAGTGTCTATCATGCTCCTCTCTTGCACAGAGAGAAACAGAGATCCTAAGGGAATAGATTGGAACAGAAACAATATCAGATATATACAGTAAAACAGTAAAATGCATGGATGCAACAGTACAAGCGAGGCAAGGGAGTCCCACTCAACCTCGAACCTAGAAAACAATAGGCAAAAGTGAACAGACTTCACTTTCAACCCAGCAGGGTAGACAACAAACAATACAGTCCAGTAAAATCAAACAAGTACATCAGGAATGAAATACAACAGCAAAAGAAACAGCATCAACAGCTCTGAATCAACATCTGGCTTCAAGTAATCTCCAATCAGCTACAGGCTTCAACAAGCATCAATCTCCATCTTCATGACCTTCAGGCAAGGGCTTTGATCATCAGTCTTCTATCTGCAATGGCTTTTCTTCAAGCTCAAACCTCCAGGATGAGGGATTAGTCACAAGAGTGAATTGGGTGTTAAGCAATCAGTTGACTACCAAGGGTGGTGAACAGACTGCTTCTAACACAAAAGACATTTTCTCTCAAGAGTTCTATCTCTTAGACACTGTCACCAAGCCTTCCAAAGGAAGGGGGTGAGTGTCTTAGAGAGACTCTGAATCACAGAGAAGAATGGATGCAGACAAGGCAATCCATGTTTGAGAAACAAACTTTCTAACCTAGAGCTCTGCCTAGCTCCTAAACCCTAGTTCCTCAGCATCTGCTAGCAAAAATCTTCTCTTCAACTCTGGAAGTTGAACTTCAATCTCTGGATCTCCAATGGCTTCACCTTCTCAATTCTTCAGCTCTCCCAAGTCCCCAGACAATCCCAATACCCACACAAACAAGCAATAAACCCTAGAGGGCATACCACACCAGTCAATCAGATATATACAGTACAGAATAGCAGTAGGGGAATCCTAACTTTTTCTAGGGGATCTAATAACTACCCATAGCCCCTATAGTCCCATAACTAAACTGGTTAAATCCTAAGTCCTAAGGGAAAGAATCAAGCCTCCTAAGTCATCACCTAAAACCCTAGTTTTATCCATGTTGTTCAAGCCTTCATTAAGCACCTCAAATTAATTTCTAAAAAAGGGAACTAAATTGAATCTATAAGTTCAATGTCTAACCTAAACAACCTAAAAAGAATGAACAAAAAATATTGAAGCATTTGATAGAACAAAAAATAACAAAATCATGCATAAAATGAAACTATTAAAATGTCATTTATTTAGAAAATATGGGAAAAATATCAAATAAAAAATAAAATGCAATTTTTATTTTTTATAATTTTCTAGACATCCTAAAGAAAATAATGCAAAAAGAATGAATTAAAAATGATTATTTTGCTATTTATTATGAATTTTAGAAAATGCATGAAAAAATTAAAGAAAATAAAAGAAAATATAATGAAATAAAGTGGAGGGGGTGTGAATAGCAGGGATAACACGTTCAAGGCATTGGGCTTATTAAAATGGGGGGTGTGGATAGCGCTCTGAGCCCAACCCCCCAATTAATGAAACACAGCGTTTGGTCTCTTTTGAAATTTCCCACCAAAACTCAGATTGAATGAGGGCCGTTCGATCCCTGGTCAAGTCAATATTCCCTCCAGATCCAAGGGCGCGTGGTTCATCTTCTTCCTCCCTTCGCCTAGGGTTTCAGTCCCCACTTCCATTCATGAGAATTCCACTCAATCTTTCTCCATGATTTCTTGATGAAAACACAAAATTCCAAGCCCTAAAATATTCTATGAAACTCCAGTGATCCATGCCTAGTCTTAGTTTTCTCTAACTCTCATTACACACTCCAAACAGAGAGCTCGAACCTCAGAACACACCATGCTTGCCTGAGATCAAAGTTGCCAGAACTCAAACCTAATGATCAACAAATGTTCTACATGCTTGCCTCATTATTCTATGCCTCAACATATTGATTATAACTCAACATAAAGCTTGTTATCGAAGCCAACAGAAATGGTAACCTGTTATTGATCTCCATGAATCTATCCCTAAACCTCAAGAAATGATCCTCTAGGGTTTCTAAACAACATTATCTTAGCCACATGATCTCTAACAGCCAGAACAGTGAGATTCGAAGAAATATACATACCTTGCACTTGATAATGGTGATGATAGCTAGACCTCAATCCAACCCTTGATACTTGCTAAAAACAATCTCCAATGGATGAATATGCTTCTGTTTGCAGTGATTTATGCTGAAACCTTGTGAATTATGCTATTCCATCCTTCATGCAAGTTGGAATGATGAAGTGGATATGTATGATCCTTGATCAATTCAGCCACTTCTTGGTGTGAATCCTAGGGTTTGAATGATGGTGATGATGATTCAATTCAAAGATGTGAGAATTTTGAGAGGTTTGTGAGAGTTTGAGTATCTTGTGGAAGAATAAGAAAAATGGATGAAAATGGAGATTCTTGCCAAATGGGAGCACCAACCCTTGCATGATTCAGCTTGCATGAATATATAGGTTGTATTAGAACCTCCTAGAACATTGGAGAAATTTCCCTTTACACTTTCCCTTTCAATTTGGATTATGTTACTTTCAAATCAAGCAACCATGGATAACTCCCAAATTATGACCTAAACTCAAAATTCCACTTTAGCCAATGTTTTTAGAATGCCTTTTCCATTCAAAATGACCTATAATTTTGCATCATTTGGCCAAGATATGAAAAATACCATTTTTTAAGCCATTTTCCTTCATTAAATTCACCAATTTTGAAATCTTGTGCTATGGACATTTCCAATCTCTCATGGTCACTTTTCTAGACTCAAAATGTCATTTGGAGCAAGTTTGATGTTGTAAGTTTTTCCATTTGAAGCTTCCTTGTATGATTTTTGGGCATAGGTTAAAATGACCTGTAATTCACAAATGACCAAAATACCCTTTGCTTGCCAAGACCATAAGTAGAGTTCCCCAAATCATATGAAGGCATGCTATACCATTATAGAAAGCTAAGACAATGAGGAACAATTCTTATGTTGACCAGAAATTCACTTGAAATCTCCTTGAGGGGTAAAACTAGCTTGGAAGTCAAGTCACTTTCACAGACAAAATTTCAGACACCTCAGATGACCTGTAACTTGCAAGGATCATAACTTGAGTTCTATAAATCTCCTTGATATATTCCACCACTCAAATTAAAGGTCTTGAGATCCTCTACAAGTTCCATGTTGGCCAAGGATCCATTTGAATCTTGCATTTTGACTTATCTTGCTTGGAAGTTTGACCTAAACTAGGGGATTTTACACAGAAACCCTAATTTAGAAACTCCTCTTCTCCTTGATTTCTCTTGAATTTTTCTTGGCATATCTCCATATCCTTCTTTATATGTCAAATGATGAACCCCACATCTCTCCAATAGACTTGAATGCCCTTTAAATCAGTCAATTGACCTAGGGTTGACCTAGGGTTGACCCAGATGAAACCCTAGTTGACTGCCTTCAGCTGTAGTTCTTGTGCTCTCATCAATGACTTGTCTCCTTCTTTAAATGACTTTATAAGTCTCTCATAATGTCTAGATACTCTCCATGCCTTCAACTCACAGCTCACAACCCTCTTGTTGACCCTCAGATACCCTCAGCTAGGAGATGGACTCAAGGCTTGATCTGCTGAACTCTCTGCTTTCAAATTCTTTCTTGATGACTTGAATGAGATTGAATTGGGATAATAACCTCTTGATAGGCTTCTAAAGGGGAGAATAATGCTTGGTCCCCTGTTGAATGACTTGCTATGCTTATGCTATGCAGATGGTCAGGCTATATACATGACTCTATATGCAAATGCTAATGATATTGAAACATAAACCAAGTGAATAAGGTTGAGCAAATTTTAGGGTGCAACACCAGGCTCCGGTGCGCTTTCGTTCGTCGAGTATCCAGGCTCCGGTTTGTTGCTTCGTTGAGTATCCAGGCTCCGGTGCGTCTTCGTCCGTCGAGTATCCAGGCTCCGGTTTGTAGCTTCGTTGAGTATCCAGGCTCCGGTGCATTTTCGTCCGTCGAGTATCCAGGCTCTAGTTTGTTGATTCGTAGAGTATCCAGGCTCCGATTCGTTGTTGCTTCGTTGAGTATCCAGGCTCCGGTGCGTGTTTGTCCGTCGAGTATCCAGGCTCCGGTGTATTTTTGTTGAGTATCTAGGCTCCGATTTATAGTTTCGTTGAGCATCTAGGCTCCAATGCATTTTCGTTCGTCGAGTATCCAGGCTCCGGTTTATCACTTCGTTGAGTATCCAGGCTCCGGTTTATCGCTTCGTTGAGTATCCAGGCTCCGGTGCGCTTTCGTCCGTCGATTATCCAGGCTCCGGTTTGTTGCTTCGTTGAGTATCCAGGCTCCGGTGCGTCTTCGTCCGTCGAGTATCCAGGCTCCGGTTTGTGGCTTCGTTGAGTATCCAGGCTCCGGTGCATTTTCGTCCGTCGAGTATCCAGGCTCCGATTTATCACTTTGTTGAGTATCCAGGCTCTGGTTTGTCGCTTCGTTGAGTATCCAGGCTCCGGTGTGTTCTCGTCGAGCATCCAGGCTCCGATTGGTAGCTTTGTTGAGTATCCAGGCTCCGGTGCATTTTCGTCCGTCGAGTATCCAGGCTCCGGTTTGTCGCTTCGTTGAGTATCCAGGCTCCGGTGCGTTTTCGTCCGTCGAGTATCCAGGCTCCGGTTTGCTACTTCGTTGAGTGTTCAGATTCCGGTGTATTTTCGTTGAGTGTTCAGACTCCGGTTTATTGCGTTGAGTGTTCAGACTCCGGTTTATTGCGTTGAGTGTTCAGACTCCGATGTGTTACGTTGAGCGTTCAGGCCCCGGCTCCTCCGTCGAATATCCAGATTTCGGTGAAATTTCCAATTTGTAACGTTTTGCTTTTTCCGTTGAGTGTTCGGACTCCGATAAAGGCAGTTGGGTATACATATCCTAGTAAGTGTTGCGATAATACTCTCTCTCCGTTGAATGTCCAGATTCCGGTGAATGTTCAGTTTGTGATGTATTGTTTCGTCCGTCGAGTATCCAGGCTCCGATAATTCCCCAGTAAAATCACCAGTTACATCGAGCATCCAGGCTCCGGTCAGTGCGTTGAGTATCCAGATTCTGACAGATTTTAATGTGGCCCTATCGTGCGTTGAGTATTCAGATTCCGACGATTCGAAAGATTGTACTTTGGCCTATGTGATGTTCAGACCATGGCCAGTTACGTATTTCCTGAAGCAAAGTTACTTGATTAAGTTTCTCTTTCCCTTTGTGGGATGTTCAAGATGTTCATTATGTTCAATTTCTTCGGAGATTCTATCCCAATCAGAGTTCGCAGTTTATTTCTGCGGTTGGCAAATTTCCAGGTTCTTTCGGTATTCAACCGTCTTTTACCTTGATTGATTGAAAGTCGTTCGCTTTTCACTCATTCAGGTCCAAGTCGCTTGAATATGGGCAGCTGTTGCACCCCAAAATTTGCCCAACCTTTTCCTTCTTGTTTTTGCATTAGCATAACATCATCATAGCATTATCATGGCATTGCGCTAGCATTTACGCAGGGGATCAAGTGTGATATACATCAAGAGAGGCCTATCTAGAGGTTTTATTCGAGCTTGAGGAATCACTAAAGTCACCAGGAAATGGTTCATGCCCGTGAGGAGTTCAGATGCTTGTGTGGGGTGCATCCCCTGACTTAGAGGCCAACTGAAGATTATCAATGAGTTGGAAAACTATGATTACAGGTCATAAAATTACAAATCAAGTTCAATACTTTGCATAACTCAAATGGACTTTTTTCTAACGTGAAAGTTGCTCCAAATGGGGTCATTTGGTCAACTAAACTTCAAAATTTTAATGGGCTATCTCATGGTTGAAGATTGATGAAAGTGATTTTGGTGAAAACATGTGAAATGGCCTAGTTTGGTATTTTGTCAAAATTTAACCAAACCAGTCCATATTTGTACTCATTTTGAATGGAAATCATGTTTTAAGAACAATGACATTATTACATTTTTCATTTGAGGATTTTATCATGAGCTATTTCAAGATTTCTTACAATTCAAGTAACACTTTGAATTTTTGCCTTAAGACTAGAAACAAGGAACTATTTTTGGCCTTGGAAGTTTCTTATGATGCATGAAATGTATATAAACCAAAATCAAGGCATTTGCATTGCCTTTTCCATCATTTTTCCATTTTCCCACACTTTCACATATTTGAATTTCCATTTTTTCAATCCTTTTTTCTCTCCATTTTTTGATCCTTTCTCATTACCAATTAATTCAATATACTCCATAGAATTTTTCCATCAATTTTTGAGAAGTTTTTAGTGCAATTCCATGGTTGTATCAACATGAAAAAGTGAGCTCCAAGTGCAAAAGTGATTTTCATTTCCTCACCAATTCAAGAATTTTCTTTGATCCTAATACCTCTACCAAGAATTATTGAAGGTTTCTACACATTTTTGCAAGGAAATTCGTGCTCCATTAAAGCTCCATAATTCATTTTTCAAAGGTATAAAGAATTCACCATAACTCATGATTTATGAGTCTTTCTTGCGTTATTGTTGTTGCATTACATTGCTCTCATCTCCTACATGGATTCTAGTACAAAAAAGATGGTTTTTGTGGCAATTTGGTGTTCTTGAAAGTTTGAAATTCAACCACGGTTTTTGAGTTAGAGGCCATTTCAGTGGAAAACAATGGCATATTTGGATTCCTCTCGAGAAATCCCACAGGTTTCATTTAAAAATCGTCTCGTTTGGTCATGAAATGAGGGAGATACGCGCTGTCGAAGAATGCCGGAAACGGCCGGCCGCCACCGTGCACAGCCCCAACATTGTGTTCTTTTCCGATCGGTCATTTGGAGAAGACGGTGTTAGCACCGTCGGATGCATTCCCAAGTCAACGAGTCTTCTCGCCATCCAACGCCTCTCACTGCGCCACGCAATCGGCCACATAAGCCTCATTAATTGAGGTGGCACGCCAACTCAGCGTTTTTGACACCCCACACCCCTGTTCGATCTTTGGCAGCTGCACTTTTATTTATTCTCACTATTTCTCTTGTTTTCTCATGTGTTCATGCTATTCCATATGTTCTTTTATTTTTCTTTCTTTTACATGCTGAATTCTAAATATCATAAAAAATAGGAAAATTAGTCTTTTTGATCCCCATTTTTTTTTGCTGAATATTTGAAATGTCTAGAATTTTATAGAATTGGAATTATAATTTTACCATTTCCTGACAGTTTCTTTGGATTTTTTACATTTGGGTCGTCATAAAAATAGCAATGCTGGTGCTATCATGTTGTGAATTTTCTTTGACCCATCAAAATTACATATTTTGGCATAACCTTTTGCAGGGATCTCATACACATGTTGAGGTATTGTGATATAGTTTTGTGGGAATTTTATTGTACCATTTTAATTGGTTTTGGATGCTTTCTTTAACATGCTCCATTTTAACTTTTCCTTTGGTATACATGAGACATCTTGCAAGGTTTTCATCTTATTTGGCCATTTCTCTTTGGATATTTTTGTTGTATCTCTCACCCCTGGTTTGTGGCTTGATGTAGGGCATTGGAGATTTTTGTTTGAATTTTTTAGCATCTTTTTCTATTTTTTTTATATTTTTGTATTCGAACTCATAATATGGACATTCGAACGGACTTCGGTTTTATTTTGGCTCCAACGGCCTCGATTTGTTTGTGTGGTGAACGCTAGGGTTCTTATTTCTTGTTATAGACATTATATAGGATATGTAGATCATTGATTGGTTGGTTCTATAATACATAATTGTCCATTAGGTTCCATATTTCCATGATAGTGCGTTATGATTCCTAATCGTAGTATATGTATGTCATTCGTAGGTTTTATTGCCTCATATCACTTTATAATCACTTGTGGCCAAGATTGTATGTTTAGAACAGGCCACCTTCCATTCATTATGGGCTTGAGGTTGAGATGACTTGCTCCCTCACTTGCATTGCATGTTTACCTTTCTACACTTTGCATTTCCTGTATGCTGTTTATTTCATCTGTTTTCCGTTGCTTCCTTTGCCTTTCCCTTAGGATCTCCATTCCTTCGTGTTGAAGATGGAATGTGATAGACACTAGGCTTTGCAACCATGTATGACAAGATTAGGGTAGTCTTCCCCTTTGCAAACTTTAACCATAGGATGAACAGTGCATGCTAACATTTAGGGCTGTGTAGTTTCCCTTAGAGGTTCGTTCCTCTTCTTTTCTTCAAATCCCATTAACACACTTAATAAGGCTAGTGAATATTGTGTTGTGAGCCTTAAGCATGGGAAGTGATGGTTGGGGGGCCACCTCTCAATTGTCTAGAGTGTTTAGTATACGTCCTTAGGACGATATGCGACGCATTCGATCCTGAGTTTGAGACTTCAATACAATGTACACTCCAAAATATTAATCAAAACACTTCTTCATAAAAGACAAAAAAACAAACATTCAACATATTTTTGTCCTCTTGGACTTTAAGCCCTAGAAACCATTTTCGTAATGAGAGTTTCGTTAACTCTCGGTTCTCTCGCAAACGGTAACGCCTAAGTCTCCAATGGTCGAGCTGGATACACCAAACTGCTAGAACCGATTGTTAACCCTACTCGGGTTAAAAACAACTTAAACCAAACCTGTGGTCTTGTTAGCCCGAACTACGTTTGCTCTGATCTTTCATACCAGATGAAAGTACGTAGGCACGAGATGCGATATCTCGGCGAGCAACCTTCCCCCATTTTACTCGTAGTTAGGCGAACTACGTTGACTCGGATTTCTCGTTCCAGACGGGAATACGTAGGCATAAAGTGCGATACTTTGCCGAGTCACTTTTCTTTTCTTTTGTCCTTAAGCCTTAGCGTAGATAGTATTAATCAAACCCTTTTAGATAAACAATTAAGCGTGGATCCCGTCGAGTACAACGGATGTGAGGGGTGCTAATACCTTCCCCTTGCGTAACCGACTCCCGAATCCAGGACTTGGTTGCGATGACCATTCCTTTCCTCTTTCGTTAGGTTTTCTCTGAGCGTTTCCTTTCCCTCCTTTGGGATAAATAACGCACGGTGGCGACTCTTCTGTTCTGCCGGCGCCGATTTTCGTAGTTGCGACACAATTCAACCTTTTCCAAAATCAATTCACCTAAATTAACTCCGCCTAAAATCAATTCAATCGTGCACGCTCCCGTATCTGCACCGATCTATTCACTTTTACTCACTTGTACACTTCAGCGCTTTCATGCGTGTGTATGCCTTTATTTTCCGCAGTTTATCTTTACCGTAATTTACTTTTACCGTATTGCATAAACGTCCAAAGGAAGAATCTGCGCATGACCTAAACAATTGTGCGTATGCATCCCATTTGCATCATATTTCCCTTGATCCTTGATCCCATTCAAGTCGATCTCTTAATATAGATCCTACCCATAAGAGGACCTTTGTCTTTTATTTTACAACTTAGATAAAAACAATAATCAACTCAATCAAACATTATTCAAACATATTAGAGAATAAGATGTTAATCATCTTAAGCGAGATAAAACTTCTACCCCATAACAATACAATTCCTATGAAGTTGTGGAAGTTAAATTAAGCAATCTCCCCTAAAATGACAACTCTTCTTTTCTCCTAGACCCAATCAATCAACTACCTTTATCCCTTAGGAACTTTAACCACAGTCAAATAACTCCTCAAACCCTTTAGGGGAACTACAAGTACTCTGATTCCATTCCCGTCAGGATATGTAGGCACAAGATGCGATGTCTTGGCGAGTATACTTAGAAATAAACCCCTAGATTTTATCCTTAATCAGATAACCTTAGCAATAAACAACATAAAACAAGAGGTTCTTGTAGAATACTACAGAAACTTAGGATGCTAGCACCTTCCTTAAGTTTAACCAACCCCCGAACCTAAAACTCTCTAACATTTGCATGTGCATTGCATTGTGGGTATTTCGATCTTTTCCCCTTCCTTTGGACAAATCAAAAACCGATGGTGAAATAAAATTAATTAAGATTCAAATTAATTAATAGTTTGACATCCAATTCTCACCGCGACAGAAATGGCGACTTCACTAGGGACCCCTCAGTGGGTTTCCCTAACTTGTTTTTTATGTTTGTTTGTTATATGTTTTCTTATCTGCCTATTTGTATAATTGTTCTTATTTATTCTTTTTGGGTTGATATCTTCGAGTGGTGAGACAAAGTCCTACACCCAGACTTGAGTGAACTTAAGATAGGATGGTGATATATTCGACGAGGCTTATAAGGAGTTGAATCCCGACCAAGTTGACTCGAAAATCCCGCTCAATTGAGGCCCTCTTGAAAATAGTACTGTTAAACGAGTAATCGTGAAAACATTCACTATTTTCGACCTTGGAGTCTATGATATTGAGGACCGTAGTTACCTTTAACCCCACTTTGGCCTTTATTAGGACGTAGTGCGGGACTATGAGGGAGTATTCCCGAAATAGTGCTACACGATGCTACACTCAAAAGAGGTTCTCTTGAGAATATTATTAACCACCGAGTAATTGGGAAATTGATAATATCCGAAAGATGGACTAATGACTTTGGGCACCTCTTTGGAACCTTGTTCTGCAGGTACAATCAACCTTTAGTCCACATCCTTTGGGAATGGGTATACCTTTGCTCCATGCTCGTTGCAAACCTAGGGTCCCCTTGTTTGTTTATCTTTGTTTCCTTATGTGCTTAATTGTGTTTGTTGCATTCATATAGCATCATATTGCATTGGACTTCATGGGATTCACTCTTGTTTATGAACATTGTGGGACACTATGGATTCCAACAAAAGACACACTTTAAAATATACTTTTAAGAGTCCTAAATTGGATGACCTAAGGAAGTTGTGGGGTTTTATTGAAGACCAAGAAAAGTTCAAGAACAAATATGGGAAGCTGATATCTTTACTGAGTCGCCAAATGGACGAAGGACTTCTTTCCACCCTATTGCAATTTTATGATCCGCTTTATCACTGTTTTACTTTCCCAGACTACCAACTGTTGCCTACATGGGAAGAGTACTCCTTCTTGGTTGGTCTACCTATCTTGGAAGAATCTCCTTTCCCTTTCTTGGAAAGTGACCCTGAAGAAAGAGACATCGCTAAGGCCCTTTATCTGAAAGTATCGGACGTCAAGGACAACATGGTTGTTAAAGGTGGGACCTTTGGTTTGACTACGGATTTCTTAGTTAAGAGAGCTCTATATTATGCTGATTATACGAACAAGGTTCCATTCGAAGCCATCTTTGCCTACTCGTTTATGGGGTGTTTCTGTTCCTAAGTTTTGAAGGGTTCGTAGACCTCAATGCAATTAAGATCTTCATGAAGAACAATCCGGTGCCAACTCTATTGGGTAATACTTATCATTCTATACATCTCCAAAACTTCTATGGTGGAGGAATGATCACTTGCTGTGTACCCTTACTTTGCAAGTGGTTTATTTCGCACTTGCCTAAGTCTAGCTCTTTTTCTAATCTCGACAAAGGACTTTGGTCTCCGAGAGTTATGGCGCTGACCCACTCGGACATTGATTGGTACAACCGAGCGTATGATGGGACGTTAATTATTAATGGTTGTGGAGATTTTTCTAATGTACCATTACTTAGCTTTAATGGAGGGATCAGTTACAATCCTGTTTTGCCCGTCGACAGTTGGGATATCCGTTGAAGGAACCGCCTTAGAGTGTTCAAGTAGAGAGTATTTTCTTCAAGGATAATAAGGAGCTCCAAGGAAAGATTTTGGCTGCATGGGGTAGCTTGCATAAGAAGGGGAAGAAAAGTCTGGGGAAGCTTAATTGTGTGTTCTTGGAACCGTACCTTCAGTGGGTCAGAGAGAGAGAGCAATCAAGTTGAAGATGCCCTATCCTCGTCAGAATCTTATACCTCCAAAAAGAGAACCTACTTATGTTTTTATGTCTGATGCTGAGAAGTTGGGAGTCGCTTTGAGGAAGTCGCAACATGAGTCAGAAGCATGGAAAAACAAATATCAAATGGTTGTTGCAGAGAACGCTGAACTCTAGAAACAGAATGCTAAACTTCAGAAACAGATACAGTTGAAGAATGAATAATTACTTCGTGTTGCACCTTAAAATTTGCTCAACCTATTTCACCTGGTTTATGTTTTAATTGCATTATCATTTGCATTGTCACATCATGTGCATAGTCCAATCATTTGCATATCATAGCATAGCAAGTCATCTAACAAGGGATCAAGTGCCATTCTTATCTAAAGAAGCACATCAAGGGGGGCTTTATTCAAGTTTGAGACCATCCAAGTCATCAGAGAGGGGTTGAAGCTTTGAGGAGATTTGAGTGTCAACAAGTGGATTTCTCTCCTAACTTGAGGTGTATTGAAGGTCATCAATGGGGTATGAAGCAGGGAATTGTGAATTTGAAGTGTGTATGAAGCTCATGGGATGCCTAGAAGGTCATATTGAAGTTAAGGAAAGTCATTGATTCAAGTTCAAGAGCCAGAGTTAAGGTGTGTACAAGTAGGGTTTCATCTGGGTAACCCTAAGTCAAGGAGAGCAAAGAGAAGGCATCAAGACCTAGCACTAGGTCATGGGATTCATGGATTGATATGTTGAAGCATGTGTATGGGTGAGTCTAGATCAAACTCAAAAGAATCAAGAGTGATTGGAGGTGTTGGAGACAAGGTTCCTAGGGTAAAATCCCCTGTATAGCACTGGACTTCCAAGTCACACAAGTCAAAATGCAAGTTTCAAATGGATTCTTGGCCAACATGAAACTTGTAGAGCTTCTCAATAGCTTTAATTTGAGTACTATAAGTCTTCAAGAAGATTTGTAGAACTCAAGTTATGGTTCTTGCAAGTTACAGGTCACCAGAGGGCATTGAAATTTATCTGTGAAAGTCACTTGACTTCCAAGCAACGTTTTACCCCCAAGGAGTTTTAAAATGGATTCTTGGACAACATAAGAGTTGTAGATCTTGATCCTATCTTTCCATAGAGTACTAGAAGTCCTCAAGAGGATTTGTAGAACTCAGGTTATGATCTTGGCAATCCAGGGGTATTTTGGGAAAGTTGAATTATAGGTCATTTTTCAACATAGGTCAAAATATCTATCTTCCACTCCTCAAATGAAAAAAATGTTCAACATGAGATGTGCTTAGAATGGTGTTTTTAGGTCAGATATGAAGTCATGAGAGCTTGGAATGGCTTGTATCACAAAATTGCAAAAATGGCTTAAAGAGGAAGAAATTAAAGTCATTTAAAAAGTCAAATTTGTGATTTTTTGTGTTAAGGTCAAAATGGGGCATATGACATGTCAATTTGATCAGAGATGAGGTTTTAAAGATGATGGCAATGCCAATTTTCCCATTTGAGGTCATTTGAACACATTTGCATTTGGTAGCTTCACATATAAGTTACACTTGCCAAACCATTCATGGGATCAAAACCAAGGCTCTAACTCATCCAAACACATTCAATATATCATTTGGAGAGAATTTGGATCAAAACCAAGCTGCTAAAGCAAGCTGAACATGACTGTCATGTATGAACTTCTCATGATAATTTCAAGTGCATGAGAAATTGGAAATATCATTTGGAGCATTCCAGAAGTTTCTTGAACCTTCCTACACCTTCTATATATACATTAGAACTAGTTCAAAGCCTGGGTTGGTGAAGATTGAGAGAGATTTGAGAGATAGAACTTTGAGTTTTCATTTTGCAAATCCAAATCGGTTACACGAATTTGAGCCATTTCAATCCAAACTTTTGCATTCAGTGTCTTCATCTTGAGTTGTTGATTGAATTCAGAGAGATTTCTGGTCAAGATTGTTGAAGAATCAAGAGATAGCATCGTGAGTTTGAAGCTTGCAACTCATAATCGAATTTGGTAATTCAAGAGGATTCAACACAAATTGATGCATACAGAAGCTTGATAATCATTCATTGATCATATATGGAGGATCTTGAAGCATAATTCAAAGCTTTCCTTGTTCTGTTCATCCAAAATTCACAGGTATGTAAATCTCATCGTGCATCTTAATATAGGTATAATTGCTAGGTTTTAGATGGTTAGATTCATTATAGATCATGGCTAGGTCGTTTCTGGTAAATAATTTCACGATTTAGAGACAAAATTAGGTTGAGCCAATTTTCTGTTGATGGATATAACTGGCGTTTCTTGATGATCTAAGCTTAGTTGTTTGGTTAGTTTTACTCAGGGTGAGGTGTAGATGATCCTAGGATCGTTAATTTGGAGTTTGGTGAGGATTTAATTTTGAGCATGTTCTGAGATGTTCTTCGTGTTTGGAGATGAAGAGTGATTCAACACAAATGGATGATATGGTTGAGTTCCTGGTGAAAAAACAAATTGATTGATATAATTAGTGTTGAGTTTTGGTGAGGATTAAGGGAAGTGATGATTGGGGACGACGGTGGCGCCACCTCCGGCCACCGTCTGTTGATGTTTCCCTCCAAGCATTTCAAATGGAGAAGAAGGTGTCATGACCATTAGATGTAGAGGAGACTTTGACTGAACTCTGATCCAACGGCCACGAGCGAGTTTTGATTTGTGAAGGAGTCAGAGAAGAGAGTGATACGCAGCGTTTCATTAAACGTTGGCTTTGGGCTTAGTTGATTTCATGCTACTTGCACCCCAGTTTGGAGGCCCAATAGGAATAACAAGCAATGTGGTTGCTATTTGACACGAGTTATTTTCATTTTTCATTTCATTTTTCATTACTATTTTCTGAATTGGGTGGGCTTAGTATGCGCGTTGCTACTAGTACCCCCCTCCTGAGCCCAACTTCATTTTGAACTGACATTTATTGCTATTCAACACGCATCATTGTCATTTTCTTTTATTTTTCTTCTATTTTCACATTTCATTTTTGGTTAATTGAAAAATTCATAACAAATCAGAAAATGGTCATTTTAGGTCGAGTTTTTTTTCTTTGTTTTCCTTAGAGTCTCTAGAATTTAATAAAATCATAAAAATATTATTTCATGCATTTTTGATTTTCTGGCATATTTTACAAGTTTAATTGCTTTTATTTTGCATTTATTTGATACTCCAACTTTCTGATTTTTGTATGAGCACTTTATTTTGAGTTTTGAATTGATTCTTTTTGCTCTGGTTAGAGTAGAGATACATGCTCCCTTAGTGATTTTTCTCATATTTTTATAGTGAAATTTAGGTTAGTTTTGAATAATGATCTTTAAGTGCTAGAATTAGGGTTTAACAACATTTAGGTGTAGCTTGACACATAGTTTTGGGGTTTAAAAATTGATATAGGTTCTGGGATTTATATGGGGTATGGGGTATAGGCTTAGGTTCCCTTAGAAATTTACTTAGGATTTTAGAATGAGTATTACTATTTTATTTGATTTTTTGCAATTTGAGTGGTGTTTGTGTGTTTCCCCTTTTGGGCATTTTGATTGTTTGTTTGGTTTGGGCTATTTCAATTGGGCATGGGGCTTGGGCTTTGCTTGTGGGAGCTTCTTGAGACTTGGAGGATGATTGGATACAAAGGATGGAACTTGGAGCATGAAGGTCTTTCTCTTTGAAGATGGCTTTTGAAGACTTAGGAGATAGGAAATATAAGGAGAGCTTTAGATTAGACTGATTTCTTCATACAAACATAGAAAGCATCTTGTGCTTCTATTCCTCCCTATGACAAAAAGTCCTTCTAAGGTATTCACATCCCTCCTTTAGAGGGATAAGTGCCATACTTTAGAAGTAGAACTTTGAGGGAACTTTTCTTTTATAATGTTAAACACTTATAGGCTTCCTTTGGTTGTCAATAAGCTGTTTAGCATTTCAACTTAATCTGATAATTGATTCTCTTCTGGATTGATTGCTTTGAAGATGGAAGTCCATTGAAGATAAGAAGTGCATTGAAGATTGGTGAAGTTGAAGCTTGTGCCTGTCAAAGCTGGTTATCTGTTGAAGCTAGGGTTTTGCTGCTTTTTGAAGTTGTTTACTGGTTGAAGTTCATGCTTGCTAGAGTTGGGATATTGTTGAAGATAGGAGCTTATCTAAAGCTTGAAGGTCATTGAAGAATGAAGATGAGGTCTTGCTTGAAGATGTGTTGTTGTCATTTCCATTTGCTATTAATCAACTGTAGTTGTCAAAGCTGTTGCTGTTTGAGCTGCTTACTGTAGGAGCTGGTGTTGCTGTCAGAGCTGGTGTTGGTGCTATTTGCTTTTCTGTATTGTTTGTTGGCTTGTTTAGCTTGCCCCAAGGTTTGAAGTGAATACTGTTTCACTTTGCCTGTTGTTTTCCCAGGTTCGAGGTTGAGCGGGACTCCCTTGCCTTGCTTGTATTGATGCATTGCATACATGTTTACTGTTTACTGTATATATCTGTTTCTCTTGCTGTTTATCCCCTAGGATCTCTGTTTCCCTCTGTGCAAGAGGGAAATATGACAGACAATAGGTTTTTATCCATGCATGACAACTTTAGGGTAGTTTTGTTTCCCTTTTTTAACCTTAGGTTTTTAGAACGTCTATTCTCTTCCCATCTCGAAACAATCAAAAACACAATAATATTTCAAACATCATAAAAAACAGTTCTAGCGTAAAAGATTGGAAACCCATCAAAAGGTCATTTTTGTCCGCTTGGACCCGTAATCAGGAGAAAACCTTTTCAGAAGGATAAAAAATAGTCAAGACAGACTTGTGTCGTACGTGGCCCGAACTACGTTTGCTCTGATCTTTCATGCTGTGTGAAAGTACGTAGGCATAGGATGCGATATCCTAGCGAGCAACCTTCCCCTCCTTTCCTGTAGGTAGGCGAACTACGTTGACTCTGATTTCTCGTTCCAGACAGGAATACGTAGGCATAAAGTGCGATACTTTGCCGAGTCATTTTCTTTCTTTTAACCCCAGACCTTTAGAGTAGATAGAATAACAATCCGTACTAGAAAACAAGCGTGGATCCCGTCGAGTACGACGGACATGAGGGGTGCTAATACCTTCCCCTTGCGTAACCGACTCCAGAATCCAGGAATTTGGTTGCGATGACCATTCCTTTCCCGTCTTTGCGTTAGGTTTACTTTGAGCGTTTCCTTTCCCTCTTGTGGGATAAATAACGCACGATGGCGACTCTTCTATTTAGCCGGCGCCGATTTTCGCAGTAGCGACAGTCCTTACAAGAAGAGGAAAGCTCTGGAGGATTTATTTTCCTCCGACCCACAATGTACTCTTTGGAAATTGATTGTGGACAATCTCACCCGCGAGAAGACCTTGCTGGAAGAGCAACTCAAGCAGCAGAATTCGAAACTTCCTTAGGACTTTTATTAGCTTTTATTTAGCTATTTATTTAGGACTCTTTAAAGAATAATTATTTATGATCCATTTTAAAAATTAATAAACATTTTTCTTTTCTCCACAGTATTCATAAATATTAGAATTCCATGAAGTCCTTGCATCTGCATTTTTTGCATAACATCCCTCGTTTAGCATCTTGCATGTGCATGTGTCTCTTCTCCGCTGTGTCCTCATCCATCTTTTTGTCTTTGTCTCGTTAGTTAACGTCTCGACCATTGGACCAAGCTCGAAGTACGTACTAGAGGATAGTAAAGAGAAGAAAGATATGGATCGCATGACTGGTTTTAGAATAAGGACTAATCTGATATTTGACTGTTCCACCGACGACTTTGCTCAACAAGTGGATGCTCCTACCCAACTTCAGCCTGTGCAAGGAGATTCTCAGTTTCCGCAGTGTATACCAAATCTTCAGAGTACTCATGCTGAGAAGAAAGTGGACGACCCTAAAATTATAGCAATGGAGAAAGGATTTTGTGATCTCAAAGAGCAATTGAGGATGGTGAAAAGAACTGATACATTTGGTCTCAAAGCTCATAACCTATGTCTAGTTCCGGGAGTAGTTATTCCTTCGAAGTTCAAGATGCATGCCTTTGAAGTATACAAGGGTATTAGTTGTCAAAATACCATTTGACGATGTTTTGTTGAAAGATGACTGCTTACATTGACAACGAAAAACTGATGATTCACTGCTTTCAAGAAAGCTTATGTTGGGCATCCTTGACATGGTATATGAAGCTGCAAAGTAGCCACGTTCAGTCATGGGAAGACTTAGCCGTTGCTTTTGTAAAACAATACAGCTACAATTTGGATAAAGCTCCAGACAGTAATCACTTGGCGAACAAGTGTAAGAATAACAACAAATCTTTCAGTGATGGGAAAAATCGGCAGCCCAAATTCATCCACCGCTTCAGGAGAGAGGATTAACTAAGGTATTACCAGATCCAGTTCCGATACCTTATCCTCAACATCAATATGCAACGCCCGCTCAGCGCGAACAACGACTATCTCCTAAGCAGAGGTTAGCCTCTCCAGATCGACAGCAGAATCGACGGGTTCGGAGACGGTTTCATAAGCAGAAGATACCTCTGGATATTCTGAAATAAGAAATTCGTTGGTTTGATCCCATCCCTATGACGTACGCTGACTTGTTCCCAGTTTTGATCCACAAAGGTCACATCCAGACAAGAGCTCCACCTAAGGTACCCAAGAAACTTTCGTACTGGTACAAAGCTGACAGATTTTGCCCATACCATCAAGGTGCTCCAGGCCACGACATTGAGAACTGCTACGGTTTGAAGGAAGACGTTCAAAGGTTGGTTAAGTGCGGAATCTTATCCTTCAGAGATTCCAATCCCAACGTGTAGGATGATCCTTTACCTCAGCATGGTTCGTCCTCCGCGAACATGATCCAAGGTTATTTGGGAAACTCATATCAATATAGTGTCTGAAGGCTACATTCCAGACGATTCTACAAGCCTCTCCATTCCGTACGAAGACTGAATAAAATCCTGGGAGGGGCTCATCAGAGTGTTTTTCGTTTGCTTTTTGTGTTTTTCGTTTCTTCGATTAAAAGCATATTTGGCATGTAAGAACTTGTTATTTTGAATAATTAATGCAATAAAATGATTGTCTTGAAGAAATCCATTCACACCACTCAAATAGTTTTTCGCAATTTATAATGCTGACTTTACCCGATCTTTTGCTCTGATAGAGAATTGAGAGGAGGATGACGAAGTAAAACGCATGATATATCGTTGTATGCTTTTGAATAAAAACCCTACTAATGATGTGAGGTATTTTTTCTTTAAACCCCCTAAACACCCGAAATATTTAAACTTCTTTAAACCTAGATGAAGAATCTGTCTTTCCCAAATCAAAACCTCGTTTTAACCTGGGGCAGGGTATCATAAAAAATGAGCATCTTTCAAAATAATTGGGTGGGCACAAATATATTTTAGCCTTTTATTCCTTTGTTTTACAAATCAAAAACTAAACTCGGATACAACCCTCAAAAGTCCTAATTGAAGTAAGGTTTATCTCGAAAGCATACACGATGAGATAACGTTTCCTGACTCCTGTGAGCTATGCTCAATTTGGGCGTTGGCATTATAAATTTAAATTTATATCTTAACTAGTGATTTTGTCACAAGTTACCGCGATATCTCTTTTCAAAACCTCGAGACAAACATGCGTGCTGCGTTAACAGTTTCGGAATTAACATTTCTGACTTGTTAAATTCGCTTGATATCTTAGAAAGATTACGTGATGACATCACCGATTAAAATTTGAAGACTTTGCTGACCTGGGGCAAGTTATCTTCCAAGAGGTTTGATCCGTACAAGTTTGGATGCACCTAGAGCAAGTTTGAAGATTCAGTTATACCATCAATCAGAGGCAGTTACGTCGAGATTCGACGAGCCTCTAAAAGAGTTTGAAAACAGTGGAGCATTTCAGATGCCATGTTTTCTGTAAAATCCTCTTGAGAACATTTTTTTTCTTATGAACCATGTGACTTGGGGCATTTGAGAATTGATATTGTTGTACAATACTTTTTGTTCAAGAGGCGACTACCATTACACAACCCATCAATATTTCATCTTAACTCACCGATGGATCCTTTCAATGCAAAAAAAAAGGAAATCTCAGCGGACCTTTGTAAACTTCACATTCCCGATAAAGTGGGTACTAGTTGACTCCTCAATAGATATTTTTACGACGTCGAGATTCTCCAGCGAAGCGGATGTTTATTTCATCCCCACTGAAGCTCAACTCTGACATGTTCAACAGCTATGATGACCCAGGTTTCCCCATTGAAGTGGATATTTATTTTATCCCCTATGAAACTTCAGTTAGCGTACCTCCATCTACAACTTCAGTAAGTAATCTCTCCAGTGAAATGGATATTTATTTTATCTGTGAAGGTCCTCCAGTTATGAGGATGGTCTGTTACTAGTAGATCTTTATCCTCATCTTCAACAGGACAATCTTTCATATTTATCAAGATGTTACATCCCCAAGTGGAATGTTCTATATTCCCCAAGAGAGATTTTTGAAGCCCTGAAGCAGGAGTGTGATCCCGTATTCGGTTCTCCACCTATCCCCAGTGGTACTTCTATCTTCGAAGTTGGGTCGTATGTTTGTTTTGAGATGTTTATTTCATCTCCGATTGCTTTTCCTTGCTTGTTTTGTCAGCATAGGCATACCCATAGCATATACATAGATAGCACGACATGTGCCTGTTTGCCTTTCTTTATGTTTGTTTGTTTTATCGCTTTGGTCGCATTTATCCCCAAGTGACTGGGTTTGTCTCCTCCTTCCAAATAGAGTTGTCAGCCCTAGGTAGAAAGAGCACCAATATTTCTAATTCCCCACAGAGTTCAATCCTCGTGGAAGACGGTTGTTTTAGTACATCCCATCTGAGTTCATACCTCAATGGTCGAGTCTTTCTTGACAGTTTCTCTTTAGATATTTCCTGAATTGAACTTCGGTCCGTGGCAATTACATTATGGACATCTCCAACTTTTGAATATGGACTAGGTATGCATTTATTTTGCACTCTGCTCCCCCATGAAGGGTCTTTATGAAGATAACCATTGAAGACAAATATTTCTACAACATTATTATCGAAGTTTCCTCAACAATCTATACCTAGACTACAAGCGATCTCTTTATTTGAGCAACTCATTTTGATCAAGATTTTTTATTATTCAAGAACACAAATGGCAGTCTCCTCAAGACAATTTGTCCATCCCCAGTGGGTTTATCAAGATTATCAACTCATCAAATGACATCTCTCTAGAAATCCATCAGAGAAGTTTGTAGAAGACATTACAGATACTTTCTCTTTATTTGAGAATTTGCACTTCAAGAGTTTCATACTTTTACAGCAACAAGAAATACTCTTCAGGAATGTTTTCCCCAATGAGTTTACTACACAAGTCTAATTCCATCAAATGGCGTCTCTTCCGAGAAGTTTGGTGAAATTTATTACAGTTAATCTCTCTTTATTTGAGAGGACGTATTTTGCAAATTAACCGGCTTACATCTCTTCTGAAGATCCCCGGTGAAGCTTTATGATCTCCAGTACATTATAGATTACCGCTAAAGATTTTAATCCCCTGTGAAGATGCTCTCACGAGTTTTCATCATTTTAGGTAGAAACTGAGACCAGCTCATGGCATCCAGACCATGACGCTCGGGGAGGTTTTATTTCAAGAAACTGAGACCAGCTCACGGCATCCAGACCATGACGCTCGGGGAGGTTTATTTCAAGAAACTGAGACCAGCTCATGGCATCCAAACCATGAAGCTCAGGGAGGTTTATTTCAAGAAACTGAGACCAGCTCATGGCATCCAGACCATGACGCTCGGGGAAGTTTATTTCAAGAAATTGAGACCAGCTCATGGCATCCAGACCATGACGCTCGAGGAAGTTTATTTCAAGAAACTGAGACTAGCTCAGGGCATCCAGACCATGACGCTCAGGGAGGTTTATTTCAAGAAACTGAGACCAGCTCATAGCATCCAGACCATGACGCTCGAGGAGGTTTATTTCAAGAAATTGAGACCAGCTCATGGCATCCAGACCATGACGCTCGGGGAGGTTTATTTCAAGAAACTGAGACCAGCTCATGGCATCCAGACCATGACGCTCGGGGAGGTTTATTTCAAGAAACTGAGATTAGCTCATGGCATCCAGACCATGACGCTCAGGGAGGTTTACACATTTTACTATTTTCATATGGGTTACAAAAAGAAAAACACAAAAAAAACAAAAACAAGAACTAATTTATTGATTCGATCAGAAGAATATCATTTTGGTTATCACTGTTGTTTGGGCTATCACGTATGGGTGATAGGTCATCTTTCACTTTCAGTCTCTCCGCCCGTCTTTTTTTCCGTTGCTCCTGTCTCTCACGTGTTGTGTCTAGTCTCTCCCCTGTGGCATTGTGTCACCACAGGACTGTCTTCCTTGCATTTCCATATCATCTCATATCATATGCATTCGATAGTTTCTAAGGGCCAAAAATTCGTGCAATGTTTGTATTTAAGTCCCTCCTATCTCGTCGAGACGAAGATTTCAATCTCCATATCTCCGGATAGAAGAAACTTAAATAGGGGCATCTGTCACACCCTAATTTTTGACCATAAAATCCCGCCTCCTGGTGTTTATTTCTTACTCATTTTATTTCAATTCTTGCAGGCGCGTGTATTATAGCTAACCAGCTCGTGCAGGTGTGTTAACTAGCCAGTGGCAGGTTCAAAGAAGTCCTCATATTGGTTTATCAAACCTTGAGCCAAGTGTTATCAAAGTTCACAATAAAGCTCGCAGGTTTATTGGAATTCATCGGCTCTTCTTATCCGGCTCCGAAATGTAAAGGCAGTCTGAATAGACGTGTAAAGGGTCGGGTTGGATCTTATTCTACCATAGGGATTTCGTCATTTTCAAGCCCATGATTAAATTCATGCTACTGAGTTATCACATATTTTCACAGGATATTCAAAACTGTAAGTTTTAATGCCGAGTTCAATTTATTTAAATTGATGAGAAATTTCATATGGTTGACATTGTAACACTCAATTTCATGGTTTCACGATACAAGCTCGTCAGAAAAAGAATGAACGAGAGGGCTACGTGGATGAAATACGAAATTCATCATAAGCTGGATTATTGGCACAGAAGTTCATTGAGCTTCACTAAATTTGATCCTCGAAACAAATACTACTCATAAAAACCTTATACGACGATGGTGTAACTTTTGGTTTACATATAACTTCTACATCTTTGGGGTTACTCTATGAACACCACAATATTTCAACCGCAGCAAATATGGATTGCAGGAAAAATACTTTATTCATGATATGTGAAGTATTCAATAATAATTACAATTAGTTCTTAAAATTACAATCATGATTCTCTACAACTCGGACTCCATTAATCCAACACTACTTAAAAGCCACGGAACTAGGATAAATCTTTCTCGGTCTTTCCATCGACATGTACGACAAGTCCGTCTTGCGTATGCGCATGGTTTGTATGGAACGCCGCCTTCCCCTAGCTCTGATGTTGTACTTACGGCTGCCACCAAGAACTCACCTGCGAAATGCAACTAGTAAATAGAGCAGTCATTACAGAAATAGACTGAAGAACGAGAAGTAAGAAATAATTGAGAAATTTTCAGCCCTCAGTTTAGCTCATTATCGGGCATAAGGTTCGAGCAGCCGGAAGGGCGATAACCGAAGCTGTCACCGACTTCCTACTGAGCATCAAACAACTTAAGGACAAATTTGGCATAAGGTAACTAAGATTGTGTAGGCAACAACAACCCTTCCCATTTCCCTAAAGGCTCAGACACAAGGCCATCATTACTGCTTCAAACCTTTCTCGGCAATGGCAACTAGCGGCATCCTGAAAAAAAACTAGAAAAGCCAGCGCAACCAATATTTCGGCTACAAATATCAGTTGCAAACAACACCAACAGCAGTACAACAAACATCTGCAGTTTAGCATCTGCAAGAATCACCTGCAAGCAAGTTCACAAAAACAGTAGTCTTAAAGCCTCACGGTTCAGATTTTGCGAATCATCATCACCATATCTGAACTTTTCCCCAGCACTGCAAAACTGACAACCTCTGAATCCAGCAAGCACCCTGAATGGATACTAAGAGATGAATGGAGATTTTACAGATGTCATGCGATGGAAAGATGGTTGTTTCATGTTTAGAGGTATATGTGGTATTTGTAACAGCATATTGCATGCATCATGACACGTGTTAAAAGGAAATTTATAAAGAAGACAAAACATGTGCTATGGAACTATATGTATTACCTTCTTTTCTTTTCTACACCTCCACTACCGACTGGTTCAGTGAGTAAATGAATTTGCGGCTAAAGTATTGTAATTTGTGAGCTAAATAAACGGGTCACCTCATAACTCTAATTCAAAAAATTGAGAATTTGACGAAGTTGAATGAGTTTTGTCCAATACATAATCAGTTGTATATATTAAGTGCTAGAAATTTTTTTTTTAAAGATAGATTGAACAAAAGTTAATCTGAAGCATGATTTTAAATTGAAGTTGTAGTTATAGATATGGTTGTGGTTGTAGTATTACGGTTGCGGCTATTGCAATGCGGATTGAGGTCGTTACGCTTGCAGCTATTGCGATGCAGATTGAGGTTGTTATGGTGTGAATTTATTTTTTATCAATATAAAATAATATAGTTTATTATATGTATTAGGTTTCACATGTCTTCCATTGTTGCAAGTTGATGAGGTTGATGCGGTCCGATGCGGATAGATACGGTCGTTGTGGTGTTATGATGCAATTTTTAGTGTGATTTACAATCACACCGCAATTGCGGCCTGATACGGATGCAGACACCACCACAAACGCAATATTACGGTCACATCAGATGATGTGGTCCATAATTTAAAATCATGATCAAAATCTCAATATGTTTTATAGGAAGTGTGTCAAATGCTAGATTGTATCCTTATAACAAACGAATTAGTAAATGATGCTAAGAGGATGAATAAAGAAGTATTATGTTTTAATGTCGATTCTAAAAAAGCATATGATTTAGAAATTCCTTGATTATATGACTGGGAGAATGGAATCTAATGACAAGTGGAGAGGTTGGATTTAAATTTTTGAATGTCTGTGAACTGCATCCATTCTAGTGTTGGTAAATAGAAGTCCTATAAGAGAACTTTTGGTCAAAAAAGGGGCTAAGACAAGGGGATCCCTTGTCTCATTTTTTATTTTTGTTAGCAGCAAATGATTTCAATTTAATGGTGGTCAAAAGTGTTCAAATGAACCTCTTCGATGGATATCAATTTGGGAATGATGTGATGAATGGTTTTCAATTTTAATACATTAATGATACTAAAGCTAGCGGGATTATACTTGAGTGAATCGCCCACTCAAAGATACAATAAAGTCGCCACCGAACTTTATTTAGTCCCAAAGGAAATGGAAAATATCAATAAATCCCAAGGGAAACGGAAACGAGAAAGGGGGTCGGTTATACGAAAGGAAGATACTAGCACCTTAAGCACCCGTCATAAGGAACCATTTCGCTTGCTTCTAGGCTTGGATGAGTTATCTATCTAAAGGCTTCTAACTAAAGAAAAAAAGGAGAGGAAAAGTAAGAGAAAGAAAGAAAGTGCTCGCGGAGGATTGGGGTCCTAGTGCCTACGTACCCGCATAGTGCAATGAGGAAGTCAAGGCTTCGTAGTTCAAGGAACCAAGGAAAAGAAGAGGGTCTGGATGGACAAGAGAGTTAGAATAAGAAGATGGAGGAACGTATCCTCAAGGTGCAATAAGGAAATCAGAGCCTACGTAGTTCGGGGAACCAACGTTGAAGGAAGAAAAGAAAAAAAACGACGTCAAAGCCAAGAACTAAAAGAGGAAGTAATACCCAAATGGGGGATGCAAGAAGAATGTTGTTAAAACCAAGAAAGAAGACAAAAGAAAACTCTGCTGAGGAACAGAGAAGCAAGGCAAGAACTCTGTCGCGGAACGCAGAAGAAAAGAGATGACTCCACTGGGGAGAAAACAAAATAATGGCGACGGGACTGAGGAAAAAGGAACAAGAATCAAAACAAAGATAAGATTCACAGAGGATTCAGTGCATTAATTGGTAAGCAGTGATTAACGAAAGAAAGATAAGAGTAAAACTTTGTGGGGAGAGAAAAAGGTTTTGTATCGACAAATGGATTGCGACGAACCAAAAGAAAGAGAGTACCGAACCAAAGAGAGGGGTTTGACTCAGAGGGGAAATCGGTATATTAACTGATAAACAATGGTTAACTGGAAGGAGAAAGTAGATGGTTTTAACCGATAAACAATGATCAACCAAAAGAAAGGGGTGTAGAACCAAGTAATGATTGTGACCTTGTCACACCCTAATTTTTGACCATAAGATCCTGCCTCCTGGTGTTTATTTCTTACTCGTTTCATTTCAATTCTTACAGGCGCGTGTATTATAGCTAACCAGCTCGTGCAGGTGTGTTAACTAGCCAGTGGCAGGTTCAAAGAAGTCCTCATATTGGTTTATCAAACCTTGAGCCAAGTGTTATCAAAGTTCACAACAAAGCTCGCAGGTTGATTGGAACTCATCGGCTTTTCTTATCTGGCTCCGAAAATTAAAGGCAGTATGAATCGACGTGTAAAGGGTTGGGTTGGATCTTATTCTACCATTGGGATTTCGTCATTTTCAAGCCCATGATTAAATTCATGCTACTGAGTTATCACATATTTTCACAGGATATTCAAAACTGCAAGTTTTAGTGCCGAGTTCAATTTATTTAAATTGATGAGAAATTTCATATGGTTGACATTGTAACATGCAATTTCATGGTTTCACGATACAAGCTCGTCAGAAGAAGAATGAACGAGAGGGCTACGCAGATGAAATACGAAATTCATCATAAGCTGGATTATTGGCACAGAAGTTCATTGAGCTTCACTAAATTTGATCCTCGAAACAAATACTACTCATGAAAACCTTATACGACGATGGTGTAACTTTTGGTTTACATATAACTTCTACATATTTCGGGTTATTCTATGAACACCACAATATTTCAACCGCAACAAATATGGATTGCAGGAAAAATACTTTATTCATGATATGTGAAGTATTCAATAATAATTACAATAAGTTCTTAAAATTACAATCATGATTCTCTACAACTCGGACTCCATTAATCCAACACTTCTCAAATACCCCGGAACTAGGATAAATCTTTCTCGGTCTTGCCATCGACATGTACGACAAGTCCGTCTTGCGTATGCGCATGGTTTGTATGGAACGCCGCCTGCCCCTAGCTCTGATGTTGTACTTACGGCTGCAACCAAGAACTCACCTGCGAAATGAAACTGGTAAATAGAGCAGTCATTACAGAAATAGATTGAAGAACGAGAAGTAAGAAATAATTGAGAAATTTGCAGCCCTCAGTTTAACTCATTATCGGGCATAAGGTTCGAGCAGCTGGAAGGGCGACAACTAAAGTTATCACCGACTTCCTACTGAGAATTAAACAACTTAAGGACAAATTTGGCATAAGGCAACGAAGATTGTGTAGGCAACAACAACCCTTACCATTTCCCTAAAGGCTCAGACACAAGGCCATCATTACCGCTTCAAACCTTTCTCGGCAATGGCAACTAGCGGCATCCTGAAAGAAGACTAGAAAAGCCAGCGCAACCAGTATTTCGGCTACAAATATCAGTTGCAAACAACACCAACAACAATACAACAAACATCTGCAGTTCACCATCTGCAAGAATCACCTGCAAGTAAGTTCACAAAAACAGTAGTCTCAAAGCCTCATGGTTCAGATTTTGCGAATCATCATCACCATATCTGAACTTTTCCCCAGCACTGCAAAACTGACAACCTCTGAATCCAGCAAGCGCCCTGAATGGATACAAATAGATGAATGGAGATTTTACAGATGTCATGCGATGGAAAGATGGTTGTTTCATGTTTAGAGGTATATGTGGTATTTGTAACAGCATATTGCATGCATCATGACACGTGTTAAAAGGAAATTTATAAAGAAGACAAAACATGTGCTATGGAACTATAGGTATTACCTTCTTTTCTTTTCTACACTTCCACTACCGACTGGTTCAGTGAGTAAATGAATTTGCAGCTAGAGTATTGTAATTTGTGAGCTAAATAAACGGGTCACCTCATAACTCTAATTCAAAAAATTGAGACTTTGACGAAGTTGAATGAGTTTTGTCCAATACATAATCAGTTGTATATATTAAGTGCTAGAAATTTTTTTTTTAAAGATAGATTGAACAAAAGTTAATCTGAAGCATGATTTTAAATTGCAGTTGTAGTTATAGATGTGGTTGTGGTTGTAGTATTACGGTTGCGGCTATTGCAATGCGGATTGAGGTCGTTACGGTTGCAGCTATTGCGATGCAGATTGAGGTTGTTACGGTGTGAATTTATTTTTTATCAATATAAAATAATATAGTTTATTATATGTATTAGGTTTCACATGTCTTCCATTGTTGCAGGTTGATGAGGTTGATGCGGTCCGATGCGGATAGATACGGTCGTTGTGGTGTTATGATGCAATTTTTAGTGTGATTTACAATCACACCGCAATTGCGGCCTGATACGGATGCATACACCACCACAAACGCAATATTACGGTCACATCAGATGATGTGGTCCATAATTTAAAATCATGATCAAAATCTCAATATGTTTTATAGGAAGTGTGTCAAATGCTAGATTGTATCCTTATAACAAACGAATTAGTAAATGATGCTAAGAGGATGAATAAAGAAGTATTATGTTTTAATGTTGATTCTAAAAAAGCATATGATTTAGAAATTCCTTGATTATATGATGGGGAGAATGGAATCTAATGACAAGTGGAGAGGTTGGATTTAAATTTTCGAATGTCTGTGAACTGCATCCATTCTAGTGTTGGTAAATAGAAGTCCTATAAGAGAACTTTTGGTCAAAAAAGGGGCTAAGACAAGGGGATCCCTTGTCTCATTTTTTATTTTTGCTAGCAGCAAATGATTTCAATTTAATGGTGGTCAAAAGTGTTCAAATGAACCTCTTCGATGGATATCAATTTGGGAATGGTGTGATGAATGGTTTTCAATTTTAATACATTAATGATACTAAAGCTAGCGGGATTATACTTGAGTGAATCGCCCACTCAAAGATACAATAAAGTCGCCACCGAACTTTATTTAGTTCCAAAGGAAATGGAAAATATCAATAAAACCCAAGGGAAAGGGAAACGAGAAAGAGGGTCGGTTATACGAAAGGAAGGTACTAGCACCTTAAGCACCCGTCGTACCCGATGGGAACCATTTCGCTTGCTTCTAGGCTTGGATGAGTTATCTATCTAAAGGCTTCTAACTAAAGAAAAAAAGGAGAGGAAAAGTAAGAGAAAGAAAGAAAGTGCTCGCGGAGGATTGGGGTCCTAGTGCCTACGTACCCTCATAGTGCAATGAGGAAGTCAAGGCTTCGTAGTTCAAGGAACCAAGGAAAAGAAGAGGATCTGGATGGACAAGAGAGACCGAATAAGAAGATGGAGGAACGTATCCTCAAGGTGCAATAAGGAAATCAGAGCCTACGTAGTTCGGGGAACCAACGTTGAAGGAAGAAAAGAAAAAAAACGACGTCAAAGCCAAGAACTAAAAGAGGAAGCAATACCCAAATGGGGGATGCAAGAAGAATGTTGTTAAAACCAAGAAAGAAGACAAAAGAAAACTCTACTGAGGAACAGAGAAGCAAGGCAAGAACTCTGCCGCGAAACGCAGAAGAAAAGAGATGACTCCACTGGGGAGAAAACAAAATAATGGCGACGGGGCTGAGGAAAAAGGAACAAGAATCAAAACAAAGATAAGATTCACAGGGGATTCAGTGCATTAATTGGTAAGCAGTGATTAAAGAAAGAAAGATAAGAGTAAAACTTTGTGGGGAGAGAAAAAGGTTTTGTATCGACAAATGGATTGCGACGAACCAAAAGAAAGAGAGTACCGAACCAAAGAGAGGGGTTTGACTCAGAGGGGAAATCGGTATATTAACTGATAAACAATGGTTAACTGGAAGGAGAAAGTAGATGGTTTTAACCGATAAACAATGATCAACCAAAAGAAAGGGGTGTAGAACCAAGTAATGATTGTGACCTTGTCACACCCTAATTTTTGACCATAAGATCCTGCCTCCTGGTGTTTATTTCTTACTAGTTTCATTTCAATTCTTACAGGCGCGTGTATTATGGCTAACCAGCTCGTGCAGGTGTGTTAACTAGCCAGTGGCAGGTTCAAAGAAGTCCTCATATTGGTTTATCAAACCATGAGCCAAGTGTTATCAAAGTTCACAACAAAGCTCGTAGGTTGATTGGAACTCATCGGCTTTTCTTATCCGACTCCGAAAATTAAAGGCAGTATGAATCGACGTGTAAAGGGTTGGGTTGGATCTTATTCTACCATAGGGATTTCGTCATTTTCAAGCCCATGATTAAATTCATGCTACTGAGTTATCACATATTTTCACGGGATATTCAAAACTGCAAGTTTTAGTGCCGAGTTCAATTTATTTAAATTGATGAGAAATTTCATATGGTTGACATTGTAACACGCAATTTCATGGTTTCACGATACAAGCTCGTCAGAAGAAGAATGAACGAGAGGGCTACGCGGATGAAATACGAAATTCATCATAAGCTGGATTATTGGCACATAAGTTCATTGAGCTTCACTAAATTTGATCCTCGAAACAAATACTACTCATGAAAACCTTATACGACGATGGTGTAACTTTTGGTTTACATATAACTTCTACATATTTGGGGTTATTCTATGAACACCACAATATTTCAACCGCAACAAATATGGATTGCAGGAAAAATACTTTATTCATGATATGTGAAGTATTCAATAATAATTACAATAAGTTCTTAAAATTACAATCCTGATTCTCTACAACTCGGACTCCATTAATCCAACACTTCTCAAATACCCCGGAACTAGGATAAATCTTTCTCGGTCTTGCCATCGACATGTACGACAAGTCCGTCTTGCGTATGCGCATGGTTTGTATGGAACGCCGCCTGCCCCTAGCTCTGATGTTGTACTTACGGCTGCAACCAAGAACTCACCTGCGAAATGAAACTGGTAAATAGAGTAGTCATTACAGAAATAGACTGAAGAACGAGAAGTAAGAAATAATTGAGAAATTTGCAGCCCTCAGTTCAACTCATTATCGGCATAAGGTTCGAGCAGCTGGAAGGGCGACAACTGAAGCTGTCACCGACTTCCTACTGAGAATTAAACAACTTAAGGATAAATTTGGCATAAGGCAACGAAGATTGTGCAGGCAACAACAGCCTTTCCCATTTCCCTCAAGGCTCAGACACGAGGCCATTATTGCCGCTTCAAACCTTTCTCGACAATGGCAACTAGCGGCATCCTGAAAGAAGAAGAGAAACGTCAGCGCAACCAGTATTTCGGCTATAAATATTAGTTGCAAACAACACGAACAACAGTACAACAAACATCAGCTGTTCAACATCTGCAAGAATCACCTGCAAGCAAGTTCACAACAACAATAGTCTCAAAGCCTCACGGTTCAGATTTTGTGAATCATCATCACCATATCTCAACTTTTCCCCAGGAGTGCAAAACTGACAACCTCCGAATCCATCAAGCGCCCTGAAAGAGAAAAGGAAATCAAGATAGTACATAATACAACTAAAGACTCTCAAAGTTGCGCTTCGAGTCATCTCCAACCCGGTTGCAGCCGTAAGAAGTACAAGACAAAAATAGCGACACCAGCCACCATTATCCTGCAATAAGCACATTGGTTCAACAAGTCTCCAACTCGTTCGAAAACTTGTTAAGACAGGGAAGAAACATCAAGAACAACACGCGTGCAACTTAAGGAATACTCAGATATTGAGGACTTCAGGGAAAACTCGACAAAGCTTCATGACTATCCTTTCGAGGCTCACTTTCCACGACCTGTCAAAACAAAATAATTGATATATAGAATAAACCATTGCAGAAAGAATCTGAGAGTTAAGAATTAGAAGAAACTCATCCATCAGTTCAACTCATCATCGGGCAAGGAATCGAGTAGCCGGAAGGGCAACGAAGACCGCCACCGACTTCCTACCTAACTCCGAACAATGCAAGAAACGGAGGAAACTTAAACAACTGAAATTAAAACAATGGCAGCCGTAGTTTCTTCAAGCTCTAACTAAGCGTCATCATTGCCAGTCCGAAACCCTTCTCAGCAAGCTCAAGATAAGGCAGCTTCTGAACTCAAGAGTGGCATTTCCCTGCGAGAAGAAGAGAGAAAGTGTTAACACGAAAATCAACAAAGCCAGCAGATACGTCAAAGACACATTTCCAAATATAACAAATCAATGCGAAAAAGGAAAATTCGAAGCTTCCCAAATCGAAGCCAACATCTCTTCAACAGAATCAGAAGGAATTAATTATCGGTCCCCAAAATCACCAAGTGAATCAGATAGGTCCAAACGAAATAGGAAAGGACTAAGCGTTTTTCTCCCAAATCATCAAATGGATCCGAAAGTATGAACCTAAACAAGAAAGTTTTCAAAGCAATTCAAATGGAGGCCCGTTACCTTCACCTATAAAAGGACGAAGAAAGCACACATATTAGACATCGTGAAAAAACCACCTTACCGCAAAGAAGCAATCACACTCAAAGCTCAAAATTGGAGGAGAATCATCATCACCGTGAAGCTCCGACCACCCTCAAGCTTCATCATCGCTGCCCGAAGGAGAGAACTCGAAAATCACATCCCCGTGTCACCGCCACCGTCGACGAGCCGCCGCCGACTCTTGTTTGTGGGTAAAAGTTTACTCCAAAATATTTTTGCATGTTGTTTTTTGTTTGGTTGCAGGTTATAGTAAAGAAAAATGGAGAAGACAAATGAATTAGTCGAAGAAAAAGGCGACGATGAAAAATCGCGAAGTGAGGGAGAAGGAGAATGCTAACGGCGCCGCGAGAGGGATTTGTGGGGGATAAGGGTTTCTGATTTGCTTTGTGTTTTGAAAATCTTGTAATGTGAAATGATCATATGTGATGCATACACACACATACCACGCGCCCTCGCACACACGATCCTCTGATCTCCAACGGATCAGATCGGGCGATCCTCATCGCGTGACCACCATAAGTGTGCAGCCTCCTCGCACGTAGAATTTTTTTTATTAAACTAATAACTAATTAATTATTAATCTCTTAATATTAACCTTTTATAAACCTGTATAATTATTTAATTAAATCTCTTAATTTCCCCTATTTTATTTAACCTAATCAACTCTTTTAATTAATTAAATTAATTAATCAAATCCATTTTATCTAATATTTCCTCCTTTTGTTTTCTTTCTTGGTTTATTTAAAACTCTTTTTTTTCTTTAACTAATATTACATTTTACCTCTTTTTAAATAAACTTAATAAAACCTTTTATAATATAAAACTTATCTCATAATTAATCTAATGAGCAACCTTTTTATTAAAATTGAACCAGTTCTCTGCTAATTAAAATCAACCCTTTTAGAAACCTATGGAATCTGATTGCTTCAAATACGCCAGAAAGTGCCATAAATGCCAGATTTATGCGGATAAAATGCATGTGCCACCAACTCCTCTGAATGTGTTAACATCTCCTTTGCTGTTTGCTATGTGGGGAATCGATATGATCGGAAAGATTGAGCCTACTGCTTCCAATGGACATCGCTTCATCCTGGTTGCGATTGATTAATTTACAAAATGGATAGAAGCAGCGTCCTTTGCCAATGTCACGAGACAGGTGGTCGCTCGATTCATAAAGAAGGACATCATTTATCGTTATGGAATTCCTGAGAAAATCATTACTAATAATGGTTCAAATTTGAATAATAAAATGATGAAGGAACTGTGCCAGAGTTTCAAGATTGAGCATCACGATTCTTCTCCGTATCGTCCAAATATGAATGGCACTTTTGAGGCAGCTAACAAGAATACAAGAAGATTGCGCAAAAGATGGTGGTAACCTACAAAGACTGGCACAAGATGTTTCCCTTTGTTCTTCACGGTTATCGTACTTCAGTGCGTACGTCAACCGGGGCAACTCCTTTCTCATTGGTGTATGGTACGAAAGCAGTCCTGCCATTAGAAGTTGAGATTCCTTCTTTAAGGGTATTGTCGGATGTGAAGCTTGACGAAGCTGAGTGGGTGCAGACCAGGTTAAATCAACTGAGATTTATTGACGAGAAGAGATTGGCAGCCATTCTGCATGGCCGGTTGTACCAGAGTAGGATGAAGAAATCCTTTAATCAGAAAGTGCGTCCTTGGTGCTTCCAAATAGGTAATTTGGCGTTGAGAAGGACTCTTCCTCCTCAGACAAATGACAGGGGAAAATGGACTCCTAATTATGAAGGTCCATATGTGGTAAGAAAGGTTTTCTCTGGCGGAGCCTTGTTACTATCTACTATGGATGGTGAATATTTTTCGTCCCCTGTGAACGCACATGTGGTTAGAAAATACTTTGCTTAAAAAAGACCCGCTGGATAAAAAAGGAAAAGTCCATACAAAAATGGGGCATTCTGGCGAACCATAAAAAGAAAAGGTTCAGGAAAAAATTAGGGATAAAAGGAAAAATGTGAACCCGCGAAGTTGAAAACCTGACAAGGAAACTTTGGCAAAAAAGGGTATCCCGGTGGATTGAAAACCCGAAAGGGCGATCCAGGCAAAAGTTAGGGATTTGAAAGTAAATAACTGTGGTTTGTGTTTGATCTATGAGCTTGTAAGCAGTTATCCTGAAGGAAAGGAATCAGTCCAGTCAGTCTTTTCAGAAGGCGAAACATGGGGAACATTGGAGACATATAGGTCATAGCTGAATCGACACATGGTGGTTGTCTGTTTCCATATTGCCGACATTTATATATATTCTTTGCTTTGCGCAATTACCTCTTTTCAGGAATTGCATCTGAATTGTAATTCGCCTATTTACAGGCTTCTTTTTCATCAATAAAGTATTCACTTAAGTCAAAGAGCTTTCTTTTATTTATTTTTGCTTTTACTGTTTTGTTTGCAAAAAATGTCTATTATTTTGATAAACATCGCAGGTAAAAACATGAAGCTTTACAGAGCATGAAGAAACAATGACTTTGCTTGATCAACAGGTATCATGGATGGTAACTTAGGTAACCATTTTGCATACAGGACTTTCCTTATGTTTTTGTTTGTTGTAGGGCAACGAGTTTATCCTCAGCAGGTCAGGATTGTCCTTATCCTCAGTAGTTTAAGATTGCAGCGAGTTGCAGGGTCATCTTCAGCAGCATGTTGAGATCAGTATCCCAGGCGGAGTAGTTTTATCCCCAGAAGGTAGATGTGGGATTACCCCTTAGCAGGAGGTCTGAGTTGTGTGTCCCAGCGTAAGTAGGTTGGTACCCAGCAGGTTCCAAAGGGCAATCATTTCATGTGTAATGCAGTCAGGCATTTGGTTCAGCAAAGACTGTGTTTCCCCATAGGGTTTCATTATCAATTCAGATGCTGCCAGTAAAGGCGAGGTCTCCAGCAGGGGCAACGTTTCTGACGCCCTATCCCTAGTGTAGTCGATGTTCTGGGGTTTTTCCCGGTAATATCGGTATTCAGGATTTTCTTCCTCGAGTAGAGTATGTGCTGATTCCCTCGATGTGGAAGATGTTTAGGTAGAGTTGGATCGATTTCCCAACAGAGAGGAGTCCTCAGTAAAAGTCTCTGATTCTCCCAGCAAGGGCGGTTTGGTGCTTACTCCCCAGCAGAGTAGTCTCTCCCAAGCAGAGTGGAGTTCTCGATATTGCTTCCACCAGGTGGAGTAGCTGATTTTCCCCAGCGAGGCACTTTTTCTCAGCAGAAGGTAATCTCTAAAAGGCCGTTCAGGGTGTTGTCCTAGCCAAGTCTTTTGTTTCCCTATAAGAGTTGTGTTCGGGTAGTCCATTCAGGGCGCTTTCCGCATAACATTGTGATGTGATCCCCAGCGGAGTGGATTTTGTTCTCGTAAGAGCAGTTATCTCCGGGAAGGCTATCCAGGGCTTGTTTTCCCAGTATGAGTCTGATCATACCTGGCGTGGTACCTCTCCCCAGTGGAGCTGTCTCTTTCTCTCTAGCATTTATTTTGCCGGAGTGTTTCCTTTGCATTTGCATGATGCATAACATCTCCCAAACGCGTAGCATTTCTATTTCGTATAGAGCATTACGCCATTTTTAAGCATACACATGTGAAACATAAGCCAGGTTGTTATCTCTTTGTTTTCAGGTGTCTCTCCAGAGGTGTGATCTCTTTTCCCTTGTGGTATCCGGTCCATGGAAATTTCTGTTAGCCCGTGTGGTATTCAGATCCCGACTTACCTATTCTTCAGTAGTGTCGCCCGACTCCGGTCGAGGATGTTGTCCTAAGCTCATGTGGTAACCAGACCTTGATGAGTGTGATGGGGTTTACGATCTTTGTGTGGTATTCAGACCATGGTAGCTTATTTTGTGTGGTATCCAGACCACAGCTCATATTATTCCCCAGCAGTGTCATCGGACTTCAGCTGGTCAGGTTGTTTTGGACTCATGTGGTATCCAGACCTTGATGAGTATTTATGACTGAATTCCTTAGTCCGTAGAGTATCCAGACTCCGGTCGACGTCGTTGAGTATCTAGACTCCGGCGAGTGTCCAATTGGTGATGTATTCCAGTGTGGTATCCAGACCATGGCATTTCGTGATGTGGTTCATTTTGTTCGTTGAGTATCCAGATTCTGACAATTTGAATGGTCTTCTTGCAACTCCTGTGGTGTCCTAACCCTAATGAGTGTTTCTTCATCCGTTGAGTATCCAGACTCCGGCTTCTTCGTTGAGCATCCAGGCTTCGACTTATTTCGTTGAGTATCCAGACTCCGGTCAATCTTCGTTGAGCATCCAGGCTCCCGCTTCTTCGTTGAGTATCCAGACTCCGGTCAATGTTTGTTGAGTATCCAGACTCCGGTAAATCCCCAGTGAAGTCGTCATTTCCGTTGAGCATCCAGGCTTTGGTCAAATTTGTTGAGCATCCAGGCTCCGACTTATTACGTTGAGCATCCAGGCTCCGACTTCTCCGTTGAGTATCCAGACTCTGGTAAATCTCCGATTTGTGGTGTTCCCTTTATTTTGTTGAGTATCCAGACTCCGGTTTATTCGTTGAGTACTCAGGTTCTGGTTCCTTTGTCCGTCGAGCATCCAGGCTCCGGTCATTACGTTGAGTATCCAGACTCCGGCAAATTTTGTCGATTCATTTTTGTTCGTTGAATATCCAGATTCTGAAAATTTGAAATGATACCCTTTAGCCTGTATGGTATCCAGACCATAGCAATTTATGACCTCCTTTGTCCGTCGAGTATCCAGACTCTGGTCATTACGTCGAGTATCCAGACTCCGGTGAAGACCGTATAGTATTCAGACCCCAGCAAAGAATATTTGATGGATGCGTTCATCTTGTCATTTCCTCCCTGCCAGAGTTCGCTTAGTTAAGTTTCTCTCTTCCCCAGCAGAGTATTCTTGTTATCAGATCAGTTATCTCTGGAGATTTTAGTCCTAATCAGAGTTTGCGGTTTATCTTTGCGGTGGGAAAATTTCCTGGTTCTTTTGTATTCAACCACCTCCTACCAAGAATGTTTGAAAGTTGATACTTCTCATCCCTTCAGGTTCAAGTCGATTGAATAGGGGTAGCTGTAGCACCCCAAAATTTTCCCTGTCGTTTTGACAATAACTGGCTTTTGTTTCTCTATATTTTGCATTTTTTGCATATCATAGCATTTGTTCTCGAGGCATGGGATCAAGGCATTCCTGTGGCTCAAGTTTCGTTTTAATGCAAGCAACTGAACAACAAGCATCAGCAGCCCTGGCGTTCGTTTTGCCCGGCGGTCAGGTGGCCGATTTTATTTTGTTTTACAGGAAATTTTCAGCTCAGAAAGCAGCATTAAGGCTATCTCAAGCATTCTCATGATCAGGATATTCAAGAACAAGTTTCAGAGGCTAAACAGAGCTCAAAACGGTTGAAAACGGGAAAATGATGTGCATATTTCCCTCCAAAAAGCGCAAAAATTCAAGTTTTAAAGGTGTTAATCGGTTAACACATATGGTTAACCGATTAACCAAGTCAAAGTCAAGTCAAACAGGGATTTTTGAAGGTGTTAATCGATTTACACATATGGTTAATCGATTAACCAATGGAGATTTTGCTCTGCACGTGAATTTTCAAGGCAATCCACTTTGGGGTCCAATTTTGATCACTTGAATTTCAATGTTACACGTGGGAAGGATCTAGAACATCATTTGAAATTTGGTTAATTTCATTTTCCCTCCAAACTCCCATTCCTCATTCCATTCCATAATTCCACAAACCACCTTTCAAACCTCTCATTTGGATCCAAACCTAAGGGGTATATAAGTGATTTACTCCTAACCACACACATCTAAGCCTCATAATTTGAATTTCATTTCAGAATTCCCTCTTGAGCTCTCAATTTTCTCTCATTTTTCTCCATTTCCAAAACCTTCACCAAAGCTCTTCATCCATTGAATTCTTTGATTCTCCATTGGAATCAATGAATTCTTGAGCTAAAACATCCATCCATTGTTCTAATTGGATCAGTTTCCTCCTTCAATTTTCGTGCACGCTTGGATATGAATTTTGAGTTGGATCTAGAAGTGCTTATTTGGAGTAATTTGGCTTAATTTTGGTGGATCATCAATTCTACTACAAGGATTAGCTTAGATCTTGAAGTATTTCATACTTCTAGCATTGGATCTATTCAATTACAGTTGAATCAATATTAACCGAAGCAATTCTCCGCTTCGAAGGTTTGAATTCTAGATCCATAGCATTTTTGAGCTTATTTGCATAATTAGCATGTTGATCTTCATTTTTTGTTGATTTGTTTCATTTTGATCCATGTGATTTGCAATCTTGATGTGTGGATGTGTTTACATGCTGTTTGAATCACTATTTTCTGGTTTAAGTTCGTGCTTAATTGATTATGTGATCATCCAGATGATTGGATAAGTGCTTATGTGCTGAAAATGTTGTTCTGCTGTTGTTTTTCCTGCTTCTGGCACAGTGTTAATCGGTTAAACTATATGGTTAATAGATTAACCAACTCAAATATTCAAATTTTCAACTATTTTTCAATGGTTAATCGATTAACCCCTGGTGTTAACCGATTAACAATGTTCCAGCAGGCCTGTTTTTGCTGTTTTTCATGGTTGTTTGGTATCGTTTCACTTCAAATCATCATGGATTAGTGTGATGCATTAGGAGTGAGATGTTTTGGATATATGCCACTGTTCTTTATTGTTTAATCGAGATTCTTCGACACGCGTTGTCTGTTTTTCACTCGAATGCATGCTTATGGATGTGGTTCAAAGTGATGGTCCTTTGGATGTTCGCTTGCTTTCATCTTTTGCATTTCTTTTCATGTTTGCATCATTTTGCACAGCTGCTTGAGGTCGAGATGCACTTGTGGAGGCTGCTGCCCCACACCTTTTTTTCCTCCCTCACTTCATTCTATTTGTGCATTTACGTGTTTGCATCTCTTACTTGTGATTGAATTTATCTTGTGCTTTCTTGGTCTTTTGCCATGATCCTCATAGGGTTCCTAGTCCCTCCGTTTAGGATGGGAGTAGGAGAGACATTAGGTGTTCAATCCAAGCATGCTAACAATAGGTTAGATTCTCCCTCTTTCAATCCAAACTTTACGTCCACTTTGCATGACAACATTAGGACCAAGTTTCCCTTAGACCTTCAGTGCGTCTCTCTTCTCATCTCAAAACATGCTAACTCATCTAATAAATACGATGAACATTGTACGCTATGAGCCTTAAGCTACATGGGGAATGATGAGTGAGTGGTCTCCGCTCGCTTGTCTAGAGTGTTTAGTGTATGTCCCGTTTGGGGGCGATATGCGACGCATTCGTTCCTATGTCATAGTCACTAGTGCAACGTGGATCACAAATCGAATTAATTCACTTCACTAAAAAACACAAACAAAACATCAACCCTTTTTTCCTTTGGGATTAATTTTAAACTATTTTTTTTCCATAAAAGAGTATTGTTAAGCTTTGGTTCTACCGCAAACAGGTATCGTCCCTAACTTCTAGAACGAAGGTTTAACCCTACTCGATTAAAACACTTAATCAACGTGTGGTTTCGTGTCAACCCGAACTATGTTTGCTCTGATTTCTCATACCAGACGAGGATACGTAGGCACAAGACGATGAAGTCTTGGTGAGCAACCTTCCCCTACCTTTCCCCCGTAGTTTTCCGAACTACGTTGACTCTGACTTTCCCATTGCACGAGGGAATACGTAGGCATAGAGCGGCGATGCTCTATCGAGTCCTTTTTTACTTTTCTTTTGTCCTATGGGCCTGTAGCTTAGATACATAAACACAGCCTTAGATAGATAACAAGTGTGGATCTCGTCGAGTACGATGGACGTGAGGGGTGTTAATACCTTCCCCTTGCGTAACCGACTCACGAACCCGATATTTGGTTGCGATGACCAATCTTATCCCGTTTCGTTAGGTTTTTCCAATCTTTTCCTTTCCCTCTCTTTGGGATAAATAACAAAAGGTGGCGACTCTTCTATTTTCCGCCAGGTGTTTTTCGCAGTTGCGACACATCCTGCTGGACTTCAAAATCAGAAACTCAAAAGAGTTAGTCCAGGCAAAAATCAGGGAAAAATGGAAAAAGCCGAAAAGCGAAAAGGATTAAAAAAGAAAAATTCTCGAAAGAGCAAGTTGTGTGACTCCAGCACCGAAGACGAAAAAGCAAGTGACTGTCGCTCCGAAGACGTGTGGTTTCCTGAATTGTCACTCCCGTCGTTCAATCTTTGAAAGGTGAGCGCTCGTGTTGAATTAACTGAACGTAGGGTTGGAGAACATCAAGGAGAATGGGTGGGTTAAAATAAATTTTGAGCCTTTATCCTTTCTTTTAAACCGTGAGCCTGACCACGTTACAACCCTCAAAAGTCCTAATTGAAGCAGGTTTATTTCGAGAGCACACTTCGGTAAAGATCACATCGAAACCGACTCCTAAAAGGATTCCTCTTACTACGTTGATGTTAATGTTGACATTTTGATAAACGATTCATTCACTATATGTCACACACTATATGTCACAAATTTTTCCAGTGAACAAACTTGGATTTCAAAACTGTCATACGCATTGCATTAATATATCTTTTATGCATAACAATTTGTTTTACTTACAAGTAAGCGCTTGACAGAAGAAAGTTTCAACAGTGGAAGGTTTGATCAGGATAAAATGCAGAATTTCTGGGTACGGTTGAGCCGGGGCAAGCTATATCAGATGATCATATCATGGGAGTCAGCCATCCAAAAGTCAGGTAATCTGGGGCAATCAGGTCGAGATTTGGTAAATCTCTTGCAACCAGGGACACTGCTCCCCAAATCAGTCAATCAGGGGCAAAGTTATTGCAAGGCTAGAGCAGATGACCCTAGAAGCACAAACAGCTATTCTCAACCAAAGGTCAATTAATGCGGAGCACCTCTTTGAGATCCAAAATGCTGAGGCAGTTCATATCAAACCGTCAATGATTTCAGATTTCCTTTCAAGGAAGATGTTACAGAAATCCCACAGGCTGGGGTAAAATGGGAAACGAAGGAACTGTTCCTCCCCATATTTTCGGAGTTTATCAAGAGTTATTACAAATTCTGTGGCAAGCCATCTCGATGTTATGTCATGACAAGCTTTTCTTTTTCAAGATGAATCGTCCTAGAGGTTGGACTGGGGAAAATTGAGCTACACTGAGGCAATTACTCAAGTAGGTTTATTCTTCCCAACCAGAGTTGTTTCCCAACAAGCGGAGTTTGCCTCTCTATCCCCAGTAGAGTTGTATACGAGTTAAGTGAGTAGTTAAGTATGCATGCTTATCCCCGGCAGTTAGTCGGTACACATTAATCCCCATAGATTGCAGATATGTGCCTACTTCCCAGCGAGTCAAGATCAGATTTCTTTCCAAGTAGGTATGGAATCTTTCCCAGCAGTGGTTTAGCACGCACTTTTCTCCAGCAAACTGTCTGTAAGTATTCAGCTCTTAGTAGTGCAGACTGATGTCTCCGGCAGAGTTGATTCCCCCGCAGACTTGTTGATTCCCTGTCAGGTAAGGTGTGAGCCCAACGTCTGGTCGTCTTTTCGCAGCCAAATTTTCGTTCCCCAAGAAGGTTGTATCTTGAAAAGTCGTTCATAGCATTAATTTTTTCTGTCAGATGAGGCTGGGCTGTTTAGCGGGTTTGTTCTATTTCCCCGGTGAGTTGTCTGATTCTGCAGAAAGTTTGTATTCTAGAAGGCCGTTCGAGGCGTTTTCCCCAGCAGGAAGCCATCCAGGTCCTTTTTTTCCTCAATGCAAGTTCAACTGTTATTGCTACGTGTAAGCTATCCCCAACAAGGTGGTTTCTGTTCTCATCATTTATTTTGCTGATCCGGTTTTGTTGCATCTGCGTACATGCATAGCATCCACGCAAATGCGTAGCATTTCCATTTCATATGGAGCATTACGCCATTCTCAAACATATGCATTTGAAACATAAGTTAGGTTGTTACCACTTTGCTTTCGGGTATATCTCCCACATATGATTGTTATCCCTACCGCGTGGTTTTTAGTCCCGACAAAACTTGATGCGTTTATTTCGCCCTCAGTTTATGTTACTCCCCCAACGGCGTTGACGAACTTCGGTTTGTGATATTCTATTCTCCAAGTTCGTATGGGTGTTGAGACTTCGGCAGAAGATGTGTGACAAATGTGTTCATCTCATCTCATGTGATCCCTATTAGAGTTACTTGTTCAAGGTCTCTCTTTCCCCAAAGGAGTTTTTCCTTGTGGTTATTATCATTGAATTGTTTCAACTTCGTGTGGATCCGGCCTTCGGGTTCGTTACTCGCTTTTATTTAGCGAATGTCTGGCGGTGATGCCGGATGTCCTTACCTACGGGTTGGTTCCTCGCTTTTATTTAGCGAATTCCTGGCGACGATGCCAGATGTCTTTACCTTTGGGTTGATGCTCGCTTTTATCCAATGGTTGTATGGCGGCGATGTTAGACGTTTATCAGTTTCAACGATGTTCTTAGTTTGTTGGCCTTCTGGCGGCGATGTCAGATGCTTTGGTTTTCTGGTGGTGATGTTAGATGGTTGTGGCTTTCTGGCGGCGATGTCAGATGTTTATGGGTTTTTCTGGCGGCGATGTCAGATCTTTTGGGTTTCCTGACGGCGATGTCAGATCTTTATGGTTTTTCTGGCAGCGAGGTCAGATGTTTACAGATGTTTGTTGATTTTCTGGCGGCGAGGTCGGATGGTTACAAATTTTATGGTTGTTTGGCGGTGATGTTAAACACTTATCAGTTTCAATAGGATGCCTGGCGGTGATGTCATACATTTATTAGTTCTAGTAGGAAGCCTGGCGGTGATGTCAGACGTTTATCAACTTTACGGATACCTGACGGCGATGTCAGATGGTTATCAATTTTGTGATTGCCTAATGGCGATGTTAGGTGATTAATAGTTCGTTACCTATCCAGCTCTTGGGTTCGTTCCTCGCTTTTATTTAGCGAAGGCCTGACGGCGATGTCAGATGTCCTTATCTTCGGATCCAATGCTTGTTGTATCTCATGTAGATTTCTGGCAGCGTTGTCAGATTCTTTCACCAACTTAATAGCAATGTCTGACGGCAATGTTAGAGGTTTTATATAAACTTTGGGGATCTTCCGACTTAATGTCGAGGCCTGACGGCGATGTCATGCTATCTTTCAACCTGGCAGCGATGTCAGATGTTATTACCGGATTAATATTGATGCCTGACGGAGATGTCAGATATTTCCTATCAGCTTCGAGATGACTCAACTTAATACAGATGCCTGTTTTACTTAACAGGTGCCTGACGGCGATGTCAGAGGTTACCGACTTGATGTCGAGGTCTGGCGGCGATGCCAGATGCTTTTTACCAACATTATGGTTTTCTTGGCGGCGATGTCAGGTACTTTACTTACTTTGAGGTTGTCTGACGGTGATGTCAGATGTTTACCGACTAGTTGTGGTTTTTGGCGGTAATGTTAGATCTTCATCAACCTTCTGGCGGCAATGTCAGGTACTTTATAGACTTGGTGATGGTCTGGCGGTGATGTCAGACGTTTATCATGTATGCGGATGCTTGGCGGCGATGTCAGAATTTGTTATCCTCTATAGAAGCTTGGCGGCGATGCCAAGTGATGTTCTTCAATCTTGTGGTTATCTGACGGTGATGTTAGATGTTTATTCAGCATTATGGTTTTCCTGGCGGAGATGTCAGGTACATTACCTACTTTGAGATTGTCTGGCGGCGATGTCATATCTTTATCAGCTTTGTTGTTGTCTGGCAGCGATGTCAGATGTTTATCAACTTTGTTATTGTCTGGCGGTGATGTCAGATCTTTACCGATTGGTTGTGGTGGCCTGGCGGCAATGTCAGGTACTTCATCTACTTTGTGGTTATTCAGCGGAGATGTCAGATGTTTATTAGACTTGGTGGTGGTCTGGAAACGATGTCAGAATTTGTTATCCTTTATAGAAGCTTGGCGGTGATGCCAAGTGATGTTCTTCTACCTTGTGGTTGTCTGGCGGCGATGTCAGATGTTTCCCTACATTGTGTTTGTATGGTGGCGATGTCACACATTTATCAGTTTCCTGTTGTCTGACGGCAATGTCAGACGTTTTATCAGCTTTGTGTTTTGTTTGGGGGCGATGTCAAACGTGTATCAATATTGTGTCTGTCTGGCGGTGATGTCAGACAATTTTCATCCATTGTGGCTTTCTGATGGCGATGTCAGATGCTCTTTACTGACTTGATGTCGAGGACTGACGGTGATGTTAGACATTCTTCCAACCTGGGGTCGAGGCTTTTGGTTGTTAATCAGTTCGCTTGTTGCCGTGAAAAGTATCAGTTCAAGTTTCAAGAGATTGTTACCCCTTTTTAGAGTTTGCAGTTTATTTCTGCGGTTTGCAAATTTCAGGGTTCGTTGGTATTCAACCGTCTTTTACCTTGATTGTTTGAAAGTCGTTCGCTTTTCACCTAGTCAGATTCAAGTCGTTTGAATAGGGGCAGCTATTATACCCCAAAATTTGCCCAACCTTTTTCTAACTTGGTTTGTGATTCATTGCATTTTCATAGCATTATCATTTGCATACCATTGTTCATTTACAGGGGATTGAGAGAGGTGTGCATAGAAAGAGAAGATCACCAAGGGTTCCAAGCCTAAGCAAGAGGTCTCATTTAAGTGATCAAGTGGTTATCATCATCAGAAGAAAGTCAGAGCTCTTTGAAAGAGCAGATGGATAGTTGTTGTGTAGCTCCTATCTTGGGGACCAAATGAAGATCATCAGAGGATGTTGAGTCCATGGTTATGGATGGAGAGTATTTTGGAAGCTCATTGAATTCCTTGAGGGTCATTGTGGAGCTTATCCAAGTCACTATATCAAGTGCAAGAAGCCACAGTCAAAGGTGGTGCATATAGGGTTTTCATCTGGTCAACCCTAAGTCAACTGTGAAATGGAAGGAGATTAAGACTTAATTCCAAGTCTTTGTGATCATGAAATGTCGTTTTGAGACATATAAGATGTTATTCCAAGATCAAATCAAGAAGAATCAAGAGTGTGAGAAGTTGCTAAGCTAGGGTTTCTAAGCTTGTTAGTGTAAAATCCCCTATTTAGTGCCTAACTTCAAGACCACATATCTCAAGATACAAGTTTCATCTCATCTTGGTGCAAACATGCGACTTGTAGAGCATGTTTCTAGCTTTCTTTTGAGTACTAGAACTCATCCATTGGATTTCTAGAACTCAAGTTATGATGCTGATAAGTTATGGGTCCTCAGATGAATGTGACTTTGGTCAATAAAAGTCAACCAACTTCCAAGACATTTTTGACCTAGAAGGATGTTTCTCCTCACTTTGACCCAAACATGAAAGTTGTTCCTTATGATCTTAGCTATCCAAAAATTCATAGAAGTACTTCATCTGATTTGTAGAGCTCAAGATATGAAGCTTGCAAGGCAGGGGTATTTTGGGAAACTTTGATTAAAGGTCATTTTGATTATAGGTCCATTTCATGACTTTGTGTACTTCAAGTGGAACTTTCTCCAACATAAAACTTTCATAAAATCACATCAATTTCATCATCAAACACTCACTTATCATGGGTTTGGATTGAAGGTGAAGATTGGTGAAGAAATTTCATGAAAAAGACTTTAAAAGGGGCAAATTCAATTAATTTGATTTTTGAACTTTACAAGGCATGTTTGTGAATATTTTGAGTCACCAAGACATACCAAGCAAGAAGAACAAATTGGATTTAAGTTTTGAGGTCATTTTCACATGAGATTTCATGGTTACTTCAAGTGTAAGTCACACATCCAATTCAAACCATTGGATCATTTCAAGGGTGCAATCTCATCCCTTTGATCAGAGTGGAGCACAAGGAAGCTGTTTGAATCGAACTCAAGGCCATTGGAGCCAAAATTCACGTGCCATTTGAAGCTTCAAGTGTCAAAGTTGTATTTTTTCTATTCTCATTAACAGGCCACAATTGGGCCTCAATTTGGTGCTAGATCCAAAATATAAAAGTCTCTGATGAAGAACAAATGCTCAAAAGTGGAAATTGATCAGAATTGGAGCAAAAACAGTTGCGAATTTTCAAGTAGAAATTGAAATCATGAAATCAAGATTCAGAGAATTTCAAGCCAATTGAAGATTACCAAGAGCTTCCTTGAAGATCATTGAAGGTTTCTGGATCATTTTGCACAAGTTTCAGTCTCAATTCAAGACCCAACGGAAGAGCTCTATTAGGTAAACTCTCTTTCAAGAATTCTCTCTATTTAGGCATCCATCACGCGCCATTGTTGATGCATATTGAAGCCCTACTCTTTTAGGCCATTTCTAGATTGATTTGGTTCTTGTTCTTAATAATTTTTGAATCATGCTCAAAACTTCATGGCTTTGTGTTTCTTTATTTATGAGTCAAAAATGAAGTTGGACCTTGGATTCTTAATGTACGTAGTGTGGGGATCATTTTGGTATAAGAAATTACATGTTTTAGTTAAGTTTCACTCCTTCTTCTCCGGCAAGCCAACCGGAGAAGATGACCGGAGTTTGGGAGGCCACCGTCTGGTTATTTCCCTCCGTCGTGTACGTGGATGCCATGTAAGCTTGTTGAATCTTTGACTAATCTCATATGAAGGGCTGTGATTGCATCCTGATGATTGTTTGACTTGGTTTGACTACCACTTATTAAGTGAAACAGAGCATTTTGCTCCTCAGCTTTGAGTCTTGGACTTGGGCTCACATTCGTATTCACACCCCACCCTCACAAAGCCCATTGATTTTAACTGCATATTTTTGCTATTCCACACGCGTGTTCATTCTTTTTCTTTTCTTTTATTCTTTTTTGCATTTTATTTTTCTGTTTGATTTTAATTTAATTAAAATACCTCAAATCATCTAAAAATCTTGCAAAAAATATTTTCACACATTTTAGGATGTTAAATGATTTTAGGAATTTTCATTTTAATTTTTGGGTTATTTTTCAATTAAATATGATTTTCCACATTTGAGGTATTTTAATTGATTTAAAATTACTTCCTTCATGATTTTGATTTAATTTCTTGAGCAATTTTCCATGTTAATGGCTGACTCTTCTTCCTCATGTTCTTGACATGTTAGATGATTTTTTAAAACCATTTTACCCCTGAGTTGATTACATTTGGTTAGGGTTTTAGGATAGTTTTAGTGACCCTCGATTCATCCTTCATTTTGGGGTACCCTAGGGTTTTCATTTTTGTTTGCATAGTTTTGTTAGGACTTGGTCCTCAAACGTTTGGCCCCTGGTTACTAACACCTTAGGGGTCATCTAGGATTTTATTTGGTATTTTTTGCATATGTTTCCTATTTTTAGGGTAATTTTCAATTTAGGTTATCCTAAGGTGATGTTTACACTAGTGCATGATCTAGTTTGTTTTATAAATGAATTTTGTGCATTAATTGAACCTCTAACTATTATAGATTCATGTTATAGACATATTAAAGTGTGTGTAGGTCCAATTATAGGTCTTAATTTGGTTTATAACTTGTTGAAGCATGCTTGTCTTTTAGGCCTTTCAATTAGGGTTTATATGTGAATATGTGTGAATGTGTTCAATCTTTTCCCATGTTTTACTTGCATTCTTTTATGTGCTTCTCTTCATTTACTTTGAGCAAATTCTATCCTCATCTATACTTCTGTCCTAGGACTTTAGGATCCTATTTATGGAATCTTAGTCCCTCCTTTGGAGGAACTTAGAGCATGTCATAAATAGTAAGCCTTTGACGACCCTTTGTTTGATTTGCTTGCATTTTGAATGTGGTATGTTTGGTTGAGTGCCCTTGTGAGTTCCCTCGATTCTCAATTTGCCTCCCAACATTTCATTCAATTATTTCCCTCTTTCCTTTTCACTTGGTGTGCTTTTATGCATTAGGATTGATGTTTGGATGTTGTAAGATTCATACTCTCTTCTTCTTTCCATATGCATTAATAAAGGTTGAGATGTGCTTGTGGAGGTGTTTACCCCACACTTTTTCCTCCCTTTGCTTGGGTGTTATTTTATCTTTTTGCATTTCTTTCTTGCATTAATAAAGTTTGAGATGTGCTTGTGGAGGTGTTTACCCCACACTTTTTCCTCCCTTTGCTTGTGTGTTGCATTGCATATGCATGCTTTCTTCTTTCATTTCTTATTTCATGTTTTCTTCTTCTCTTTTCATTTCCATGCTCCCTTAGGATCTCTAATCTCCTTGTTTAAGGAAGATTATGATATACTTTAGGATTTAAACCATGTATGACAACATTAGGTAGCATCCCTCTAACCTCAATCATAGGGTCATCTTGCATGACAACTACTAGGTTTGAACTAGTTTCCCTTTAGTTTGTCCTCTTTCCTTCTCATGTCAAAACAACTCTAAAATACTTAATAAAGGTTAAAAAAATTTGTGCATTACAAGCCTTAAGTACTTGGGAAATGATGATTGGGTGGTTGCCTCACAATTGTCTAGAGTGTTAGCGTATGTCCTTTGTACGATACGCGGCGCATTCGCTCCTAGGTCATAGTCTTTAGTGCAACATGAATTACAAATAATAATCAATTCATTTCTTCTCCTTAAAAGACTACAAAGACAAATCATCAAACTTCATTTTGTCCTTTGGGACACCTTAATAGTGGAAAACCTTTCCATCAAAAAAGGGTTTTGTTAACTCTTAGTTCTATCGCAAACAGGTAACGCCTAAGTCTCCAATGGTTGAGCTGCACACACCTAACTGCTGGAACTAGTTGTTAACCCTACCGAGTAAAAACATTTGAACCAACCGATGTTCTTATTTTCCCGAACTATGTTTGCTCTGATTTCTCATACCAGATGAGAATACGTAGGCACAAGACGGCGATGTCTTGGCAAGCAACCTTTCCCCACTATCACCCGTAGTTTTCCGAACTACGTTGACTCTGACTTTCCCATTGCACGAGGGAATATGTAGGCACAGAGCGGCGATGCTTTGTCGAGTCACTTTTCTTTTCTTTTGTCCCAGACCTTTAGCGTAGATAGTTTCAATCACCCTTTTAGATAGACAACACAAGCGTGGATCCTGTCGAGTATGATGGACGTGAGGGGTGCTAATACCTTCCCCTTGCGTAACCGACTCTCGAACCCGAGATTTGGTTGCGATGACCGATCTTATCCCGTTTTCATTAGGTTTCTCTGATCGTTTCCTTTCCCTCCGGTGGAATCAATAACTAACGGTGGCGACTCTTCTATCATTGCCGGCCCTCTTTTTCGTAGTAGCAACAATAACCAAAACTGAATCTCCACTCACTTCAAGAATCTTGATTCTGAGGTCAATAGCTACTTCAAGGCTAAGAATTCATGCTTCATATTCGGCGATATTGTTTGTATATTCAAATTCTAACCTTGTTGTAAATGGGGTGTAGTCACCTTCTGGATTCATCAGGACGGCGCATATGCCATGCCCATTGTAATTAGAAGAACCATCAAACATCATCTTCCAACGGGAACCTGGCTCAGGATCTTCATCAGGACCTGGCTCTTCATAATCCTTCACCAACATAATGTCTTCGTCAGGAAAGTCAAACTTTAGAGGCTCATAGTCTTTAACCGGTTGGTCTTCAAGATAATCTGACAAGATACTTCCTTTGATAGCTTCCTGAGTTACATACTGGATGTTGTATTCGAATAACAACATGTGTCAACGGGAAAGTCTTCCAATCTGAGAAGGCTTTTCAAAAATGTACTTTATTGGATCCATTTTCGAGATCAACAAAGTAGTATGACAAATCATGTATTGCCTGAGACGCCTAGCAGCCCATGCTAGCGCACAACAAGTCTTCTCTAAAAGTGAATATCTGCTTTCACAATCAGTAAAATTCTTGCTCAAATAGTAGATGGCATGGTCATTTCTTCCAGTCTCATCGTGTTAACCCAGTATGCAACCTATAGACTTCTCAAGAACAGTTAGATACATGAGGAGTGTTCTTCTAGGAATAGGAGGAATCAAGATAGGAGGTTCTTGTAAATAACCCTTTATCTTCTCAAATGCTTGCTGAAAATCAGAATTCCAATCAACAATCTGACCCTTGTGAAGTAACCTGAATATTGGCTCACAGGTAGCGGTCATATTGGAAATGAATCTGGAGATGTAGTTCAGGCGTCCAAGAAAGCATCTGACTTGTGTTTCAGTTTGTGGAGCCGGCATGTCCTTAATGGCTCAGAATTTGTCAGGGTCTACTTCGATTCCTCGTTGGCTGACGATAAAACCAAGTAGTTTTCCAGATCTAACACCAAAGGTACACTTAGCAAGATTCAGTTTCAACTGGTACTTCCTGAGTCGTTCAAACAGTTTAAGTAAATGATCCAAATGGTCTTCTTTATTTTGATATTTGGCAATCATATCATCAATATACACCTCAATCTCTTTATGCATCATGCCATGAAAGAGAGCGACCATAGCTATTTGATATGTTTCCCCTGCGTTCTTCAAACTGAGGGGCATAACCTTGTAGCAGTAGGTTCCCTAAGGAGTAATGAATGTAGTCTTTTCTCTATCAGCAGAGTCCATCTTGATTTGATTATAACCGGAGAAACCATCCATAACTATAATGTTGGCTACCCAATCGGGATACTTCACAACTATAAGGAAACCTGCATCAAGTTGTTTCTTAACCTCATCTTGAATATTCAAAGCCATGTCAGGTTTTGTTCTTCAAAGTTTCTGCTAGATAGGTGGTGTCACACCCTAATTTTTGACCGTAAGATCCCACCTGTTTTCGTTCTTCTCGTTGTTTAACGTTTGATTTAATATTTATGTTTTACGGCTAATCAACTTGTGCAGCTGGTAGTATCTCCGAATATAGATAGAATTCATCCTCAATCGCAAGGACATGGTTCACTTTGACTTATAAACTCATTAGAGAACTTAAGCCGGATTCGTTTGTTCTAGAATTCATGAGTACGAGGGTGTCAGCAACTCCTTTCAGCATCTTCCCTCAAAGCCTCCTACTTTTGAAAGACGGAGATGCGCAAATTCCCTCCTTTTAAGCCTTGAAGGGAAATTTAAACTTCACTATTGAAAACCTATGAATCATGTATAGCAGATTAAGGGTATTAAATCAAGGGTGGACAGAAGACTTTCACATTGATGTCATCAGATTCTAAACACAAGACCTTTATTCATTTCAGAAGCTTTTAAGATGACTGAGTGAGAGATTTTTTTGGTTCATATATAAGAATTTCGAGCACAAGTCAAGTCCAATATCATCTTTCAAAAAGGAGACACATGAGATTATTCAGTTGCAGAATTGTGATACAATATGTGTGCATAGGCTTCCACATTCATAATCTACTCAACAATTTTTTACAGCGGGCTTTCCCCTTCTATTCTATGCACATAATGGATGTGATATAACAACAACAGCAGCAGGAACATTTGCTATTATGATATACCAACTCAAGAGTTCTTTCAATTATTTACAAACATACAAGGCAATTTTAATTTAGAACTTTAGTAAGTTACAACATCAAACCCTTCCAAATTCACAATGTACGCTAAAAAAAATTTCATGCCTATTGGAGTAAGTGATGCTATTTGTTCACTTAAGGGTACATATTACGTATACAAGCATGGTGAAGGTTTTAAAACATGGATCTTGGGGATAGCTAAACAGCAAACATCAGTGGCCAAGTGGTGATGCTTTTCTGCCAAACTCTATTTCTGCTCAATTTACTGCCGCAACTTTCCTACACCACAGCCATCATCAACGTTTACGGTTTTCGCACTTTAACCAATCAGTAGCCTTGTCAACATCCTGTAAACATAAACCAACAATTTGATCATTAGCAAGCAACCAAAATCAAGACCAGTTCAATCCCATAATCCATAAGGTCTTACCAGCAGGACATGTCAAAACCCAAGTCTCAGCTCCCTTCGGTGACATCCTCGTCTTCCTGCGTAAAACAAGTCACAAACAGAGTTAAAGCATAAGTGCTTTGCCTGTTTCATTATCAGAATACTATTCTCCCTCGCCAATCAAGGCATATTGAAACCATTGGCTATTGAGCTCACTAGACTGATTATTGACGGCAAACCACAATGGTCACTCTAACAACATAAACGATCTTGCTGATATGGTATTCTCTTTATCAGCGTTAAACTTATCAGGTGTTAGACGTGCAGAACAATAGAATCTTTTGAAATCTAAGATGCAGATGGAAGTTGATAACCACACTAATGTTATGTTGAACATACCCAACAATGTTAATTTGCCCAAACACAAAGAGCTTACTCAGTACCGCAAATTTTCTGGTGATAATGCGCACCACTAAACAACCACCAATTTTGTCATCTTCACCTACGCAATAGACATAAGTTAGCCTGCTACTTGTGAGAATTCAAGCCACAATTAAAAGACGTTTGCATTAGAAATGTTACTAAACCAACTCGCCCCTTCAGCAACCAATTCCTGTTTTCCCCCAGACTGTGAACGATTTTCTGCCATTATGATGGAGCTTGAAATAGAAGACAATGCCTGCAAGATAATAACTGAATCACGTAAACATCGCAGTGGTGTTAATGCCAATACCTAGAACGTTCAGGATGAGAAGAGGTTGGGTTACCTCCGAGATTCTGCGCGTGTGTTAAGTCCCTTAGGGGATATCTTCATTAGTAACAAGGTTTTAGTACTGTGGTTGGAGTGTTGGCAGTAGTGATGGTCGGAAACTTTGATTGAATTTGTTGTGCAAGTAATTGATGAGACCGAAGACATCATGATGCCCCCGTAGTGTATATACCCTCATGGATACTGATTCTCCTGCTTCCATAGTCCCCGGTTTCCTTTACAACTTGTTCTGATAAGTTAGCGCAAGTAAAAGACGACCATGACGAGAAGCAATAACCTACACAATGCGTTACTCCAAACACCATCATCGAAGCACATGAGAAAGGTAAAAGATGTTTAGAAACACATCAAATTAGACAAAAACCACAGGGGTAGAGATTGGATTGAAAAAGTATACCCTGCAAACACTTGAGACTGCTGTTCTTTGTCACCGTTTTTTGTCGTGGAGACCCTCACTAAAACACATCAGATGCAAGCTCAACCTCTCTGGGCTGATAATCCTTCCCTGGCCCAAATCATCCACTATCCGCACCTGTCAAAAACCAAGCGCAAAGTTAGTAATCATTTGGGGGATTAAAACCGTTAAAGAATATTCATGGAATAATGGAAGATGCTATTAAATCAGATCAAATCGCAAATCAGAGATTTGAATACCTATCAAGCAAATCATCACTACCATCACCGAAAAAGGAAACATTTCAAAATCGATTTGTCCAGAAAAGGGAAATCCAATCAACATTCAAGACAAACAATCTAAATCCAATCAAGAAATCTCGATTCAGAGCCTATAAAAGGGAGGCCTAAGACACAGAAAATCACCACGAAAAATCCCCAAGTGCGAAACCCTAAAGATTGAAAAGAGAAAATCAAAGAACTAGCAGAATCAAAAAGTGAGGAAACATATCTCCTGTCACCGTCAAAATCCTCGAAGCCGTCACCATCCACGCCGTCTCCAACCTTCGGTATTTCCTTGTTTTGATTAAAACTACTTGAACTGCTGATTGTTTGCTTCATGTTTTCAGGTTCAAATAACGATATGACGAAGTGAGATTGAAATCGAGAGGGGAGAATCGAGAGGAAGATGACCGATCGATTTGGGATTAGGGTTCTGCCGCCGTGTGTTGTTTTTTCACTTCTCTGTTTGTTGCTATCTCTATCGTGATGAATGGTTCCTATACACACACACACACACACACACACACACACACACACACACACACACACACTAACCACGCTTAATCTTTTCTAATCAAACCGTTTAATCAATTAACTAAGTAATCCTTTTCTCTAAACATACTATAATCTTTTATTAAAAAAATCAACTTTTATCCTTTTATTTAATTAACCTTGTGTTTTCCTTTTATTAAATAACTAACAATTTTTTATATATTTGAAATAACCTTTTAATAAATTATAATAAACCTCTTTTTATCTAAATCAACTTTTAGCTTTATAATGACTAATACAAATCTTTTTTATTTAATAAACCTTTATAATATAACAAAACCATTTCATATTTAATAACAAAATTATCTTATTTAATTTATTTTATTTATCGATAAAAACAACCTTCTTATTATAACGTAAACGAGAAACCTCTTTTATAACAAGAAAATGATTTAATAATTTAAACAGTTTATACCCACTTGTTAAGCTAATTTTTTTGACAACTTAAGAAAACCTTCTAATTAGTGACTTAACTTTTATTAAATAAATAAAACTAATTCACCCAACTTTTCTTAAAATTGGATCTCACCAAAAATATATTATTAAAGTAAGTCAATTAACCAACATCGCATTCGACCCACCTCGCACACTCACTCTTACACACTTCAGCGCTTTCATGCATATGTGTATGACTTTATCATTTCCGCAATTTACCTTACAGTAATTTACATTATCACAACATATTTTCCGCATCACATCTCGTCCAAAGGAAAAACCTACACATGAGTCAACACTTGTGTGTAGTGCATCTCATTCGCATCATATTCCCCTCGATCCTTGATCCCATTCAAGTCGATCTCCTAGGATAGATCCTACCCCATAGGAAGGACTGTTCTTTATTTTACAACATAGGAAAGCAATACAACTCAGAACAAACAAACTCAAATCAATACTACAACAATATTCAAACATTCAACAAAACAATGCAAAACAATATTCAAACATTCAACAAAACAGTGCAAAACAATATATTCAAACACATTAGAGAAAGATGCCAAATCATCTTAAGCGAGATACAATCTCCACCCCACAACAATACAATCAAGCCGTAGGAACTTTTCCATAAGAGAGATAAAGGTGTACCTCGTTGATCCCTATCCGAGTACGTAAGCCCTTTTCTTAAGACGATGCAAAGACTATTTTCCTACAACCTGTGGCGGTTATATCTCCCTTAAAATGAAGACACATCTCTTCTCCTAAAATCAATCAATCAACTACCCTAAACCCGTAGGAACTTTGACCACAGTCAAAGAACTCCTCAAACCCTTTAGGGGAACTACAAAATACTCTGATTCCACTCCCGTAAGGATATGTAGGCATAAGATGCGACATCTTATCGAGTATACTTAGAAATAAACCATTAGGGTTTTTTAACCCTTAAGCAAGTAAACCATAGCAATAAACAAACGTAAAACAAGAGGTTCCTGTAGAGTACTACAGAAACTTAGGATGCTAGTACCTTCCCTAAGTTTAACCAACCCACGAACCTATAACTCTGTAAACCTTGCATTTGCATTGCATTGTGGGAATTTCGATCTTTATCCCTTCCTTTGGACAAATCAAAGTTCGGTTGCAAAAATGAATTAAAGATTCAAACTAATCAATAGTTTGATATCCAAATTTCACCGCGACAAAAATGGCGACTTCACTGGGGAATTCCTAGTGGGTTTCCCTATCTTATTATTTTGTTTATTGCTTTATATATCTGTTTACCTGCTTAAATGTTTATTTTCTCTTGTGTTTATTCTTTTGGGATGATTGTCCTTGAGTGGTGAGATAAAGTTCTACACCCGAACTTGAGAGAAATTAAGATAGGATGGTGATATATTCGAGGAGGCTTATAGGGAGTTGAATCCCGACTAAGTTAAATCGAGAATCCCGCTCAATTGAGGCCCTCTCGAAATAGTACTGTTGAATGAGTAATCGTGAAAACACTTGCTATTTTCGACCTTGGAGCCTATGATGTTGAGGACCGTAGTTACCTAACCCAACTTTGGCCTTTATTAGGATGTAGTGCGAGACTATGAGGGAATACTCCCGAAATAGTGCTACGCGAAGCTACACTTAAAAGAAGTTCTCTTGAGAATATTATTAATCCTCAAGTAATTGGGAAATTAATAATATCCGAAAGATGGACTTATGATTTTGAGTCCCTTTAGAACCTTGTCCTACAGGTACAATCAAACCTTTAGTTCACATCCTTTGGGAATGGGTATACCCTATAGTCCATGCACGTTGCAAACCTAGGGTTCCCCTTTGTTTATTTATCTTTGTGCCCTTATGTGAATACTTGTGTTTGCTGCATTCATATAACATCATCCTGCATTGGAATTCATGGGATTCAGTTTTGTTTATAAACATTGTAGGTCACTATGACTTCGAATGAAAGACGTACTGTGAAATATACTTTTAAAAGTCCCAAATTGGACGACCTAAAGAAGTTGTGGGGCTTTATCAAGGATCAAGGGGAATTCAAGAAAAAAATATGGGAAGCTGATATCTTTGTTGGGTTGCTCAGTGAATGAAGGACTTCTCGCCACTCTGCTACAGTTTTATGATCCTCTTTATCATTGTTTCACCTTTTCGGATTTTCAGTTGTTGCCTACGTTGGAAGAGTACTCCTTTTTGGTTGGTCTACCCATTTTAGAAGAATCTCCTTTTCCCTTCTGGGAAAAGGACCCTGATGAGAAAGATATTGCTAAGGCTCTCTGTTTAAAGGTAGCGGATGTCAAAGCCAACCTAGTTACTAAAGATGGAATTCTTGGTCTAAAGACGGGTTTCCTAGTCGAGAAGGCTTCATTCTATGCAGATTATTCTAATAAGGCCCCGTTTGAGGGAATTTTCGCTTTGCTTGTTTATGGGTTGTTTCTATTTCCAAGTTTTGAAGGTTTCATCGATCTCAAAGCATTCAAGATCTTTATGAAGAACAACCCAGTGCCAACTATGTTGGGTAACACGTATCACTCTATACATCTCCGAAACCTTCGTGGTGGAGGAATGATTACTTGTTGTGTACCCTTACTTTACAAGTGGTTTATTTCGCACTTGCCAAAGTCTAGCTCTTTTACAAACATTGGCAAAGAGCTTTGGTCTTCGAGGGTTATGGCTTTGACACATTCTGACATTGATTGGTACAACCGAGTATATGATGGGGTATTAATTATTGATAGTTGTGGTAACTTTGCCAATGTACCATTGCTCAGTTTCGACGGAGGAATCAGCTACAATCCCGTGTTAGCCCATCGCCAGTTGGGATATCCGTTGAAGGAACCTCCTAGGAGTGCCCATGTAGAGAGTATTTTCTTCAACAATGATGTGGAACTTTAAGGGAAGGTTCTGGTTGTATGGCGTAGTGTGTACAAGAAGGGGAAGGAAAGTCTAGGAAAACTTAATTGTGTATCTCTAGAACCGTATCTCCAATGGGTAAGAGATAGGGCAATCAAGCTGAGGATGCCTTATTCTCGCCAAGACCCTATACCTCCGAGGAGAGAACCCACTTATGTCTTTATGTCCGAAGCTGAGAAGTCAAAAGTTACTTTGAGGAAGTCGCGACAAGAGTTAGAGTCATGGAAGAACAAGTATCAAGTGTCTGTTGCTGAGATTAACGAACTCTAGAAAGAGAAAGAGGAACTCCAGAAGCAGCTATAGTTAAAGGATGAAGAGTTACTCCCCTGCAAGAAGAGGAAAGTCATGGAGGATTTATTTTTCTTCGATCCACAATGTACTATTTGGAAGCTGATCGTGGACAATCTTATCCGTGAGAAGACACAATTAGAAGAGCAGCTCAAGCAGCAGAATTCGAAACTTCTTTAGTGTCTTTACTAGGTTTTTTTTAGCTATTTATTTGGGACTTTTAAAAGCAATTATTTATATTCCGTTTCAAAATTAAATAAATAGCGTTTCTTTTGCCACAATGTTTATAAATAGTTGGGATCCCATGAAGTCCTACTCATCTTGCATTGCATTCTTTCTTTATTCAAGAAACTCAAATTTATTTCTCAGGTATTGTAACCATGGATTTCAAAAGAGAAGTATTGGAGTACACTTTCCAGAGTCCTAACATTGGAAGCTTGAGAGAACTAGCAGACCTCATCGAAAACCGCTACGCCTTCGCAGCAGATATGGAGAAGTCTTCCGTTTTCTCGAACTCGAGATGAAAGAGGGGCTGGTGGAGACCCTTGTTCAATTTTATGATCCGCTGTACCACTGTTTCACTTTTCCAGATTACCAGTTAATTCCGACACTGGAAGAGTATTCTGATTTCCTAAGGATGCCCGTAACAACCCGTCCCATATTCACCGGCTAGGAAGACGCACCCAGTCACCAAGAAATTGCCAACGCTACTCACCTCAGTTTGGCAGATGTGCAAGCATACCTAATCACCAAGGAAGGAGTCCTTGGATTCCCTGCTGACTTTTTGATTGAAAAGGTCTGATACCATGCTGAAATGAAGGAAGTTCTTATCATGGAAGCCACCTTTGCTCTGTTGGTTTATGGGATTTTCTGGTTCCCTAAGATCGAAGATTTCATTGATATGGATGCGATTAAGCTATTCATACTCAAGAATCCAGTCCCTACTTTGTTAGCTGACACATATTACTCAATTCATTCGAAGAATGCTGAAGGAGGAGGACGTATCGTTTGTTGTACCGCTCTGTTATACTCATGGTTCAATGCTCGCCTAACTCGACACCCGTCTATTTGGGAAGAGGAAGAATCACCCTGTTGGTCTGAAATAGTCATGGCCCTTACTCATTCTGACATCGTGTGGTACGACCCTACTTATGGAGGTATATGTATGATCTATAGCATCGGAGGATTTACTAACGTACCGCTCATTGCGCGAGAATGATGCATAAGTTACAATCCTGCTCTGGCCCGTCTCCAATTTGGACACCCCATGATTGAAGTACCGGACCAGACCCTGTTAGAAGGAATCTTTCTCAAAGAAGGAGAAGACCCGGACCTGAAGACTGTCATAATTTACTCATGGGAATACGTCAATAAGGAAGGAAAAGCTGCTTTAGGATACCCCAATTGCGCTGTCTCTGAAGAATATCTACGTTGGGTGCGAGAAAGAGCTCTTGACCTCAAGATGCCATTCCCCTTCCATGAACCTATGGTATTAGCTTTTCACGATCCAGATTGGTTTGACGTGAGCGAAGTAGATCAGTTGAGGGCTGCCTTGGATGAGGCTCGAAAACTGAAAGCCGCCTAGAGGAACAAGTTTTTCACACTCAAGGTAGAGAAAGAGAAATCCCAGAGGCTTCCAGAAGTTGAACTCGCAAGGAAAAGAAAGGCGCGAGAGGATTTATTTGCCTCTCACACCTCTTCAAGTGCTGTCACCAGTAATGACCTCCCCCCAGATACTATGGCTTGGAAGGAATGTGTCGACAGACTCATCAGAGAGAAGGCCGAGTTGCAAGAGCGCATCAGTCAGCTAGAGGTAGAACTTCGCACACAGAAGGAGCATAAGGAGTAGATCTTCAAGTTTCTCTTTTGCTTTTGATTCGATGTAATAAGCTCTTAAAAGAGTACTCCGTTTGTAATGCTTCGACCTTCAAAATAAAATAAGTTTTTCTCCAACGTTACAATATCGAAATAATTTGAGTTCCTTGAAGGTTCATACTCATTTGCATTTTGCATAAGCATAGCATCGTTTGCATTCCAGGGTCTCACTCTTGCTTCATCCCCGCAGAACAAGCGGAATCACCGATACAACACTCGAGCTAGCCAACGCCAAAAGATGGATCAACTAGAGCAAGAAAACAGAGTGCTCCGTGATGAAGTTGCAAGTATGAAAGAAATCTTGGAGAAGTTGAATGGTCTAGTGGAAGCCTTGTCTAGTCAAATCTTGATCAACAACCAAGAAGTTCCAAGGGCTGTCGTATCCGAAGTGACGCCAACACCGATCCCAGTGGTGCCTTCTGTTGTCGAAGTATCCTACAGTATGCCTCAAGGTTTCCCGTGGGGATTGTCCCCTAATTTCTTTTTGGCCGGTTACCGTCCGCCTGTGTCTGAGATCCCTGTTGTGACCACTGTTCAAGCTGCCCCTGTAGTTTCTGTTGTGATGACTACCGCATCTCCGCATGTGAACGTTGTCCCGTATATTCTGGATGAACCAATTTTACATGGGTCGCCAACCGAAACTGTGGGTTTAGAAGAGAAGATAGATGGATTTCAAGACCAGTTTTCTGAAATACAAAAGGAGTTGAGATCCCTTCGTGGAAAAGACTTATTTGGTAAGAGTGCTTCTGAGCTGTGCTTGGTTCCAAACGTTAAGGTCCCACCGAAGTTCAAAGTCCCTGATTTTGAAAAGTACAAGGGGAATACCTGCCCTCAGAGTCATCTCATTATGTACGCCAGGAAGATGTCTGCCCAAACTGATAATGATCAATTACTCATTCACTACTTTCAAGACAGTTTGACAGGCGCCGCACTCAAGTGGTACATGGGGTTGGATAGTATGAAGATTCGAACTTTCAATGATCTGGGAGGAGCCTTTGTCAAGCAGTATAAGTACAATGTGGACATGGCGCCCGACCGAGACCAGTTGAGAGCAATGGCACAGAAAGATAAGGAGAATTTCAAAGAATATGCTCAGCGTTGGCGCGAGTTGGCCGCGCAAGTCACACCACCATTAGAAGAAAAAGAGATGACCAATATTTTTCTGAAGACCCTTGGTCCTTTCTTTTACAAAAAGATGGTAGCCAGTGCACCCGGCGACTTTACTGAAATGGTCAATATGGGGATGTGCTTAGAAGAAGGTGTTCGTGAAGGAAGACTGACCAAAGAAGAGGGTGCTCCTAAAAGGTATGGGAGCAGTTTTGTGAAGAAAAAGGAGCAAGGTGTAAATGCAATTCAGAAGGGACAATTCAGAAAGAGATATATGCCACCACACTAAGTTGCGGCAGTATCGCCAGTGTTTAATGCTCCGGCTTATCAGCTACAGTCTCCACAACCCTATCAGCAACCTCAGTCTCCCGTTGCTCAACAACCCCAACTTCAGCAAAGCCCACAGTACCCTCAGTAGAATCGGCCACCTAACAATCAGGGTCGTGTGTATAGAAAGATAAACTTTGATCCGATCCCAATGACATATGCTGATCTATTCCCCGCTTTGATTAAAAAGGGTCACATTCAGACGAGAGCTCCACCTCCGGCTCCCACGAATCCTCCCCCTTCTTATAGAGCTGACAAATTTTGTCCGTACCACCAAGGCGCTCTAGGACATGATATTGAGAGTTGTTTCGGTTTGAAGATGGATGTCCAGAGGCTCATTAAAAATGAAATCTTGTCCTTTAGGGATTCTGACCCTAATGTACAGAAGAATCCATTACCACCACATGGTTCACCCTCTGTCAATATGATTGAAAATTGTTTGGAAAGTGATGGTCAAGAAGTTTCAAATGAAGAGGATGAAGAAGTTTGTGTCATAGTACCCCACTTTAAGGAAGTGGAACGTATAGAGATTGTTTACAATAGCAAGAAGCCAGCTGTTACCCCTTTAGTGATCAATGTGCCTGGACCTGTCCCTTATACCTCTAGTAAGGCCATCCCTTATAGATACAATGCTACTATGTTGGAGGATGGGAAAGAAGTACCTTTTCCCACTGTACCCTCAGTAGTTAATATTGCAGATGTCAGCAGAGTGACAAGAAGTGGTCGAGTCTACCCGACTGTGCCACCGAAAGAAAAAGAAGTTTTGTTCGAACCATCAGGCTCAAAAGACCCAACTGTGGGGAAATCTGGTGGGTCTAATTTATCCAACTCCGATGAATGTTTGAAAGTAATCAAAAGAAGCGAGTATAAGGTTGCAGATCAGCTTCTACAAACCCCGTCGAAGATTTCTGTGCTACAATTACTAATGAGTTCTGAGGCTCATAGAGAAGCACTTCAGAAGATTTTGGAACAAGCCTATGTCGAGCAGGATGTGACTATGGAACAATTTGATAACATCATTGGCAATATTACTTCAAGTGATAACCTGGGTTTCAATGAAGGCGACCTCCCAGAAGAAGGAAGGAAACATAACATGGCTCTACATATTTCTGTGAACTGTGGAAATGACTCTCTGTCTAGTGTGTTGGTTGATACTGGATCGTCTCTAAATGTAATGCCTAGAACTACTTTATCTAAGCTGTTGTACCAAGGACCGCCGATGAGGCCAAGTCACGTTATTGTCAAAGCTTTCGATGGGTCAAGGAAAACGGTAATTGGTGAGGTAGATTTGCCCATGACTATCAGATTACAGACTTTCATGATCCCGTTTCAGGTCATGGACATTCGTGCCGCCTATAGCTGTTTGCTAGGGAGGCCATGGATACATGAAGCTGGAGCAGTTACTTCTACCCTGCATCAGAAGCTGAAATATGTTTTCGAGGGGAAAATAGTTACAGTTTGCGGAGAAAGAGCTTTGGTGGTAAGTCACTTGTCATCATTCTCATATGTCGAGGCTGAGGAAGAAATTGGCACGCAATTCCAAGCCTTGTCCATTGTGGGTGAGGGTGCCCAGAAGTCTCAAGCCTCCATGTCATCATTCAAAGACGCACAGCGAGTAGTGAACAGTGGTCACCAAACAATGTGGGGAAAGGTGTTGTCTTTGCCAGAGAACAAAAATAAGGAAGGTCTCGGTTTCACCAGCAGTTCTGCTCAACAAGGCACCAGGAATCAAGGGTTTTCGCTGATCAGTGAAGTGTTCTGTAGTGGAGGGGTCGTCCATCATCCTCAGATTAATGTTGTGTCAGAGGACGAACTTGAGGGCTACATATCAGACGGTTCTGCAAGGTCCTCCATTCCTTACGAAGACTATGAGCCCTATATGGAAGATCCAGGCTACGTGTCGGATGGATTTGACTATACCTTTGGAGTTTATGCCGTCACCGAGGAAGATCCAGATGAGGACCTCCCAGACTTTGTGACCATAGGCGTTGTAGTCAAGAATTGGAGTGTGGTTGAAGCCCCTACTGCCATTCATATATCTAAGTAAAGCATTTGTTTTAAAAAATTTTGCTCTGCCCAAGGCGAAACTGCATTTGTTAGGGTTTATTTCCAATAATTCCCTTTGCTCTGCCTAAGGCAAAGGTGACTTTGTTGGGCGCGTCTTTTTGGTTTCGCTATCATCAATAAATAGTTTTCATTTACATTTGTGTTTTTTATACTTATTCACGATGTTGGAAAATAATAAGTAGCATCTTGCGTACACACACTTTCCACTTTACAAAAACTTATTGAAAAACACGTCACTTGCGCAGATTGCTACATAAAATACATCCTGGGAATAATGATCCACTGCCTTTTCCAAACTTCGAGTTTCCTGTGTACGAAGCCGGGGACGAAGAAGATGATATCCCAGAAGAAATTTCCAGACTGCTTGAGAAGGAAGAGAAAGCTATTCAACCTCATCAAGAGTCAGTGGAAGTAATCAACTTGGGATCAGAAGAAATCCGTAGAGAAGTGAAAATTGGAGCTCTGCTTAAACCCGATGTGAAGAAACAGCTGATTGATTTGCTTGGAGAATTTGTCGATGTGTTCGCTTGGTCATATCAAGACATGCCCGGTTTGGATACAACTATAGTCGAACATCATTTACCATTAAAGCCAGAGTGCCCGCCAGTAAAACAGAAGCTCAGAAGGACTCAACCTGACATGGCTCTAAAGATTAAGGAAGAGGTACAGAAACAGATTGATGCAGGTTTCCTTGTTACTGCCGAGTACCCACTATGGTTGGCTAACATTGTACCCGTTCCGAAGAAGGATGGTAAAGTTCGCATGTGTGTATACTACAGGGATTTGAATAAGGCCAGTCTGAAGGATGATTTTCCGTTACCTCACATTGACATCTTAGTGGACAGTACTGCAAGATATGAAGTTTTCTCCTTCATGGATGGTTTTTCAGGTTACAACCAGATTAGAATGGCTCCCGAGGACAGAGAGAAGACGTCATTCATAACACCCTGGGGAACCTTTTGTTACAAAGTTATGCCGTTTGGATTAAAGAATGCAGGGGCAACATATCAGAGAGCTATGACTACTTTGTTCCATGATATGATGCACAAAGAGATCGAGGTGTATGTGGATGATATGATAGCTAAGTCGAAGACCGAAGATGATCATGTTAAACACCTGGCTAAGCTGTTTGGTCGCTTGAGGGAATACAAGCTTCGTTTGAACCCCAACAAGTGCACATTTGAAGTACGATCAGGGAAACTATTGGGTTTTATTGTCAGCCAAAGAGGGATTGAAGTGGACCCTGACAAAGTGAAAGCTATCCGGGAAATGCCATCTTCCGCCACTGAGAAACAAGTTAGAGGATTCTTGGGACGTTTGAACTATATCTCCAGATTTATATCCAACATGACCGCTACGTGCAAACCTATATTCAAGCTTCTGAGGAAAGAACAAGGGTATGATTGGACTAAAGATTGTCAAAGGGCTTTTGATAGTATCAAAGAGTATTTGCTTGAACCACCTATCCTGATACCGTCGGTTGAAGGACGTCCTTTGATTATGTATTTGACTGTTTTAGAGGATTCGATGGGTTGTGTACTCGGCCAGCGAGATGAAACAGGAAAGCAAGATCATGTCACTTATTACCTGAGCAAGAAATTTACTGATTGCGAAACCAGGTACACTATGTTAGAGAAGACTTGTTGCGCTTTAGCGTGGACCGCCAAGCGTCTACGCCAGTATATGTTGAACCACACTACTTGGTTGGTTTCAAAGATGGATCCTATCAAGTATATTTTTGAGAAGCCCGCTTTGACTGGGAGAATTGCTAGATGGCAGATGTTATTGTCCGAATATGATATCGAGTACCATACTCAGAAAGCTATTAGAGGAAGTGTTCTGGCTGATCATCTGGCTCACCAGCCCATTTTGGATCATCAACCCTCAAACGATGACTTTCCTGATGAAGATGTTATGTTCTTAAAAGTGAAAGATTGTGAAGAACCCGTACATGGTGAAAGGCCAGAGCCAGGTTCTCAATGGGGTTTAGTTTTTGATGGAGCTGTCAACGCTCATGGAAAAGGGATAGGTGTTGTTATCGTAACTCCTCAAGGGACCCACTTCCCATTCACCTCAAGATTAACATTCCAGTGTACTAATAATGAAGCTGAATACGAGGCATGTATTATGGGTCTCGAAGAAGCAATCGATTTGAGAATTAAGAATTTAGATGTGTTTGGTGATTCTGCGGTAGTAATCAACCAAATTACTGGAGAATGGATAACTCGACATGATAATTTGGTCCCATACAGGGATTATGCTAGAAGACTGTTACCGTTCTTTGATAGGGTTGAGTTTCATCATATCCCTCGTGATGAAAACGGAATGGCAGACGCACTGGCAACTTTGGCCTCGATGATCGTGGTAAACTTTTGGAACGAGTGTCCTCGGATTGAAGTAAAACGTCTTGATAGACCTGCCTACATCTTTGCTGTCGAAGAAGTTGAAGATGGCAAACCCTGGTACCATGACATTGAAGTGTTCCTTAGAACTCAAGAATATCCTCTGGGGGCTTCCAACAAAGACAAGAAAACTTTGAGATGGTTGGCTGGAAATTTTCTTCTGAGTAACAATGTGTTGTATAAACGAAATTTTGACATGGTCTTGCTGAGATGTGTTGACAAACAAGAAGCAGATATGTTGATGATGGAGATTCACGAAGGATCTTTCGGTACTCATGCCAACGGACATGCTATGGCTAAGAAGCTTTTAAGGGCTGGTTATTATTAGATCATAATGGAATCAGATTGTTACAAGTTTACCAGAAAGTGTCACAAGTGTCAGATTTACGCAGATAAGATTCACGTACCTCCAACTTTGTTGAATGTTATCTCATCACCGTGGCCATTCTCTATGTGGGGAATTGATATGATTGGGATGATAGAGCCAAAAGCGTCTAATGGACACCGATTCATCTTAGTAGCCATTGATTATTTTACCAAGTGGGTCGAGGCGGCTTCCTATGCTAATGTAACTCGACATGTGGTTGTCAAATTTATCAAGAATCAGCTCATTTGCTGATATGGTGTGCCAAGCAGAATCATTACAGACAACGGTTCCAATTTGAATAACAAAATGATGAAACAGTTGTGTGAAGAATTCAAGATTGAGCATCATAACTCCTCCCCTTACAGACCAAAGATGAATGGGGCTGTTGAGGCCGCCAACAAAAATATCAAGAAGATCATTCAGAAGATGGTCGTTACTTACAAAGATTGGCACGAAATGCTCTGATTTGCCTGACATGGATATCGTACGATGGTACGCACATCGACTGGGGCAACCCCATTTTCACTTGTCTACGGTATGGAAGCAGTACTCCCAATAGAAGTTGAGATTCCTTCTATGAGGATTTTGGTGGAGGCAAAATTATCAGAAGCAGAGTGGTGTCAGAACAGATATGATCAGTTGAACTTAATCGAGGAAAAGAGGATGGCCGCGCTATGCCATGGGTAGTTGTATCAGCAGAAGATGAAGAAGGCATTTGACAAGAAGGTCCGACCCCGTGCATTCAAAGAAGGTGACCTTGTGCTTAAGAAGATTCAGTCTTTCCTCACCGACGTCAGAGGAAAATGGGCCCCGAATTATGACAGACCATATGTAGTAAGAAAAGTTTTGACAGGAGGCGCTTTGATGTTAGCAACAATGGACGGAGAAGAGATCACTCGCCCTGTTAACACGGATGCTGTTAAGAAATATTTTGCCTAAGAGAAGCAAGTCATTATTCCCTTTATGTAATCGATATTGTTTTCCAACGCTGTAAAATCAGGGTCACGCTTTTCTGCTGACCACCATTCAATAAAAAGTCTTTCATTAATCACAAACATGTTTTATTGATAGCAAAATCCAGATTGACTTAAACTTTTTTCGAAAACTTTATGCTTTACTTGATATATGAATAACAAGAGGATGACCATGGACATTTATCTCGTCCGAAGAAAGACAACAATATGATACGCTTTCCTAGGGCAAGAGGATTTATTTTATCCAGACACAAAGGTTGCTTCTGTTTGAAGACCCTTTCCGCAGACGGTAAAGGATCTATGGAGATTTTGCTTGAATACCCTTCCATTTGAGGCGTTTATTTCGTTTCTCCCAATCCGTCGGCATACACATAGCATATAAGTAGACAACATGACATGTGCATTTTTCGCGTTCTTCGCATTTGTTTTACTATCACTTTGGCTATAAGTTATCCCTAGGTGTTTGGGCGCGTCTTATCCCTCCAATTAGATTTGTCGACCCTAGGCAGAAAGAGCACAATGTTTCATTTTCCCCATGAAGTTCAGCCCTCATGGAAGATAGTTATTTCAGTACAACCCCATCTGAGTTTATACCTCAATGGTTGAGGCTTGCTTGATAGTTTCTCTTCAGTTATTTCCTGAATTGAACTTCGGTCTTTGGCAATCGCATCATGGACATCTCCAACTTTTAAGCAGGGACGCATTTATTTTGCACCCTACTCCCCAGGAAGAATATTCATAAAGACAGACGCTTCTTTATTTGAGCAACTCATTTTGATCAGGATCCTATTCAAAACGACAAACGACAGTTTTCACAAGACAGATCATTCACCCTCAGTGGGCCCTCCGACATCATCAAATCATCAAAAGGCATCGCCTCATAAATTCATCAAAGAAGTTTACTGAAGACATTACAAGACATCTCTCTTTATTTGAGAACGTACAAAATCTTCTACAATTACAAAGTGACATCTCCCCGGAGAAGTCGAGGAAGTTTGCCATATTAGTCTCTCCTACAACGAACTACATCTACAGGGTTCTACAACGAACTACATCTACAGGGTTCTACAACTAACTACATCTACAGGGTTCTACAATGAACTACATCTACAGGGTTCTACAACGAACTACATCTACAGGGTTCTACAACGAACTACATCTACATGGTTCTACAACGAACTACATCTACAGGGTTCTACAACGAACTACATCTACAAGTTTCTATAACGAACTCCATCTACAAGGAAGAGACTGAGACCAGCTCATAGCATCCAGACTATGACGCTCGGGGAAGTCCTACATCAGAAACTAAGACCAGCCCATGGCACCCATACCATGATGCTTGGGGAAGTCCTACATCAGAAACTGAGACCAGCTCATGGTTCCCATACCATGATGCTAGGGGAAGTTTTTACATTTTACTATTTCCAGTTAGATTCCAAAAAAAAAAGCAAAAAAGAAAATAATACAAAAACAAAACTAGATTACGGACCCTGTCAGCATGCATCACTATCATCGTCTGGATTGCTCCATGTTGGTAACAAGTTACCCCCTGATTACAACTTTCTCACCGGCTGTTTACATCACCATATCCTTAGTGTATGTGTCACCATTATACTTCTGGAGATTTCCCATTGGTGATTGTTTCCTGTCCCCGTGGAGTTCCGTGTGTTGTGTCTAACTACTCCCCTGTGTCGCCATTTCTCCACAGGACCCCCCTATTTGTCTTGCATTTCCATATCATCGCATATCATGTGCATTCGGTAGTTTCTTACGGCCAAATATTCGCGCAATGTTTGTATTTAAGTCCCTCCTATCTCGCCGAGACGGAGATTCCAATCTCTATATCTCCGAATAGGAATAACTTAAATAGGGGCATCTGTCACACCCTAATTTTTGACCGTAAGATCCCACCTGTTTTCGTTCTTCTCGTTGTTTAACGTTTGATTTAATAGTTATGTTTTACGGCTAATCAACTTGTGCAGCTGGTAGTATCTCCGAATATAGATAGCATTCATCCTCAATCGCAAGGACATGGTTCGCTTTGACTTATTAACTCATTAGAGAACTTAAGCCGGATTTGTTTGTTCTAGAATTCATGAGTACGAGGGTGTCAGCAACTCCTTTCAGCATCTTCCCTCAAAGCCTCCTACTTTTGAAAGACGGAGATTCGCAAATTCCCTCCTTTTAAGCCTTGAAGGGAAATTTAAACTTCACTATTGAAAACCTATGAATCATGTATAGCAGATTAAGGGTATTAAATCAAAGGTGGACAGAAGACTTTCGCATTGATGTCATCAGATTCTAAACACAAGACCTTTATTCATTTCAGAAGCTTTTAAGATGACTGAGTGAGAGATTTGTTTGGTTCATATATATGAATTTTGAGCACAAGTCAAGTCCAATATCATCTTTCAAAAAGGAGACACATGAGATTATTCAGTTGCAGAATTGTGATACAATATGTGTGCATAGGCTTCCACATTCATAATCTACTCAACAATTTTTTACAGCGGGCTTTCCCCTTCTATTCTATGCACATAATGGATGTGATATAACAACAACAGCAACAGGAGTATTTGATATTATGATATACCAACTCAAGAGTTCTTTCAATTATTTACAAACATACAAGGCACTTTTAATTTAGAACTTTAGTAAGTTACAACATCAAACCCTTCCAAATTCACAATGTATGCTAAAAATAATTTCATGCCTATTGGAGTAAGTGATGCTATTTGTTCACTTAAGGGTACATATTACGTATACAAGCATGGTGAAGGTTTTAAAACATGGATCTTGGGGATATCTAAACAGCAAACATCAGTGGCCAAGTGGTGATGCATTTTCTGCCAAACTCTGTTTTTGCTCAGTTTACTGCCGCAACTTTCCTACACCACAACCATCATCAACGTTTACGGTTTTCGCACTTTAACCAATCAGTAGCCTTGTCAACATCCTGTAAACATAAACCAACAATTTGATCATTAGTAAGCAGCCAAAATCAAGACCAGTTCAATCCCATAATCCATAAGGTCTTACCAGCAGGACATGTCAAAACCCAAGTCTCAGCTCCCTTCGGTGACATCCTCGTCTTCCTGCGTAAAACAAGTCACAAACAGAGTTAAACCATAAGTGCTTTGCCCGTTTCATTATCAGAAAACTATTCTCCCTCGCCAATCAAGGAATATTGAAACCATTGGCTATTGAGCTCATTAGACTGATTATTGACGGTAAACCACAATGGCCACTCTAACAACATAAACGATCTTGCTGATATGGTATTCTCTTTATCAGCATTAAACTTATCAGGTGTTAGACATGCAGAACAATAGAATCTTTTGAAATCTAAGATGCAGATGGAAGTTGATAACCACACTAATGTTATGTTGAACATACCCAACAATGTTAATTTGCCCAAACACAAAGAGCTTACTCAGTACCGCAAATTTTCTGGTGATAATGCACACCACTAAACAACCACCAATTTTGTCATCTTCACCTACGCAGTAGACACAAGTTAGCCTGCTACTTGTGAGAATTCAAGCCACAATTAAAAGACGTTTGCATCAGAAATGTTACTAAACCAACTCGCCCCTTCAGCAACCAATTCCTGTTTTCCCCCAGACTGTGAACGATTTGCTGCCATTATGATGGAGCTTGAAATAGAAGACAATGCCTGCAAGATAATAACTGAATCACGTAAACATCGCAGTGGTGTTAATGCCAATACCTAGAACGTTCAGGATGAGAAGAGGTTGGGTTACCTCCGAGATTCTGCGCGTGTGTTAAGTCCCTTAGGGGATATCTTCATTAGTAACAAGGTTGTAGTACTGTGGTTGGAGTGTTGGCAGTAGCGATGGTCAGAAACTTTGATTGAATTTGTTGTGCAAGTAATTGATGAGACCGAAGACATCATGATGCCCCCGTAGTGTATATACCCTCATGGATACTGATTCTCCTGCTTCCATAGTCCCCGGTTTCCTTTACAGCTTGTTCTGATAAGTTAGCGCAGGTAAAAGACGACCATGACGAGAAGCAATAACCTACACAATGCGTTACTCCAAACACCATCATCGAAGCACATGAGAAAGGTAAAAGATGTTTAGAAACACATCAAATTAGACAAAAACCACAGGGGTAGAGATTGGATTGAAAAAGTATACCCTGCAAACACTTGAGACTGCTGTTCTTTGTCACCGTTTTTTGTCGTGGAGACCCTCACTAAAATGCATCAGATGCAAGCTCAACCTCTCTGGGCTGATAATCCTTCCCTGGCCCAAATCATCCACTATCCGCACCTGTCAAAAACCAAGCGCAAAGTTAGTAATCATTTGGGGGATTAAAACCGTTAAAGAATATTCATGGATAATGGAAGATGCTATTAAATCAGATCAAATCGCAAATCAGAGATTTGAATACCAATCAAGCAAATCATCACTACCATCACCGAAAAAGGAAACATTTCAAAATCGATTTGTCCAGAAAAGGGAAATCCAATCAACATTCAAGACAAACAATCTAAATCCAATTAAGAAATCTCGATTCAGAGCCTATAAAAGGGAGGCCTAAGACACAGAAAATCACCACGAAAAATCCCCAAGTGCGAAACCCTAAAGATTGAAAAGAGAAAATCAAAGAACTAGAGGAATCAAAAAGTGAGGAAACATATCTCCTGTCGCCGTCAAAATCCTCGAAGCCGTCACCATCCACGCCGTCTCCAACCTTCGGTATTTCCTTGTTTTGATTAAAACTACTTGAACTGCTGATTGTTTGCTTCATGTTTTCAGGTTCAAATAACGATATGACGAAGTGAGATTGAAATCGAGAGGGGAGAATCGAGAGGAAGATGACCGATCGATTTGGGATTAGGGTTCCGCCGCCGTGTGTTGTTTTTTCACTTCTCTGTTTGTTGCTATCTCTATCGTGATGAATGGTTCCTATACGCACACACACACACACACACACTAACCACGCTTAATCTTTTCTAATCAAACCGTTTAATCAATTAACTAACTAATCCTTTTCTCAAAACAGACTATAATCTTTTATTAAAAAAATCAACTTTTATCCTTTTATTTAATTAACCTTGTGTTTTCCTTTTATTAAATAACTAACAATTTTTTATATATATTTGAAATAACCTTTTAATAAATTATAATAAATCTCTTTTTATCTAAATCAACTTTTAGCTTTATAATGACTAATAAAAATATTTTTTATTTAATAAACCTTTATAATATAACAAAACCATTTCATATTTAATAACAAAATTATCTTATTTAATTTATTTTATTTATCGATAAAAACAACCTTCTTATTATAACTTAAACGAGAAACCTCTTTTATAACAAGAAAATGATTTAATAATTTTAACAGTTTATACCCACTTGTTAAGCTAATTTTTTTGACAACTTAAGAAAACCTTTTAATTAGTGACTTAACTTTTATTAAATAAATAAAACTAATTCACCCAACTTTTCTTAAAATTGGATCTCACCAAAAATATATTATTAAAGTAAGTCAATTAACCAACATCGCATTCGACCCACCTCGCACACTCACTCTCACACACTTCAGCGCTTTCATGTGTATGTGTATGACTTTATCATTTCCGCAATTTACCTTACAGTAATTTACATTATCGCAACTTATTTTCCGCATCACATCTCATCCAAAGGAAAAACCTACACATGAGTCAACACTTGTGTGTAGTGCATCTCATTCGCATCATATTCCCCTCGATCCTTGATCCCATTCAAGTCGATCTCCTAGGATAGATCCTACCCCATAGGAAGGACTGTTCTTTATTTTACAACATAGGAAAGCAATACAACTCAGAACAAACAAACTCAAATCAATACTACAACAATATTCAAACATTCAACAAAACAATGCAAAACAATATTCAAACATTCAACAAAACAATGCAAAACAATATATTCAAACACATTAGAGAAAGATGCCAAATCATCTTAAGCGAGATACAATCTCCACCCCACAATAATACAATCAAGCCGTAGGAACTTTTCCATAAGAGAGATAAAGGTGTACCTCGTTGATCCCTATCTGAGTACGTAAGCCCTTTTCTTAAGACGATGCAAAGACTATTTTCCTACAACCTGTGGCGGTTATATCTCCCTTAAAATGAAGACACATCTCTTCTCCTAAAATCAATCAATCAACTACCCTAGACCCGTAGGAACTTTGACCACAGTCAAAGAACTCCTCAAACCCTTTAGGGGAACTACAAAATACTCTGATTCCACTCCCGTAAGGATATGTAGGCATAAGATGCGACATCTTATCGAGTATACTTAGAAATAAACCATTAGGGTCTTTTAACCCTTAAGCAAGTAAACCATAGCAATAAACAAACATAAAACAAGAGGTTCCTGTAGAGTACTACAGAAACTTAGGATGCTAGTACCTTCCCTAAGTTTAACCAACCCCCGAACCTATAACTCTCTAAACCTTGCATTTGCATTGCAATGTGGGAATTTCAATCTTTATCCCTTCCTTTGGACAAATCAAAGTTCGGTTGCAAAAATGAATTAAAGATTCAAACTAATCAATAGTTTGATATCCATATTTCACCGCGACAGGTGGGCACTCTAGTTTAAGCGGCAACTTGTGAACAACAATATCAATGTCTAAACCGGGCATATCTTAATACGACCATGCAAACACATCAGGATATTCCTCTAGAAGCTTGACCAATCTCTGCTTAACATCAACCCCAAGTGTTGTACCAATCTTGACCTCTTTCTTGTCTTCATCGGTGCCAAGATTAATCAGATCTACCTGCTCTTTGTATCGTTGAAGCTCAGTGTACTCATACTCAACCAATTTTTCCAATTCAGCGGGGACTTCGAAGTCTTCTTCACCCTCATCTTCAGCTTGATAAATGGGTGAATCAAACTCCGGAGTGACAACAGGGTCATTAGATTCAACAAGGTTTGGGATAACACTGTATGTTGGAAGGCTTATTTTATTAAATGCACAAAGAAAATGCAAGAGAAAGAAAATGTTTTTTTGTTTGAAAAGATTGCCAATTTCTTTTAAATGGTAAAAACAAAAAAATGGTAAATGAAACAAACAAGAATTTAACAAAATGCATTTATTAATATTCTTTTAAAAGCGAAAAGGTGGCCCTACAAAATAATCCAGCAGCCTTGGGCATAGCTATGAAATTTTTAAAACAGCAATTAAAGGACATTAAATTACTTTGACGCGGGAAAAACCACGGGGATCTCTATTGCTTCCTAGTTGCTCAAAGCTGCATCTCACTTGAATACCAGGTTCCTCAGGTCTTCATCTTCATTATCATTGTTGATAGCATTGACTTGGAAACCTCTGCTGGCAAACACTTCTTGGACGGCCTTCAGATGACCTTTGGCAGTTGTAGAAGCTTTATCATGAGTTGGTTTGTAACCCAACCCGTGGAGATCCTTCTTGGTCTTGATGTCTATCACTTATCCCCAACCTTCAGAAATGCCTCTTTCGATTATTGATCTGGTGCTCTTGAAAGATGCGAATAGGAAAACATTGGTGATCTCAAGTGCTTGGAAAGAAGTTTCCAAAGCGTCTTCATCAGCCTCTATATAACGGAAAGAAGACAGGTTGCTGACCATTAAATCTTCCTCTCCATGTATAATAACCAGATTATCATCAACCATAAACTTCATCTTCTGATGTAGAGTTGAAGTTACAGTACCAGCGGTGTGGATCCATGGTCTTCCAAGTAAACAGTTGTAGTTAGGGTTAATGTCCAGTACTTGGAATGTGATGTTGAATATATATGGTCCAATCAAGATCGGTAGCTCTACTTCTCCAATTACAGTTCTGTGGGAACCATCAAAAGCTTTGACTATCAATGAGGTAGGCTTCATCTCAGTCTCTTTGTAAGCCAACTTGGTAAGAACCCTCTTAGGTAGAACATTCAAATATGAACTGGTATCCACAAGCACCCTTGATAAGTTATCCTCTTGACATTTTATTGACACATGTAAAGCACGATTATGATTCTGACCTTCTCTTGGTAGCTCCTCAATCTTAAAGCTAAGAGTATTGCAGGCAGTGATATTGGAAATCACACTGTCAAATTTACCAGTAGTAATGTCTTGGGCAACATGAGCTTGAGCCAACAGCTTTTATAATGCAGTTCTATGAGCAGGTGAACTCATCAGCGGAGATAATATTGAAATCTTGGAAGGAGTCTGGTGAAGCTGATTGATGACTTTGTAATCACTTTTCCTGATGATCCTTAGGAATTCATCATCTTCATCATTTGCAACTACTTATTTCCCTTTGTCCTTGGCAGGCACAGTGGTAGTAGTTTCCTTAGGCGGAGCCTCATTGAAATGGGGAGTATAAATATGACCAATGCGTGTCATCTTGCTTGCCCTAGCTATATTGGTCACATCTTCATTAACAGTCTTCAGTTCTTCCCTCGGAATAACCTTGCCAGATTCTTTGTCAATCATGGTCATATCATATTTCTAGGGTATAGCTTTAGGATCAACGAAATGAAATGGACCTGGCTTCTGAATAATTATCGGCTTCGGCTGATTGGCTGCAGGAGTAACTAGCTTAGATGTACTAAACACAAGCACTGCAGAATTGGGTCTTGGCAAATTGAAGATAGGCACCTTAGCACTTGGTTCTGGCAAGTTGAAGACGGGCTCAATCACAACAACTTCATCCTTCTTCATTTTATTAACCACTTGGAGAAAACCATTGTTGATCAATCTCTGAATGTCATTCTGAACCATCATACAACCCTTGGTACTGACATCACAATTTGTACAATCGTCATGGCAAGCATACACTAATCCGGCTTCAAAGAACTTTGAATGGAAAACCCTGAGAGGATTCTTGATCTGAGAAATAGCAAGAATTGGGCTTTCATTAGATATCTCGTCAATAGCATTAACCGCTCCATGAGTAGGCAGAGGATTGCTCTTGACATTCGGATGAGGATCATCAAAAGATAGAATCTTCTTTTCCATTAACTCTATGACAAGGTGTTTGAGAGCATAACAGCTTTCTAGGTCATGGCCAGGCGCACCCTCATGAAATAAACAATGAGAGACGGGGTTATAATTGGCTGGTAGAGGATTTGGAGGTGGACCCAAAGCTCTGGTAGTTATCAAACCTTGTTGCACTAATGAAGGATACAACTCGGTATAAGTCATCAGAATAGGAGGAATCGGCTTGTATTGTCTCCTGTTAGGAACATTTTGGCGAGGTGTCTGATTCTTCGGTTGTTGATAGGCAGAAGCGTTGGGCGTTCGTTGATAGTTGGATGGAGCTTGTGAAGGATGATAAGCAGGAGGTTGTTGATAGATAGGAGGCTGATAAATAGGAATCGGTTGCACAGGTTGATAAGCAGGAACTTGTTGATTGAAGGAAGGTGTACCAGCAGCTACATACGGTTAATGAGAACACTGGACAAGATAACCTCGAGGTTGAACATAATTCTGCTAATGTTGCCAAGGTAGATTTCTTTTCTGCGTGTAGTTACAACATTAGTTTCACCCTCTTCCTTCTTGTGAGAAATGAATGAAGGTTTCTTAGCATGATCTTTAGAGCTTGAACTACTAGCAGTACTTGACATTCTACCACTTTTCAAACCCAATTCAACTTTTACACTAACAACAACGATGCCAGAGAAGTTTGCAGTCACACTGCCAACCATTCTTTCATAGAATTCAGGACGAATGGTGTCAACAAACCAACCAACTAATTCTTTTTTAGTCAAAGGAGGTTCTACTTTCAAAGAAATTTCTCTCCACCTCTAAGCATACTCCTTGAATGATTCAGAACTCTTTTGGGACATACTCAGAGGTTGTCTTCTATCAGAAGCCAGATCCATATTGTACTTGTAATGTTTGATGAAGGCATCATACAAAATTCAAAAACTCTTAATACGAGACTGATCCAGAGTTAAGTACCACTTTGATGAAGCACCCTTCAAACTATCTTGGAAACAATGTATCATTAGTTTATCGTTTTCAACATGAGCAACCATTTTACAGTAATACATAATCAAATGACTCTTCGGACACATAGCTCCTTCATAACGGTTAAAGCTAGGAGTTTTGAATTTTAGAGGAATAACCAGACCAGATACCAGACAAAGTTCTCTGGCAGCAGCACCAAATATTTGATCTCCTTCCATCATTCTCAGCCTTTTGTCAATAGTTTCTATATTTTCCCGGAGCTTTTCATGGAGTTCATCTTAATCCTCTTTCACATCAGGAATATCATATACCGGTTCATTGAAGTATGGTTGCACATGAGTATGAACTGCAGCTGGTGCAAAAGTCGGAATCACTTGAGGAGCTTCAGAAACCAAAGGAATAACTTGCTGAACTGGTCGAGCAATAGGCACTGCAGTAAGAGTCAACATAAAACTAGGTGGAAGACCATAAGGAGGTACACTTGCAGCAGTAACAGATGGTTGAGGGTCCACAGTAGCATTGGTAATCTCAGAAACAACAGTGGGATGAGTATCCATCCTCGCACGAGTAACGTGTAGCATCTCCATAATCTGCCCACACTTTCCCGAAGGTCTTTTAGTTCATTACTAACACGGTCAAGCTCTTGATTTTGTTCTACCATCTTTTTCCGAGCTCGAGCTCTGGTCATGTACTAATGCAGAGGACTCAGGGTGACAGAACTGGAAGGAGAGAGAACCAAAGATAAGAAAACCGGAAGGAAAATGCAAATGAAAAAATAGTATGCAATGCAGTGGTTTCAAGGATTTCAACGGTCAGTTGCAAATATATTCTAGGAAACTAAAGAAAAAAAGTTTTAGATTTTGAAATTCAAGATTTTTTGAATTTGCAAAGGACTGATAGTTGAATTCCTTGAAACCAGGAATGTTATGATGCTGGAATTTAATGCACAAACACATAAAAGCAAACAATGGTCCTAAGTTAGAGGGTCATGAGCAAGGAGCCAAGGTCTACCCATCCCGAAAGGTATGTACTAAGGGTTAATTGTACCTGTAGAACAAGGGTTCTAAGAAGGTGCCCAAAGTCATCAGTTCATCTTTTGGATATTATCAATTTCTCGAATAACTCAGTGGTTAACAATATTCTCAAGAGAACCTCTTTTAAGTGTAGTATCGCATAGCAACTATTTTGGAAATATTCCCTCATAGTCATCGCACTACGTCCTAATAAGACCAAAGTTGTGTTTAGGTAACTACGGTCCCCAGTATCAAAGGCTCCAAGATCGAAAATAGTGAATGTTTTTACGAATACTCGTTTAACATTACTAATTTTCAAGAGAGCCTCAACTGAGCGTGATTCTCAAGTCAGCTTGGTCGGGACTCACTCCCTATAAGCCTCGTCGAATATATCACCTTCCTATAGTAATTACGCTCAAGTTCGGTTGTAGGACTTATCTCACAACAATGTACAACCCCAAGCAAGGTACAACATATATATACAACAGATAATAAAGCAAATAGCAAAAATAAATAAGATAGGGGTAACCCTAAAAAAGAACATGTCCCTAGTGTAGTCGCCATTTTCTGTTGCGGTGAGAATAGGATATCAAATTATTGATTAATTTGAATCACAATCTTAGAGTCACAACCGGTCTTTGATTTGTGCGAAGGAAAGGTTAAAGAAAGGAAAAACCTAGTTTGCATCGTAAACACAATGCGGGGAGATCTAGGGTATGGGGGTTGGTTAAGCTTAGGGAAAGTATTAGCATCCTAAAATTTTGTAGTACTCTAAAGGAACCTCTTGTTTAAATGTGGTATTGCTAATAGTTATCTGTTTAAGGGATATGCTAAAGGGTTGAAGGTAAAGAGAGAGACCTACAGGGTTAATCCTAAGTATACTCACCAAGAAATCGCATCTTGTGCCTACGTATCCTGGGTAGGGGTTTGGAATCAGAGTATTTGTAGTTCCCCTTACAAATGGAGAAAGAGGAACTTCTTGACTGCGGTCAAGGTTTCAGGGGGAAGTAAACGTTCATATGGAAGCACTTACATGGAGTGCGGTAACTCCAATTCTACATTGAAAGTTGAAAAAAGGTACGTAATTATTCCACGACGGGAACTTACATGGAGTGCGGCGACTCCTGATCCTAAGGCTAGGATAAAGGTAAGAATGTCCACGGCGGGACGCCTAAGCATGAGTACGGCGACTCAAATCCTAAGGCTAGGGTAGCGGGAAAAGGTATGTGGTATATCCACGGCGGGACGCTTAAGCATGAGTAAGGAGACTTTGATCCTAAGGCTAGGATGGGATGAAGGTGAAGGCATTGACACGTCGGTCAAACAGAATACCTTTCATTTGGAAACGAACAGTTAATAATGAAAATAAGAAGTAGTATGAATAATACAGCATGAGATAGAGAAATGCAAAATATAAATCAAGCATAGCCAGGGTAAGTTCGAATGGATAATTGAAAAATAATTAGATGTGGATGGTGAAATGTGCTTTAATAAGATTGGTGAATTGTAATTGAGATTAATTTGAATAAAAAAGCTAAAGATATAGATTCTAATTTATTTTTATTTTTGAGAAAGTTATTTAATTAAATCTAAGCTAATAAGTTGTTAAAATTAATTAAATTGAAAAAAGAAGATTAAATTAGTTAGACCTCAAGTTACTTAAAAAATTTTGTTTACTTTTCTTAAAGATCAAATTAGTGGGAAATGAAGAGAATTAGTTAATAAAGTAAATTAATTAACTAAAGTTCTAAATTATCTAAAAAGTTAAGTTAATTAAAAATTAGATTAAATAGATTAAATGAATAAGATGTTTTTTAATTTTTGTTAGATTTAAATATATATTTTTTATTGGTTTTTTATTTATTAAGAAAAAAATTGAAATAAATCTAAAACCTAATCTTTACATATTTTTATATTTTGTTATTAAATTAAAATAAAAAATTAACTAGAATTTAAATTTAAAATCTACATATTTAAAAAAAAAATTAACTTAACTAATGATGTTAACCTTTTTTTATTATATTTTATTTTTATAAGTATTTTTTATTTTTAATTATTATTAATTGTTAGTGGTTAGTTTTTTTAAAATTATATTTTATATATTACAAAAAGTAAAATAAAAAACTAAAAAAAAAAAAGAAATAAAAATGGGTTGGGCCGGTGGCTGTTAGCCCACCGGGACCAACCCGGTCTAGAAAATGAAATAGAAAGGGGGCCAAGGGTTTATGAAACCTTAAAATCAAACATCAGCGGCGCCGTTCCCCATTTCTTTCATCTCTCTCTCGCACTCTCCATTCTTCCTCCATCATCTCTTCTCCGTCCTCTTCTTTGTTTTCTCCTTCTATTTTCCTTCTCTATTTATTTTATCGTTTCTTCTCCGATCCAACTCTTTCTCTCTTCTCCCCTCGTCTTTCTTGTTCTTTTCCACTTCCTCTTCTTTCTTCCTCTTCTAATCCATCTCCTAAATCAAGACAAACCAAACAAATAAAACCAAACCATCAGATGTTAATAAAACTACTTACTCAAATTGGGTTTTTTTGTAGGTCTTTGACGGGTGGCCAGCGGTGGCGGTTTTGAAGCGAAGGCGGGGACAAAGGTCTCCCAAGATAATTTTTTTTCTTTTTAGGGTTTGCGAATTTTGATTTTCTGGGTTTGTGTTGTTTTTTGAGTTTGTTAAATTCGTTTGTGAACGTATTTTTTGGACCTGTCCCTGATGAATGTTATGTGAATTTCATTTATAGATTCTACGACCTCCTTTATCTAATTAATTCCTATGATTTGTATTTAAGCCCTATGAATTTGTTTCTGATTTTGAATGGACATGTTTGAAACATTTCGGTATTATATTTGGAAAGTTTTGAACCTGTCTTGAGTTTGTTTTGCATGTTTAAACGCTATCTTTAACTTGCAAATCAATGACCTGAATTGTTCATTCCGAATGCTAACTTTTTTCTTCTGTCATGTTCAGGTAACGCTACAAACAAAGTGTGGCTACATACAATTTATCGGAGCCGTAGGCTCCCGTTTTATTTATTGAGCTTTCGAATGTTGACGAAGGTATAAAAATTCACCCTCATCCTTGATTCTTGGTTTCAAAACCTATCCATATTATTATTGTCTTGAAAAGTTGGGTTTCTTTGAAATGGAAGGCTTTGTGAATGCTTTGGGAGGCATGTGGGTTGTGAATCACGTTTTAAGGGCAATGCACATCACTTCTTCTCGTGGATGGTTTCAAAACTCCTGATATCGATGCTTAGTTTTATTGTTGTGACATACAACAGTTGCCTCTTAGTGAAGGGAAAAGGTGGCGACGTGGTGTTTCAAAGATCGGGGAACAAATTAGATCTGAAGCTTAGTTGTGGAGCGTGAAAGTTTTGGAATTTGAACAACTTAGGAAAATGATTTTAAGATCTTTATTATAGAACTTTGTATGTAAAACAAAGGATTTCGTAATTGTTGTACCCCCAAATTTGCCCAACCTTTTTCTAACCTGGTTTATGTTTCATTTCATCTTCTAGCATTTTGCATTTGCATGTCATTGTCCATTTGCAGGGGATCAAGATAGGTGTGCATAACAAGAGAATATTACGAAGGTTCTAAGCCAAAGCAAGAAGTTTTATTCAAGCATGAGTGCTCATCAAGTCACCAAGAAGTGGCCAATGTTCTTTGAGAGAGTGGATGGATGTATGTGGCTTATCTCCTATCTTGGAGGCCAATTTAAGATCATCAGAGGATTATGAGTCCATGGTTATGGGTGGAGAATGTTATGGAAGCCCATTTAGTGCTTTTAAGGCCATTGTGAAGCTTATCCAAGTTGTTATTTCATGTGCAAGAGGTTGCAATCAAGGGATTGTACACCTAGGGTTTCATCTACTTAGTGCAAAATCAACTGTGGATTTGAAGGATATTAAGACTTGGTTTTAAGTCATTGGAGTTATGGAAAGTTGTGTTGAAGCATCTAAGATGTTATTTCAAGATTAAATCAAGAATAATCCAGAGTGTGAGAAGTTACTAAATTAGGGTTTCTAAATTTGTCAGTGTAAAATCCCCTATTTAGTGCCTAACTTCAAGACTACATATCTCACGATACAAGTATACTCTCACTTTGATGAAAAAAATGAGACTTGCAGAGCATGTTATTAGCTTTCTTTTGAGTACTAGAACTCATCCATTGGGTTTGTGGAACTCAAGATATGATGCTGACAAGTTATGGATCCTCAAATGAATGTATTTTCAGTCAACAAAAGTTAACCAACTTCCAAGACATTTTTTACCTAGAATCATGTTTCACCTCAGCTTGGAGTGAACATGAAAGTTGTTCCTCATGATCTTAGTTTTCCAAAAAGTCCTAGAAGTCCTTCATCGTATTTGTAAAACTCAAGTTATGAAGCTTGCAAGGCAGGGGTATTTTGGGAAAGTGAGATTATAGGTCATTTTCATTATAGGTCTTGTTCATGGTCTTATGCACTTCAAATGAAAATTTCACCAACATTAAAGTTGCTCCAAATGGTCTAAATTTCATCATGGAACATCAAATTGTCATGGATTATGCAAGGATTAGGAGATTGGTGAAGAAAATTCAAAGGAAAATGGACTTAAAGTCATGAACTAAATTGAATTGGTTTTAATTCATTTACATGCCACATTTGTGCTCATTTTGATTCACTTTGGTCTAACAAGTAAAATGCACCATGAAATTTTGGTGTATGGTATCAAAATCACGTGTTTTCCGAGTTTACTTCAAGAAGAAGTTTCAAATCAAATCTCCACCCTTGGATCAAATTAAGACTCAATTTCCATCCACATGATCAATTCACCTTGCCAGCAGTTGATTCAAATCAAATCCAGAGGTAATTGGAGGCAAATTCACGTATGCATGAAGCTCATTTCCAACTTTGGGCATTTTTGAAATTCACCTCAATCAGGCCATATTGGGCCTCCAAACACTCATATACCCATCATATATAAGTTCAGGATTGAATTTGAACCCTCACTCATGCAAATTCGTATAGGGAGAGCATAGTTGCAGTTTGGAAATTCAAGAGCAAATTGGAAATCGTGAATTAAGATTAAAGCAAATTCAATCCAAATCAAAGCCAGAAACACCTTCCTTGAACTTCATAGAGTGATTCTGCATAGTTTTGAGCAAGCTAAGCATCGTGTGAAGCTCCAACAGAGAGACTCTGTTAGGTATTATTCTTTCTCAAAATTCTCTCATGTTAGAGCTTAGATCCATGCCATTCTTGTAGCATCTGAAGTCCTACAACTGGTAGGAAAAATATGGATAGTTATTTGTCAAGTTTGATGCAATTTCAGTTGTGTGCTTGATTTTTCAATCGTGCGAATCTCTCTGTTCATGCTTGATAAATGAAATTTGATTGTGGATTCATGATCTACGTAACATGGCACTATTTTGGGATAAAATTTTGTGCAAATTGGTTAGGTTTTGGACCTGCAACTCCGGCTGCGTTGCCGGAGAAGACGATCGGAACAGTTGCTCCGTCGTCTGGTTCATTTTCCGTTTTGGTTGACTTGTTTGCCATGTGTACGTGTTGAAAGTTTGACTAGGTTGGATATGTGGCTGAGATTGTCTTGACTAGCCAGCGTGTGTGGTTTGACTGCCACGCGTATTAGTGAAACGCTGCGTTTCACTTATGGAGTCATTGTGTTTTGTTTTGGGCTCTGAATGCTCTTCACACCCCCTTTCATTTGTGGCCCAATGTATTGAACTGGATATTTTTCTATTCACCACGTCACATTTATTTCTTTTTCTTTTCTTTTTTATTTAAATTCTGTCTGGATTTAATTCATTTTAAAATACCTCTGATGATGATAAAATTCCACAAAAATATTTTTGGGAAACCTTAGGGATTTAACTAATTTTAAATATTTTTTATTTTTATTTTTGGTTTATTTTTCAATTAAAAAGGAATTTCTTATTTGGAGGTGTTTTTAATTGAATTTTCTTTTGTTTTTAGTTGTTTCATGTTTGTTCTTGATCCAATCTTTTTCTCCAATGAATGAGACTCATTCCTAATTTCAATAATGAGTTGAGTGATATTTGAGGATGAGTTTGCCCCTGGTTTGGTTCATTTTGGTTTTACTTTTGATCCATTTTGTTTGACCCTCGACAACCCTCTCTCAAAATGGTGCATCCTTGTGAATCAAATTCTTTGATGATGTTTTGAGGTGACTTTGGTTGTGATATTTTGGCCCCTGGTTTCCTACATTGTTATGTTCATTTGAAATTTTATTTGGTTTATTTTGAGCCTTTTTCCAATTTTTGAGGTAACTTGCAACTCAAGTTACTTCTAAGGGTGGTTCATACATGCACTTGACCTAGTTTGATTTGGAAATGACTTTTTTGGATTCCCTGATCTCTCAAATCTTTTTGATTCATTATCCTAACATGTTGAGCTTGCTGTTTATCAATTTATAGGTCAAATACTTGCTTTCTTCTTGTGCTAAGTTGCTTTTCTTTTAGGCTTTCCATTTGAGCTTCAAATGTTGAATGTGTTTAAGACTTTGGTCTTTCTCCATGCCTATTCTTGCATATGCTCTGATGTGTGATATCTCTTGCTTTGTGAATTCTCTCCTCTCATCCTCAATTCTGTCCAATGACCTTTGAGTCCCATTTGAGATGGTTTGTTCCCTCCTTAGGAGGTACTTGGAACATATCTTGAATGGTGACTCTTTAAGGACCCTTTTGGTGCCTTTTTTGCATGATTCTTGTGTTGCCTATGGTTGAGTTGCCCATATGAGTTCCTTGATGTCCTCACATTGCCTACTATTCTCACGTTTAATCTTGTCTTCAACCCCTTTCTTTTGGTTTGCCTTTGGGCATGGTGATTGATGGTAATGGTTGTAGGAATTTTCTTTCTCCCATTTTGTCTCACCCTTGTTTGTATTCTTGTTTGTGTGTGTGCATTATTTCTTTTGCTTGAATCCTTTTGCATCTTCTCATATGCATTATTGAGGTTGAGATGTGCTTGTGGAGGCTACTGCCCCACACTTTTTTCCTCCCTCACTTTCATTCTAATTGTGCATTACATGTTTGCATACTTGTATCTTTCTTATGTTATGCTTCCTTCTTCTTCTTTCTTCTTTGCCATTTTCCCTTAGGACCTCTAATCTCTTGAGATTATGATAGACCTTAGGCTTGAACCCATTCATGATAACATTAGGTAGCATTCTCTTTCATCCCAATCATAGGTACACTTTGTATGAGAACATTAGGGTGAGTCTTAGTCTCCCTTTAGAGTGTCTCTCTCTTCTCATCTTCAAATTCTCTCAAAACACTTAATAAAGATTAATGAAAGTTGTATGTTACGAGCCTTAAGTACTTGGGAAATGGTGATTGGGGGGCTTCCTCTCAATTGCTTAGAGTGTTTAGTGTACGTCCTTAGGACGATATGCGACGCATTCGCTCCTAGGTCATAGCCTTTAGTGCAACATGAGTTACAAATCAACTCAATTCACTTCCTTTCTAAAAAACAAAAAAAAAATTAAAACCTTTTTATCCTTCGGGATCTTAATTTGGAAAATCTTTTTCATAAGAAGAGTTTTGTTAAATCTTGGTTCTACCGCAAACGGGTAATGCCTAAGTCATTAATGGTCGAGGTGCACACACCTAACTGCTAGAATTAAGTTTTAACCTTACTCGGGTAAACAAATTTGAACCAACCGGTGTTCTTGTTAGCCCAAACTAAGTTTGCTCTGATTTCTCATACCAAATGAGGATACGTAGGCACAAGACGACGATGTCTTAGCGAGCAACCTTCCCCCACCCTTTCACCCGTAGTTTCTCGAACTACGTTTTCTCTGATTTCTCGTACCAGACGAGGATATGTAGGCACAAGACGACGATGTCTTGGCGAGCAACCTTCCCCCACCCTTTCACCCGTAGTTTTCCGAACTACGTTTGCTCTGATTTCTCGTACCAGACGAGGATACGTAGGCACAAGACGGCGATGTCTTGGTGAGCAACCTTTCCCCACCCTTTCAGCCGTAGTTTTCCGAACTACGTTGACTCTGATTTTCCCATTGCATGAGGGAATACGTAGGCCCAGAGCGGTGATGCTCTATCGAGTCACTTTTCTTTTCTTTTATCTGTGAGACATTTAGTTAGATAGATAAACACCCTTTAGATAGATAACAAGCATGGATCCCGTTGAGTACGACGGACGTGAGGGGTGCTCATACCTTCCCCTTACGTAACCGACTCTCGAACCCGAGATTTGGCTGCGATGACCGATCTTATCCCTTTTTCGTAGGTTTTATCTGATCGGGTTCCTTTCCCTCTTTTGGGATAAATAACGAACGATTGTGACTCTTCTGTCATTGTCGGCCTCTTTTTTCGCAGTAGCGACAACTGGCGACTCTGCTCTGGGACAATAATATCCCCTATGCGAGTCAATCCTAGCGCTTGTTTATTTATCTTTTGGGTATGTACATATGTGTTGTACTTTATTTACTTCCACATTTTACTTTCCTCATTGTATCATTATTGTTGTGTTGTGTGGAGGGAATGTTCCACTGAGAGATAAGCCAGAACCCAGGCTTGAGTATAAACATAGCATTAGTAGTGGAAAGTAGTGGTGGACATGTATGCTTAGCATGCACAAGTTCCCATGAAATTTTCGCTCAGACGAGATTCTCTTTGATGATTTCCTTTCCAGTCCTTAGGACCTGAGAGGATTGTGGCGGAGGATTGTCAACTCTGGGGACCGATCATTTGTGATTCAGCTAAGTGAGGCCTCTTCGGGAGATTATGATGCCAAACCAAAAATGGTGAACGTATCATCGTTTCTTGAAAGTCTATGACGCTGATGAACGCATAGGATGTCAAACCTTATCAGTGGATAGGTCCATACCTGTGAGAGGGATTGGGTTATGCAGGAAACCTTGTCTATCAGACTACTCGGTTTTCTTTGCAGTGTGAACCTGTGTTCTTGATACAAGGGGTCCTAATGAAAATGCTATGTTCTTGCTAAGAGGGAGCGTTGTTTCTTCTCAATCAACAGTACAACAATCTTGATCCCCTGTTCGCATTTGCATTTTCATTTTCATCTTCATTTTCATTAACATGTATTTATGTTGCAGGTGCATATTTTCTCCTCGATTCCAGTGATCCTGTTCCTTATTTCTAACATGGAGCCCTTGATGAAGACACTGGCATACAAGTTTCCAACTCAGGATATTGGTTCTTTACTGAGTTTGATTGCCATGGCTGACAGGAAAGTGATGGAAGACTTCAAGCAATCTTATGGGAAACTGTTGAGATGTGTCTGTAAGCCTTCAGTATACGAGATAGGTGGTTTTTATACTCATATGTAGTTCTATGATGCACAGCTGAGGTGTTTTGCTTTTCCAGGTTATGTTTCGGCGCCTACCTTAGAGGAGTATTCTGTGTTGTTGGGTGTTCCTATCCTAGACCGGATGCCATTCTATCACACTGATGTTGAGCCTGATCTGGCTAAGCTTGTCGGTGCTCTGCATTTGGATGTTTCAGAGTTGAAGGGGAAGTTGACCAAGAGGTGTGGGATGTCTGGTTTTCCTTTGCATTTTCTGGTTGATAAGGCTCAGTTGTTCGCCAAAGATGGTTGTTGGATTGTGTTTAGCGACATCTTAGCTCTCTGTATTTATGGTATTATATTGTTCCCTAATCTTCCAGATTTTGTAGACATAGATACTTTCTACATATTTACTTCAGGGAATCTGGTACCTACGCTTTTGGGTAACGTCTATCATTCTGTTCACCACAAGAATGAGAACCGAAGGGGAAGGAACTTATCTTGATGTATTCCTTTGTTGTACATGTGGTTTTCTAGTCATCTTCCCAAGACAGGTCCAGTTGTTGCTACTGCTGGTACTTCATAATGGTCAGAGAGGTTGATGGGATTGTCTGCAGAGAACATTATCTGGTTTGAAAGGGATATGCTTGGTACGGAGATTGTTTATAGTTGCACTGGATTTCCTAACGTCCCTTTGGTCAGAAGGAAATGATGCATCAACTATAACCCATCCTTGTTGGTTAGGCAGTTTGGGTACGCGCTGAGAGATCCTCCTAAGGAAGAGGAGATACAGGAATCTCTGTATCTCCCTGGATTGTTGGAGGGTGATGCTTTAGCTAGAGTTGAGCTGGCTTGGAGAAATATTCATAGGAAAGGGAAAGCATTATTGAGGAAGAGTAACAGTCGAGCCTATGACCCTTACCTGACTTGGATTCGTGAGAGAGCTGCGAAGTTTCTAATGTCGTTTCCATCTGTTGAGCCTTTGTATCCTCTGATGATTAAGGAGCCCACCACTATTGAAATCCAGAGGTACAACTAGTTATGGTTTGAGAAAGAACAGTTGCGGAAGACGAATGAAGAGTTGGAGAAAGAGATTACTCAGCTCTGAAGTGAGAAGACCAAAGCAACTTATTCTTTGAAGAAACAGAATGAGTTGGTGAACAGGTTAGGTACAGATTTGACCAAGCAAATTAGCGCCAGGGAACGGTTAGGTCTAGATCTGAAGGCTCTCAGTAGTGTTCTTGCTTCTAAGAAGAAGGATTTGGATATAGCTTACTTAGAGATTTCCAGGTTTAACGACCAATGGAATGCTACTCTCACCAACAACAAGGAGCGTGAAGATGGGTTAAAGCTACAGATCAACAAGTTGAAGACTCGGCTAAGAGTGAAGGACCAGAAGATTTATGCTGAAGCTTCTCTCAGACAAGACAGTGATTGCAGATTGAACGAAACACTTGCAACCTTGGAGGATTACAGAGCTAGAGCTGATACAAAGAGGTGCAAGCTTGAGGAGGTCTTTGGAGAGGGAGCCTGGGAAGACTATGTTGAGGGTCTACAGCGCGCTATTAGCCAGCAAGAGCTGCTCATCCAGGGGTTACTCATCAGACCAGACCATCCTGAGACACAGGAGTTTCTAGAAGATTTCCGGTTTCGTCATCTAGCTTGATCATCTTTCTTTCTCTTTGTAGCTTGTTGCTTATACTTGATGTACTGACCATCACCGGACTTGTTGGATGAGGTCATTTCCTATTGTACTAAGTTGTTATGCTTGTACATTGCCTGTTGGGCCTTGTTTTATTTATGAGGAGTTTTGCTCTATGTTTATCTGTGGGTTCTCTATTGTCGTGATGTTCTTCTGGAACTGGAATCGAGGGGAAATTTTCCTTGTTTCATACATACATGGCTGCATTTTGTATCTTTGCATCGCAGGTGCATCAGAATTGTTAACCTTATTTCCTGTGGTCCATTAGCTTTGTTTCAGGATAGACAACTGGATAGCTCACTGTTACGCCACTAGGGGAAAGCAACGCAGGTTATGGAACAGGTTCAAGCAGAGTTGAGGGAAGTCTGAAGCCAGATGAGGCAGTTTATGATGGACATGCAAGCATTGTGTCTGGATCAAAAAATGCTAAGGGAAGAGGTGCATCAGCTGAAGACTCAAATGGGCCTAATCGCAGAAGTGTTAAGAAAGGTGCTAAGAAAGGAAGCCAATCAAGTTCCTGGAGCTGCAACAAAGAGGGTCATCCCACTTGCATCTGTGGAACCTCCCCCAAGGCATGAGGTGCCTCCAAGATCTGATGCATACCCGGAGGTTCAAGAATTTCCCCGTCAGCGGCTATCTCCTACTTCCCAAGACAATTCTAGGATTAGAAGATATTCTCACACGACGAAACAGCCTGGCAGAATCATTGACCAGATCCCTACGACTTATGCTCAACTGTTGCAACTCTTGCTTCAGCTTCAATTGGTTGAACTTCAAACTCTGTCTCCGCTGACTTGTAAGCTGCCATCAGGTTATGATGCAAGTGCCTATTGTGATTTTCACTCTAGGGAACCAGGGCATAATATTGAGAACTACAAAGCTTTTAAGCATCAAGTTTAGGACTTAATTGATTCAAAGACGGTTGAAGTCACGTCGAGCGGTGTAAGCGTACCAGGTGGTGTTATTCCAGGCATTGCAAAGAAGGTGGATACTCCTATTCTTTCCCCTAAAGCTGCATCAGGTCAAGAATATGTCTTGCAATCTATGATCTCAGAATCTCCATGCCCACAGCTGTTGCCATTGCCTAGGACAAGCTTGAGGATGAAAGTACCTGAACAAAGGGAGTCCCTGATATCTCAAATTCAATCTTTAGACGTTTCAACTGGTCAGAGTCAGCAATATCTAAGGTCTGCACGTCAGAACCAACAATCATATCGGCACCCGCCATGTCATCTTGTTAAGCAAAGACCAAAGAAGACAGAGAGACAGTTCACTCGACTGCCCATGTCATACAGTCATATATATCCGTATCTGATCAAGGCTGATTTGATAGCGCCGAAGAAGATTAATCTAGAGGTTCATCCTTACCCGCCAGGTTTTAATGTCAACGCCCACTGTGAGTACCATGCTGGAGCACAGGGGCATTCAACTGAAAGCTGCAAAGTGTTTAAAACCAAGATTGAGACTCTGTTCGATTCCAACATGCTCTCTGTCACTCCTCAAGGAATTCGGATCAACAGTCCCTTTTCATCTAACCATGTGGGTTCAGCAGTTGATGGTGTGGAAGAGCTTACCGAGTGTCACTACTGCGAAAATCGGCGCCGGCAATGACAGAAGAGTCGCCACCGTGCGTTATTTATCCCAAAGGAGGGAAAAGAGACGCTCAGAGTAAACCTAACGCAAAGACGGGAAAGGAATGGTCATCGCAACCAAATTCCTGGATTTAAGAGTCGGTTACGCAAGGGGAAGGTATTAGCACCCCTCACGTCCGTCGTACTCGACGGGATCCACGCTTGTTGTGATTACTGGACGGGTTGGTTTTATCTATCTACCTATCAAGACTGGCTTAAACAGAAAAGAAAAATGACTCAACAAAGCGTCGCACTTTATGCCTACGTATTCTCATCAGAGAACGAGAAATCAGAGTCAACGTAGTTCGACCTACGACAGATTATGGGGGAAGGTAGCTCGCCAATACATCAGTACTGTGCCTACGTACTCTCAACAGGTATGAGAGATCAGAGCTTACGTAGTTCGGGACACTATGCTTTATTTCCTGTCTTTTACGAAAGAAGTGTTTTTTATTGTGTTTGCGATTTCAATCGCACTAGAGACTATGATCTGAGAGTGAATGTGTTGCATGTCACCCAAAGGGTACCATACTAAACATCCAGACTGTGGAAAAGAAACTCTCCCACAATCCTTTCTCAGATAGTTTAAGGCTCGTAACGTACGAAAGAAATCATTCATGATTACTGTATCTTAAACTGTTTTGAGATGAGAAGAGAACAGGCCCAACTAGGAGGGAGACTATCAAGTCCTACTGTTGTCATGCCAAGGATTCATCCTATGGTTGAGGTTCGAACAGGGAACTCCTAGAAGTTTTCATGCATAGGTTTCAACCTAAAGTTCTATCATCAATTCCTTATCAAAGGAAATGAGAGTCCTAAGGGATCATGTCAATGATACACCAAAACATACAAAGCATCAGCTTAACAGTAAAATGCATGCAATGCAAGTGAGGGAGGAAATGTGTGTGGGGCTTCAGCCTCCACAAGCTCATCTCAACCTCAAGCCAGAATGGATAACAGTAATCATACTGAAATAAAACAACATGCTATCAAGCAAAATACAGTAAACTGCAATCATACAGGAGAAATAAAATAAAATTCCATCAGGAAAACAAACCACATGGGCAAGGGAGCAGGGCTCTACCGAATACCCGCAAGTAAAGCCACACAGTAACAATACAAGCAGAGGGAGCAACTCAACCTCTAGTGCAATCATGCTCCTAGATTCTACTTAGTCTAGATATGAACCTATTCTAATGCATCAAGCAAGTCAAACAAAACACATCAATACAACAAAGGAAAAGATAAGAAAGCAACTCCTCTCTCAACTTCAAGCTTCAGCTCTTCCAACAGCAACTCAGTCTTCAGACTTCTATCACTCTTGACAAATATCAACTTGCTTTTCCAGGTTTCAACCCTTCAATATAAGTTTAAACTTATCTTCTCTGAGCTTCAGCTCCTTGATCAGTCCCACCTTCAGGCTTCACCTAATAACCACAAGTATCAACTTGGCTCCTTCAGGGTCTTCAGGCATCAAAGTAAGTATCAACTTCCTTTGGTCTTCAAGCTTCAGCTCTTCAGAATCTCAATTGAATCCTCTTCCTAAGTATCAACTTAGTCTTCAAGCTCTCATGCTCTCCTTGCTTTACCAGTCTCAACTTGGTCTTCTTTACCTGCAAGCTTCAGCTCCTTAGAGTAATCTTCAATCACTTAGAAGTATCAACCTCACCCTTCAGTCTTTTGCTTCATCTTCATTGGGTCTTCAAGTATCAACTTGCTCTTGCTGCTCTTCAAGCTTCAGCTGGAATGGAAATGCTTCAAGGAATCATCCTTTTCTACACTCTTCAATGAAGTCTTCATCTTCAAACTCAACCTCAACATCTCTCAAGATATTCAAACCAGAGGAAGTCACTTAACTGGATAAACTAGGGTGTTAAACTGCTTATTGACCACCAAAGGTGACCTATAAGGGTTCAACATCAAAGGAATGGTTCCCTCAAAAGTTCTACTTCCTAGGTACCATCACTTATCCCTCCAAAGGAGAGAGGTGTATACCATGGAAGGACTTTGAATCATAGGGAAGAATGGAGGTGAAAGATACCATCCATGTTTAAGAAAGAAGTTAACTAGGTCTAAACTCTTCCTAATCCCTAACCCTAAAACAATCAACAAAACAAACAAGATCAAGCTCTCAAGCTCCTCCATGCTCCTCAATGCTCCTACTATGCTCCTCAGAACAATACCAAGCTCTCCAAGCCCACAAAGCAAAACAAACCAAATACAAGCCCACAAGGGTAACACAAACAATCATCAACTACAAAAATCATCTAAAAATAGTATACTACTATATTAAAACCTAATATAATTTCTAAGGGATCATATATACCTACCCTTAATACCCTTATATGTTCCAATGTCTAACTTGACCTAGAAACCCAAAATTCTAGTGTTATTGTGGACCTATGTTAAGGATTGACCTAATTCTACACAACCTAAAACCATCTAAGAAAAAATAATCTAAAATTCATCAAAAAATTATGCAATAAATCCAGGGGGGAGCTAAAGTCCTAATCTAACCATCCTAAAAAGAATGGCCTAAAAAAGCTAAGGGAACTAGCTAAACAAAATTCTACAAATTCATGTATCAACATAAAAGAATTAAAAAGCTATTAAAATAGAAAATACACAAAAAATATTAAAAATGCATGAAATGCAAATATTTTTATTTCATAATTTTCTAGACATTATCCTGAAATGGGAGAAAAAATCCCCATGCAAAAATCATTAATTTCCTATTTATTATGATTTTTCAAAGTTTAACATAAAATGGAGAAAAAGAAATAAAAAAGATAAAACTTGGGTGCAGATAGCAAGCATATCCAGTTCAATTCATCAATGGGCTAAAAATGGGGGTGTGGGTAGTCATGCGTGCTAGGCCCAAAACTAATCAGAAAATCAATTAATAAAATTAAAAGGAAAAGAAAAAGAAGCGGTGTATAAAGCAACAAAATATAGTTCAAAACCAAGTGGGCCACGAAGATGAGGTGTTGTTAGCAATCCACCCCAAAGTCCTTTTAATGAAACGCCGCGTTTCATACTCTTCAGAGTTTCCCTCTTCAACTGGAATTAAATGTCAACCGTGAGATCTTAGTCTTAGTCAAAAGTCAGCCCACGATCCAATGGCCACGCGTGTGTCTTCTACCTCCAACTAGGGTTCCAAGAGAAGCCATGGAAATGCAGAGCTTCAAGCTCCTTCTTCCTCAAACACGAACCTCATCAATTCTTCATGGAAAATCAAAATTCAAAACCCTATCTTGCCCAGAATTTCATCCTGAATCCAACCATGATCTTAAAATCAACTGAATCATCCTAAATTCTCAAACCCGATCCAAGATCAAAGATATGCTCAATCATCCATCTCAACAATTCTTGCAATTAACTTCCTCAGATTAATCACCAACTCACATTGATTGATTCTTGATATCTAGTTCATTCTATATCTCAATATAACTCGAGTTCTTGGTCCAAATAAAAATGGTGACACTAACTGAAACTTCACCAATCCTTCTCAAACTTCTCAAAATCTATCTCCTATTGGTCTCTAACAGTTCTAACCTAACAATTCTACCTAAAGATGCATGAATCATGGTGTAGAGTGAATTTTGCAAACCTGGTATTTCTTGATCAACAGATGGTGAAAACCTTCACTTCAAGCCTTGAAATTCTTCAGAAAGCTTCCTTGGATGATGATCTTGCTACTGTTTGCAAAAGATTTGAGGGAGAGTGCTTGAATCTCAGAATTCGATTCTGACTTGCAACCTTGAAAATCCAAATGCTGTCTCTTCAAATCACCATGGTTTTGCTCTCAAATTGATCTGCACAGCTTCAATATCATCAATGGAGTGTGTATGAATGGAAAGAATGAATGGAAATAGTTCAGAATAGGGAATTCACTTTCAACTTGCAATGGAGGCAAGTGAAATGGCCAACTCTCTCTTCTCTTAAATCTTACACCAACCTTGCATCTGAGCAAGTTCTACATGTTATATAGAATGGTTTAGAATCATCTAGAACCATCTAGAACCTTCCCATGAGAAATTGGAAATCTCATGTCATGACATTATGAATTCATCTCATATCATGTATCATGTCATGCCATAGTCCTTGTAACCACCAATTCTGACTTGAAATTATCCTCATATGAGATATATGGTGTGTTGAAACCCTTAACTAACTTGTTCATTGAGTTTTCTCATGTTTTGCATTTGTGCCTTAAGATGCAAGCAAGCCATTTCCAAAGCAGCCCCGTGATCTAGGCCTCAAATCAAAATTGTGGCTGAACCATTGTTTTTAGAATGTCTTTTAGAGTCAAAATGACCTATTATATGACATGGTTTGGATGTGTAACTTGGGATTTCCAATTTCCAATTTCAACTTATTTAACTTATGCCTCCATTTTAGGTCATTTTCATCACTTTTTGATACAAGCCTTTTAAACATCTCATGACCTCCCAACCAGCCTTAAAACATCATTCTAAGCAAGTTTTATGTTGAAGATTTTTCCATTTGAAGCTTGGAAATAGGAGATATGGCCTTATGCTTGAAATGACCTATAACCTCCAAATGATCAAAATGCCCTTGACTTGTCAAAGCCATAACTTGAGTTCTACAAATCCTATCAGGGACTTCTAGTACTCTCTAGAAAGCTAAGAAGATTCTCTACAACATTCATGTTGACCAAAAGTTCATAGGAATGATCCTACTAGGGAAAAAGTTGGATGCAAGTTGGGTGACTTTCAAGGACCCAGATTCACATACCTCAGATGACCTGTAATTTGTCAAAGTCATAACTTGAGCTCTACAAATCCTATCAAGAACTTCTAGTACTCAAATTAAAGCTAAGAACAAGATCTACAACATTAATATTGTGGGGAAGATAAGATGACAATCACATCTTGAGCTACACTGCCTTGAAGATAGGGATCAAACTAGGGGATTTTACACTGTCAAGCCTTAGAAACCCTAGCTTGAAGCTCCTCAAACTCCTCAATCATGATGAGTTGGTATAGGAATCATCCTTATAGCATCTCAATGCATCAATTCATGATCACATGGCTCTTGGATTAGGTCTCAACCCTCTCCAAATCATCAGTTGACCTAGGGTTGACCCAGTCAAACCCTAATTCCACCACTCATGGCTGAGTCTTCTGAATTCTTGTACAATGACCTCTCTAGGCTTCATGATGGCTCTCAAGACATCTCATAAGCTTTCTCAAAGCTTCAAGTCCATCCTCATAGTCTCAGAATCATCTGAGGGGCTCCCACAACTCTCAAGTTATGAGACACACAACCTTGGTTTCAACCAATCTCTCTGAGGATCTCTTGATTTATCTGACAAAGATATCAACCTTTGAACACTTGAATAACCTTCTTGGCTAGCTTCATAGTATCATACAACTCTTATTGGGTGATCATACCCCTTGATCTACTGCCCACATATCAATGAGGAGCAGATGATCATGCTGGTGAACACAAGCTTGGTAAATAAATGTTGGCCAAATTTTGGGGTGCAACAGCTGCCCCTATTCAAACGGCTTGAACCTGACTGGGTGAGGAGCGAACGGCTCTCAGCCAATCAAGGTGCGAGACGGTTGAATACCGATAAACCCGGAAATTTGCCAACTGCACAAGTACGCGGTACTCAGATGGGAACAAATCTTCGAACACTGAAATAATAGCTGCACGGCAACTAGCTGGAGAATTGGTCACACGGCAACTGGTAATACATAGTCGTTCATGCCATCAGGCATCACGATTCCTCGGGACTCTTCAGGTCAACCATCAGGTTGATCATGCCATCAGGCATTCAAAGAAACTGTCGGGCATCAGCCGGACTTCAACCATCAGGTTGATCATGCCATCAGGCATTCAAAGAACTTGTCGGGCATCAGCCGGACTTCAACCATCAGGTTGATCATGCCATCAGGCATTCAGAGAACTGTCGGGCATCAGCCGGACTTCAACCATCAGGTTGATCATGCCATCAGGCACTCCGCATTACTGTCGGGCATCAGCCGGACTTCGTCAGCAAGTCGGGAATAGAATTCTTGGTCAATCATGAGCTAACTGGGAATATCTAAACCTCTGCCATCAGGCACTCCGCATCAGCTGAGAGAACTGCTTCGTTAACACGGTCAGACTTCAATCATGAAGTCTTCAAGGGAGGTTTCAACTTCGCCGTTCGAAACCTGGTGGGGATAACGCCCCTCCGCTGGGGATTCTGGAGAACTATCAAGTAACTCCGCTCCGGGGGTCCAGAAATCATTCTGGATGAATCAACTCTACTGAGGACTTCAAGAATCATCTTGGACAAATAACTCCGCCGGGGACTTCATGAATCATCTTGAACCGTCGACCATTATGGAGATTTCAGGAATCATCCTGAGCGAACACTTTGTTGGGGGATTTCAGGAATCACCCTGGGCAACCTTTACTGGCGGCTGCACTGGGGATCTTAAGAATCATCTTAAGCAAACGGCCCTGCTGGGGAATTCAAGAATCATCTTGAACCGAAGACTTCGCTGGGGACTTCAAGAATCATCTTGAGCAAGCGACTTCGTTGGGGAGAATGTCAGGAATCATCCTGAGCAATCGATTCTGCGGCGGAACACCTGCAAAACAAGAACGGTAACAACCTAGATCACGTTTATTATGCATATGCTTCGGCAATGGTCCAATGCTCCACACGGTGGAAATGCTATGCGTTTATGATAAATGCTATGCAATCATGCAATATGATGCGATCTCGTCAGCAAAATAAATGCCGAAGGGGATCCTCCTGTCACGGAGAAAGAACTACTCAGATAGAGGAATCATCCTGCTGAGGAGAACATGGTCACGCCAATCTCAATTGGACTCCGCAGGGGGCACAACTTCAGTTGACTGCTGCGGGGGAAATAACTTCAATTGATTGCTGCAGGGGAACGAAGCTCTACGAGAACCTAGACCTGCTGAGGGAAAGCGATGTCAATCGCGGGAATAAACTACATGGCCTTCATGGCTACTTCCCTGGAGATAGCGACTTTGTGGGGAAACAGCATCAGCTGTTCAACCTTCCACTGGGGAAAACCAATCATGGCTTGAGCAGCTTCCAAGGATTCGACTCTCTTGGGTATCTGCAAACTCGGCTGAGGAAGGAGAAATCATTCTGCTTCGCTGGGGAGAGTACGACTCTGTGGGGAATTTCAATTCCGCTGGAGACTTCAGTCTTGCACCATCAGTTGCTGCACACTTCAGTGAGCGAATAGTTTCCTACGAAACCTGCACTTGTGACCCGGTGCTGGGGGATGAACACGTGCTTCGGCGCCTGACTCAGCTGAGGAGATAACGATCCTTCAGGACGCATCTGATTGGGGAGAGAATCATCTCGGCCTGGGGAGACATATCAATGCTCACGATCTCGCGTTCAGACTCTGCGGGGAGAGGCTACTGAACTCTGCTGGAGAAGGAGGAATCATCCTTCTTCGGGAGGCGCACGACACACTGTCTGGAATATGTTGCACCTGTAACAACACAAACAAACAGACAAGATACCCTTCTCAAAGGGACCTATCAAGGTTATTATCTCGTGACAATATTCAAGTAATTCATTGTTTCAATAATCAGTGGCCTAGGCCAGTAAGTTTATGTATGCGCATTTTATCAAAAACATCGGCGTTCCTTTTCGCAAACAAAACAGATAAATGCTAAACAGACAAACAGGATTGCTGAATAGTATGCATTTTATTGATAACAAACCCCTGAATGGGTAAAAATGTTTTACAACAGGGGCAAGCTCCTGGAATGAGGAAGCCGCGCAAAAATAAAACATAAATATACATCAGTATATACAAATGTCGGCAACGAGGCTTAGACGAACACCATGAGTTGATCCTTCTATGACCCACTCGACTTCGATACTTCTCCGACGCATTAGCTTCGGAAGAGATTGATTCAGATAAACGGCCCTCAGGTATTCCAAACCACTAAACAAAGAAAGTCCACACGCGGAACGCAGTCATTTGCTTTTTCGAATCCCTAACTTTTGCGTGAACCGCCCTTTGCGGGTTTTCAGTTCACCGGGATACCCTTTTTTGCCGAAGCCGCCCAGTGTAGGTTTTCGACTTCGCGGGTGTACATTTTTTTCAATTTATATCCCTAATTTTTTCCCGAACCTTTTATTCTGTTTTTGGTTCGCCGGGATGCCCCATTTTTGCTTGGACTCTCTTTTTTTTGTCCAGCGGGTCACTTTCAAGTAAAGTATTTTTTAACTGCGTCCGCATTCACCGGGGATGCAAAATCTTCACCATCCATCGTGGATAACAACAAAGCTCCTCCCGAGAAGACCTTGCTGAAGACGTACAAACCTTCGTAATTTGGAGTCCACTTGCCCCGGTGATCGGAGTGTGGCAGAAGAATCTTCTTCAGGACTAGATCACCCGTCTGAAAGCTTCTAGGACGCACCTTCTTATCATAAGCTTTCTTCATTCGGCTTTGGTACAGACGACCAAACGCAATCGATGCTAACCTTTTCTCGTCCATCAGGCTGAGTTGGTTCAGTCGGTTCGTAATCCATTCTGCCTCGTCGAGTTTCACGTCAACCAAAACTCGCAAAGAAGGGATCTCCACTTCTAATGGTAGGACAGCTTCCATACCGTACACTAAGGAGAAAGGAGTTGCCCCAATCGAAGTACGTACCGTCGTACGATAACCGTGCAATGCAAATGGCAGCATCTCGTGCCAATCTTTGTAGGTCACAACCATCTTCTGAACAATCTTCTTTATGTTCTTATTGGCCGCTTCAACGGCGCCATTCATCTTCGGCCGGTAAGGACATGTGTTGTGGTGTTCAATCTTGAAACTCTGGCACAGCTCCTTCATCTTCTTGTTATTCAGATTCGAACCATTGTCAGTAATGATCTGCTCGGGAATTCCGTAACGACAGATGATGTCCCTCTTTATGAATTTAGCCACCACCTGCTTGGTCACATTAGCATACGAGGCTGCCTCCACCCACTTGGTGAAGTAGTCGATAGCTACTAGAATGAAGCGATGACCGTTAGATGCAGTGGGCTCGATCTTGCCTATCATGTCGATGCCCCACATGGAGAACGGCCACGGGGAAGACATGACATTTAACGGGCACGGCGGCACATGAACTTTATCAGCATAAATCTGGCATTTATGACATCTCTTCGCGAATTTAAAGCAATCTGATTCCATCGTCAGCCAGTAGTATCCTGCTCTCAGGATCTTTCTCGTCATAGCGTGCCTGCCGGCGTGCGTACCAAATGTGCCTTCATGGACTTCTTCCATGAGCATACTCTCCTCCTTTTCATCTACACATCTGAGTAGCACGAGATCGTGGTTTCTTTTATATAAAACTCCATCAGGATTGAGATAAAAATTTCCAGACAGCCTCCTCAGAGTCTTTTTATCCTGGGTTGATGCACCCGCAGGATACTCCTTAGTCATAAGGAAAGTTTGGATGTCATGGAACCATGGCTTGCCGTCGGCGGCTTCCTCGATTGCAAAGACAAACGCAGGTCTATCAAGACGAGACAGGACAATTCTTGGAGCCTCATTCCAAAAATTGACTTTATACATTAAAGCCAACGTGGCTAAGGCATCGGCCATCTGATTTTCTGCTCTGGGTACATGATGGAGTTCCACTCGATCAAAGAACGGCAGTAGCTTTCTGGCATAGTTCATGTACGGCACCAAATTCGATTGACGAGTCTCCCACTCCCCTTTAATCTGGTTGATCACAAGCGCCGAGTCACCATATACGTCTATATTCTTGATTATCAAATCAATTGCCTCTTCTAGACCCATGATGCATGCTTCATATTCTGCCTCATTATTGGTGACTGGAAACGCCAGTCTCGCAGTAAACGGGATATGGGATCCGTGGGGAGTCGTGATGATAGCCCCGATGCCACTTCCATAGGAATTAACCGCCCCATCGAATATCAATTTCCACTGGGATTTCCTATCTGGCCCCTCGTCGGGCAACGACTCATCGCAATCCTTCGCTTTGAGAAACATAATATCCTCATCAGGGAATTCAAATTTCATCGGCTGGTAATCCTCGATCGGCTGTTCGGCCAGGTATTCAGACAATACGCTTCCCTTGATGGCCTTCTCGGACACGTACTGAATATCATATTCTGTTAACACCATTTGCCATATGGAAATCCTGCCCGAAAGAGCCTGCTTCTCGAAGACATACTTGATCGGATCCATCTTCGAAATTAGCATAGTGGTGTGATTGAGCATGTACTGTCGTAGACGTTTGGCAGCCCAGGCTAGTGCACAACACGTCTTCTCCAGCATCGAGTAGCGAGATTCACAGTCTGTGAACTTTTTACTCAAGTAGTAAATGGCATGCTCCTTTCTGCCCGTCTCGTCGTGCTGACCGAGAACACACCCCATACTATTCTCAAGAACTGTCAAGTACATGATTAATGGCCGTCTAGCCATTGAGGGTTTCAAGATTGGAGGTTCTTGGAGATACTGCTTTATCTTATCGAATGCCTTCTGGCAATCCTCATTCCAGGTAATCGCCTGATCTTTCTTTAATAGCTTGAACATCGGTTCACATGTGGCCGTGAGCTGAGAGATAAACCTTGCAATGTAGTTTATTCGGCCCAGGAAGCCACAAACTTCTTTTTCTGTTTTCGGCACTGGTATCTCTTGTATTGCTTTTATCTTCGTAGGTTCAACCTCGATGCCTCGTTCACTCATGATAAACCCCAGTAAATTTCCGGGCCATACTCCGAAAGTACATTTGTTAGGATTCAGCCTCAACCTGAACTTCCTAAGCCTCCCAAAGAGCTTCAATAAGTTGACCAGATGCTCTTCCTTCGTTTGGGACTTCGCAATCATGTCATCAACATAGACCTCAATCTCCTGATGAATCATGTCATGAAACAAAGTGACCATTGCTCGTTGGTAAGTGGCCCCTGCGTTCTTCAGACCGAAAGGCATTACCTTGTAGCAAAACGTTCCCCAAGGTGTAATAAACGTAGTTTTCTCCATGTCCTCCGGCGCCATCTTGATCTGGTTGTAACCGGAGAAGCCATCCATGAAGGAAAACACGGAGAACTGGGCTGTGTTGTCGACCAACACATCGATATGAGGCAGCGGGAAATCATCTTTAGGGCTCGCCCTATTCAAATCCCGATAATCGACGCACATTCGTACCTTACCGTCCTTCTTCGGTACAGGCACTATGTTGGCGACCCACGGAGGGTAAGTAGTGACCGCTAAGAAACCAGCATCAAGCTGTTTTTGCACTTCTTCTTTGATCTTAACGGCCATATCTGGTCTCGTCCTCCTAAGCTTCTGCTTAACAGGAGGGCAATCTTCTCGTAGCGGCAAGTGGTGGACCACGATGTCCGTGTCAAGCCCGGGCATGTCTTCGTATGACCAAGCAAAGACGTCACTATACTCTCTTAGCATCTCGACTAATCTCTGTTTGACATCCTTCTGCAATGCAGCCCCTATCCTGACGTTTCTGACGAGCTCTTCAGAACCCAGGTTCACGATTTCGATCTCCTCTTCATGAGGCAGAATAACTTTTTCCTCTTGTTTCAACAAGCGGGCCAACTCCTTAGGAAGGTATTCGTCTTCATCAATCTCTTCTTCGGCCTGATAGATCGGGCAATCGAAGTCGAAGTGAGCCGTAGAAGGTCCAGAGTCGATGTCATATGTTATGTAGATCCTGCAATAACAAGGGTTAAGTTTTTAAAACAAGGATGTGCAGGTTAGCACAAACCCCATTGCCATTTTACTGTTTTTCAAAACAAATATAAAACAGGAATAACAGAGATCACAATATTTGAATACGAAGAGAACGCCTTTGATTTATTAACAAAATGCATATACATAATCCAACAAGGCCCTGACAATAAAACCACTATGCCCCGGGTAGGACATAGGGTTGTACAATGATTGGAAAAAGTAAATCATTACTCTTCACTTGTCATCTGGATGATATCCTTGATGGTCCAATTGTTGAGGCCATCGCCCGACTTGCTTGGCTGAATCCAAGAGTCGAGGTCACAGTCGCTATCCCCGCTGTCTTCAGACACCGCGTTGATGCTTTCGAAAATCACTCTGCCACTGGTAAACTGGATCGGCCCCTTACCTCGTGATGCACCGCTAGACGAAGAAGAAGAAGCTTCTGCTCCAGGAGAATATCCTAACCCAAACTTATCCTGCTTGTTGGGTATCTCCAAAATTCACCCCCAACCTGGGGTAGATCCGGCTTGGACGACGGCCCGAGCTTCCTTGAACGAGGAGAGAGTCATCTCTGGCTTTTCGGTGACCACAGGAGCTACGTCTTTCACCTTGACAGCTTCGAACGCTTGGCATAGAGTTTCATGGATTTCTCCATCCATTTCAACATACTTAAAGGATGAAAAATGGCTCACCATTATGTCCTCCTCGCCGCACACGGTTACGATGCTTCCCCCGACAGCATACTTGAGCTTTTGGTGCAACGTGGAGGTATCGGCACCAGCGGCATGGATCCATGGCCGGCCCAAGAGACAACTATAGGCAGGCATGATGTCCATAATATAGAAGACCGCGTTGAACGTTTCTGGAACGACTTGGATCGGCAGGGTCACCTCCCCGAAAACATGGCGTTTAGTTCCGTCGAACGCCTTCACAACCAGATCACTGGGTGTGCAGATCACTCCACGAGTATCCAACTTCATTAACGTCTTCTTCGGAAGGACATTAAGCGACGAACCCGTGTCCACCAGCACGTGCGACATGATCGTGCCCCTACACTCTATCGAGATGTGCAGGGTGCTATTGTGATTCCTCCCTTTTGGCGTCAGCTCTAAGTCTGTGAACCCTAGCCCATTCCCAGCATTTACGTGGGCTACAACCTCCTCTAGCTGATTCACCGATATTTCTTGCGGTACGTATGTGGCGTTCAACACCTTCAGCAGCACATTGCGGTGTGCTTCAGAACACAGCAACAAGTTGAGAATGGAAATCTTCGAGGGTGTCTGATGGAGATGATCTACAATCTAGTAGTCGCTCTTTTTAATTAACCGCATAAATTCCTCGACATCTTTAACAAGCAAGTCTTTCTCTACCCCAGGCGGGGTCTCTTCAACAACTTTACTTTTACCTTTATCGGCCGCATCAGCTCTGACCGCTTTATCCGCTACGACCTCTGGCAGCGCAAACACTCTTCCGCTACGAGTAATACCACTGATACCCGCAAGGTTCTCCATAGTCGACCCATACGGCTCTAGCTCCAACCTCTGTCCGTTGCAATAGACTTCAGCCCCATAATGCCACGGAACGACGTTAGTGCTCTCGAAGGGTATCGGCCCAGCTTTGGTGATAGTGATTATGGGCGGCCTGGGCGCAGAAATGGTTATCGGCCGGCAAGGGATGGTGATGGTGGCGACTTCATCGGCCTGCTTCAGCACTACCTCCCCTGATCCACCTTCAGCCCTCCAGCTAAACTGCAGAATCCCCTCAGTCATCAGACTTTGAATTCCCTCGACCAACTGCTCACATCCATCAGAACGTGCAGCACAGTCCATGCATAACTCTCCGCAACCTGGAAAGAACCCTCTTTTCAGAAACTTAGCTTTAACGAAGCTAAGCGGCGTCTTTAGGTCTCTGACATCAGTCAACAGATCTGCACTCTCTTCTTCGATAATGGCGTTCACACCGCCTCCCCTATGATTCGGCATAGGATTCTTCGTGACATTGGGCATATTATCGGAGAAGTTAATGATCTTGGCATCCACCAAGTCCTGCACCTTATGCTTGAAGGCTTTGCAGTTCTCGATTGTGTAGCCTGGTGCCCCTGAGTGGAAATCGCAAGTGGCATTGGCGTCGTACCCTGGTGGAGGTGCCCCTGTCAAGGGAGCCATTGTCCTCTTCTGGACCAACTGTAGCTGAAGCAAAGTCTGCAAGAGTTGCGCGTACGACATGGGTGGTGCTTCGAAGTGACGGTTTGCCAAAGATGCCCGATTCTGGTACTTTCTATATCCCTGTTGATTCGGTTGCTGCTGCTGCTGCTGCGGAGCCGCTGGGATATTTATACTGGCTATCTGTTGCTGAGGGCCTTTGCCCTTCCTTCGAGCGTTGGTCACAGCGCTCGCTTCTCCTTCTCGTCTTTTGCCAGCATAAGGTTTCTTTCCGCCTCCTCCGGCTGAGGATGACTCACCTTGAATCTTCCCGATCTTAATCCCATTCTCGACGTGCTCGCCCATGATAATGAGAGCTGAGAACGTCCCAGACATACCGCTGACTAACTTTTCATAGTAAACCTCTGGGAGGGTAGCTACAAACATCTGCACGAGCTCTCGTTCAACCATCGGGGGCTGAACCCTGGCTGCCAACTCACGCCACCGCTGGGCGTACTCCTTAAATCCTTCATTATTCCTCTGCGATAGGTTCTGCAGCTGGACTCGGTTCAGGGCCAAGTCGCTATTGTATTGGTAGTGGTGCACAAACGCTTCAGCGAGATCCTTCCATGTGCGCACACTAGTGGGCTCCAGCCCCATGTACCACTCGAGGGATGGCCCGGAAAGACTGTCTTGGAAGAAGTGCATCAGCAACTTCTCGTCTTCGGAATGAGCAGACATCTTCCTGTAGTACGATCTCAGGTGGACACGAGGGCAAGTAGTGCCCTTATATTTTTCAAATTCAGGTACCCTGAACTTAGGAGGTACCTTGAAATCAGCAATTAATCCCAGCTTGGACATATCAACGCCTAAAGTATTCTGATTCTCAATATCTCTCATTTTATCTTCAAGTGCTTTGAATCTAAGTCGCGTTTCAGCATTCAGCTCTCCTTCAGCACCCTTCTGAGAGAACACATCATCTTGGTGATCCTCAAGCCATGGCTAAGGCACAAACAGATTCCCGACGCCTGCATTGCCGTTGCCCGGCCCGACATTGACATTAGCTCCCAGACTCCCATTACCGACGCCCGCCGTATTGAGTCCGATGTTGGCCATCACATTGCCATGAGCACTGCCGTTGCCCCCGGCCACGGGGACACCGTTCTGCGGAGTTTCAACTGGTGGAGGAGTAGGCACGGTCCCACCGTGAAGTACGCCGTTGCTATCAACCCTGGAGATCAAAGGCTGAACCAAAGTTCTGAGCTGGTCCTGGCCATTGGCGACCACTTGCATGAGCTCCATGAAGCGATCCATCCTTTCGCGGAGCTCCTGAACATCAGTTTGCACTTGATCCATGATTCTGGTCTGATTAGCTCTAGTCGGATAACGGTGAATCGGTCTCTGATCAATCCTGGAACCACCGGAAACAACCTGGGACGACCTGTAAACCTGAAAAAACCTGTTAAACACAGAAGGGTTAGGAAAAATGACAAAATGCTCGTCATGCAAATGCATGCGTGTGTCTGTGTGTTGGGGAGGTCTCCCCCGATCCTAGTGCCTGAGTGCCAGTGCTGATAATAATAATAAGAAGAAGTCCGGGTCCAATCATGGAAACAACAATCTCATATATAAAGAAAGCCTATCAAGGCAGTACATAGCATCAGCGAGTACAAGATGAATCAACAGCGTGACCTCAGCCAACAAGCCTGGTGATGGTCAGCATACAACAATGATCAAAACAAAAGGAATACAAATAGTCAAGCACGGCCATGGGCGCGATACTCTTCTAACAAGTCCTTCGTCTCTGGATGATCTGGCAGAGTGAGCAACCCTTCGACGAGTAATTCCCTCCGCACAATGGTATACTGAAGTCCTTTGGCCGAATCTTCCCATGCTCCTTCGCCGAAGCAATCTTCTAATTTCCGCTTCTTGGACTCAAACGTCAGCTTGTGCTCCTTCAGGTTAGCGAGAGCTTTGTTGAGCTGGCCTTCGGCGACGTATCTGCGGGCGGTTTCTTCATCAAACCTCTTCTCACTGTCCTTCACCTGGGCTTCCAGCTTGGAGATCTGTAGCATCAGCTTATCTTCCCGCTCTTTTCTGGTGGCCAGGGAAGCCTTCCAGTGCTGGTTGAACTTGGATATCCTCCGATATGCTTCGTCCAAGTGCTGCTTCTTCGTAGCCAGTACGTCGTTGACAGCTTTGAAGTCTCGACCCATGCGTTCACGCTCGGCTATCTGCTTAGTCAGGTCTGTACCCAGCTGGTTCACCAACTTTGTCTGCCTTTTGAAAGAATGAACGACTTCGTTCCTCTCGCTTCGGAGCTGAGCCAATTCCTTCTCCAGTTCCTCATTCGCCCGCTTCAATTCATCCCGCTCAGCTAACACCTGATTATGCTGCTGAATGGGCACAGTAGTAGGCTCTTCGATCATTGGAGGGCTTTCTGGCTTGGCATGAAGAAACGACATCCCTATAGCATCGGCCCTGGCTCTGATCCAAGTTACATACGGAGGGTAGGCTTCACTGTTGCTTTTTCCAGCAAAGGCTTCCCTCGCTTACTAATACCATTCCACGCGCGCTGAAGCTTGGACAACAGATCCCCCTCTAGAAGACCAGTGAGGTACAGAGATTCTTGTACCTCTTCATCCTTCGGCGGAGTTCTCAAAGCATACGCGAACTGTCGAACCAGCAACGATGGATTGTAGTTTATACAACCCTTCCTGCTTATCAAAGGCACATTTGGAAACCCGCTGCAACTGAAGATCACCTCAGTACCCAACCTATCTCTGTCGAACCAATCGATATCCTCTGCAGATAAACTCATCAGACGCTCAGGCCACTCAGCTGTGGCTGTAGACGAGACAAAAGGACCCCTCTTGGGCAGATGACTATCAAGCCATTTATAAAGCAAGGGTACGCAACATGAGATGTTCTTCCCCCTCCTGTTCTCGTTTTTGTAGTGGACTGAATGATAGACATCTCCTATCAAGGTAGGGACTGGATTCCCTGAAGCAAAGATGTGAAATGCATCGAAGTCTACAAAATCGGGCATATTGGGGAACAGAATAATGCCATATATGCACAAAGCGTGGATGGCATTGAACGCGACCCAACATCCGTCTTTGGCACACTGCTGAGCCTTACCCACTAGAAACTGCAAGGAGAACCCAGGAACCTTGTTCCAACTAGTCAATACTAACTCGGAGGCGTCCAGATGAAGTGAAGGAGCTAGACCAGCCAGATCAGGCTCATCATCCATATGAACAAAAGGCATTTGCCTCTTGATAGGCACACCTAGCAAATCAGCATACTCTTCCAGCGTGGGTGCGAGAACAAAATCCTGGAAAGTGAAACATCTCAGCGGAGGGTCGTAGAACTGCAGCAGAGCGTGCAACCCATTCGACTCGAACACAGAAGGTTTATGAACCAAACTGAGCAACCTGCCGTAAGATTTTCTGAACTCATCCCTTACAGAATCATCTGCTAAAGCTATCAAACCAGTCAGCTTAACCACATCAGGGGCAGGGAACTTGTAAGCCACGGTCTTCCTCAGAGAGCCCATAACAATACAATAGGAGGCAAGAAATCCTGGATCGGGGAAAACGGTACATGCAACACAGACACACGTTAATGAAATGCAAATGAGTATGCAAACTAATGCAAAATGCAATCGTGCAATAAGAGATCAGGGCAACTGGTGCTATGGAGATTCTGTATCAACAAAACCATAATCTTGCTCTATCAAGAACAACCACTACATCTGATAATAAGAGAACCCCGGTGTAGGACCACAAATCTGATCTGCCAAGAACCACCATCTGGTAGGGCCATATACATAGGATCATAATTCTGCTCTGTCAAGAACAAATGTCTGATAATAAGGACCTCAGATGTAGGATCAAGAAATATCTGCTGATGAGGTTTTCAGGCCCCAATCAAAAATCTGCTCTATCAAGAACAAACATACAGCTGCTAATGAGATCTTCAGACCCCACTCAAAAATCTGCTCTATCAAGAACAAACCACATCTGCTGATGAGATCTTCAGACCCCACTCAAAAATCTGCTCTATGAACAAGAAACAACTGATGACGAAAATTCTGCTCTATCAAAAACAGACATACATCCGCTGATAAGATCCTCTGATCAAAACCTGCTATATCAAGAACAGACATATCTGCAACTGAGAAACCCCGGTACCAACAAAACTGATTCACTGTCAAGAAAACCAGGTAGTCTGAAGGTCAAGGTTTCCTACAATAAACCCAACCCTGCTCCCAGGTATGGACCTAAACTGACTCAAGTTCGGCATCCTATGCGTTCATCAGCGTCACAGACATTCAAGAGGGGTGATACGATACCCAGAAGGTGTGGTATCACCAGCTCATGAAGCGGCCTCACTCGGCTGAATCACAAATGATCGGTCCCCAGAGTCGACAATCCACCAAACCAGCAACCGTCTCAACCCAAAGGGTTGAAAGAGAAGCCAACCGGGAGAACCTCGTCTGAGCGTGGATTTCATGAGACACTAGTGCCTGCAAAGCAAGCACGCGCCCACTAATTTCCACTCTAAGTCTATGGTGCACTCAAGCCTGGGTCTGGCTTCTCACTCATCAGAGCTCCCATCCCACAACAACACAGATAATCATATCATACTGGAAATAAAATGCGGGAAATAAAGTGCGAGAAGTAAAATGCGATAAATAAACGCAACCCCACAAGTAATCATACAAGCGCTAGGATTGACTCGCATAGGGAACCGTTGGAGTCCCCAGCAGAGTCGCCAGCTGTCGCTACTGCGAAAATCGGCGCCGGCAATGACAGAAGAGTCGCCACCGTGCGTTATTTATCCCAAAGGAGGGAAAGGAGACGCTCAGAGTAAACCTAACGCAAAGACAGGAAAGGAATGGTCATCGCAACCAAATTCCTGGATTCGGGAGTCGATTACGCAAGGGGAAGGTATTAGCACCCCTCACGTCCGTCGTACTCGACGGGATCCATGCTTGTTTTGATTACTGGACGGGTTGGTTTTATCTATCTACCTATCAAGGTTGGCTTAAACAGAAAAGAAAAATGACTCGGCAAAGCGTCGCACTTTATGACTACGACGGATTATGGGGGAAGGTAGCTCGCCAATACATCAGTACTGTGCCTACGTACTCTCAACAGGTATGAGAGATCAGAGCTTACGTAGTTCGGGACACTACGCTTTATTTCCTGTCTTTTACGAAAGAAGTGTTTTTTATTGTGTTTGTAATTTCAATCGCACTAGAGACTATGACCTGAGAGTGAATGCGTCGCATGTCACCCAAAGGGTACCATACTAAACATTCAGACTGTGGAAAAGAAACTCTCCCACAATCCTTTCTCAGATAGCTTAAGGCTCGTAACGTACGAAACAAATCATCCATGATTACTGTATCTTAAACTGTTTTGAGATGAGAAGAGAACAGGCCCAACTAGGAGGGAGACTATCAAGTCCTACTGTTGTCATGCCAAGGATTCATCCTATGGTTGAGGTTCGAACAGGGAACTCCTAGAAGTTGTCATGCATAGGTTTCAACCTAAAGTTCTATCATCAATTCCTTATCAAAGGAAATGAGAGTCCTAAGGGATCATGTCAATGATACACCAAAACAGACAAAGCATCAGCTTAACAGTAAAATGCATGCAATGCAAGTGAGGGAGGAAATGTGTGTGGGGCTTCAGCCTCCACAAGCTCATCTCAACCTCAAGCCAGAATGGATAACAGTAATCATACTGAAATAAAATAACATGCTATCAAGCAAAATACAGTAAACTGCAATCATACAGGAGAAATAAAATAAAATGCCATCAGGAAAACAAACCACATGGGCAAGGGAGCAGGGCTCTACCGAATACACGCAAGCAAAGCCACACAGTAACAATACAAGCAGAGGGAGCAACTCAACCTCTAGTGCAATCATGCTCCTAGATTCTACTTAGTCTAGATATGAACCTATTCTAATGCATCAAGAAAGTCAAACAAAACACATCAATACAACAAAGGAAAAGATAAGAAAGAAACTCCTCTCTCAACTTCAAGCTTCAGCTCTTCCAACAGCAACTCAGTCTTCAGACTTCTATCACTCTTGACAAATATCAACTTGCTTTTCCAGGTTTCAACCCTTCAATATAAGTTTCAACTTATCTTCTCTGAGCTTCAGCTCCTTGATCAGTCCCACCTTCAGGCTTCACCTAATAACCACAAGTATCAACTTGGCTCCTTCAGGGTCTTCAGGCATCAAAGTAAGTATCAACTTCCTTTGGTCTTCAAGCTTCAGCTCTTCAGAATCTCAATTGAATCCTCTTCCTAAGTATCAACTTAGTCTTCAAGCTCTCAAGCTCTCCTTGCTTTACCAGTCTCAACTTGGTCTTCTTTACCTGCAAGCTTCAGCTCCTTAGAGTAATCTTCAATCACTTAGAAGTATCAACCTCACCCTTCAGTCTTTTGCTTCATCTTCATTGGGTCTTCAAGTATCAACTTGCTCTTGCTGCTCTTCAAGCTTCAGCTGGAATGGCAATGCTTCAAGGAATCATCCTTTTCTACACTCTTCAATGAAGTCTTCATCTTCAAACTCAAGCTCAACATCTCTCAAGATACTCAAACTAGAGGAAGTCACTTAACTGGATAAACTAGGGTGTTAAACTGCTTATTGACCACCAAAGGTGACCTATAAGGGTTCAACATCAAAGGAATGGTTCCCTCAAAAGTTCTACTTCCTAGGTACCATCACTTATCCCTCCAAAGGAGAGAGGTGTATACCATGGAAGGACTTTGAATCATAGGGAGGAATGGAGGTGAAAGATACCATCCATGTTTAAGAAAGAAGTTAACTAGGTCTAAACTTTTCCTAATCCCTAACCCTAAAACAATCAACAAAACAAACAAGATCAAGCTCTCAAGCTCCTCCATGCTCCTCAATGCTCCTACTATGCTCCTCAGAACAATACCAAGCTCTCCAAGCCCACAAAGCAAAACAAACCAAATACAAGCCCACAAGGGCAACACAAACAATCATCAACTACAAAAATCATCTAAAAATAGTATACTACTATATTAAAACCTAATATAATTTCTAAGGGATCATATATACCTACCCTTAATACCCTTATATGTGCCAATGTCTAACTTGACCTAGAAACCCAAAATTCTAGTGTTATTGTGGACCTATGTTAAGGATTGACCTAATTCTACACAACCTAAAACCGTCTAAGAAAAAATAATCTAAAATTCTTCACAAAATTATGGAATAAATCCAGGGGGGAGATAAAGTCCTAATCTAACTATCCTAAAACGAATGGCCTAAAAAAACTAAGGGAACTAGCTAAACAAAATTCTACAAATTCATGTATCAACATAAAAGAATTAAAAAGCTATTAAAATAGAAAATACACAAAAAATATTAAAATAGAAAATACACAAAAATCATTAATTTCCTATTTATTATGATTTTTCAAAGTTTAACATAAAATGGAGAAAAAGAAATGAAAAAGATAAAACTTGGGTGCAGATAGCAAGCATATCCAGTTCAATTCATCAATGGGCTAAAAATGGGGGTGTGGGTAGTCATGCGTGCTAGGCCCAAAACTAATCAGAAAATCAATTAATAAAATGAAAAGGAAAAGAAAAAGAAGCGGTGTATAAAGCAACAAAATATAGTTCAAAACCAAGTGGGCCACGAAGATGGGGTGTTGTTAGCAATCCAGCCCAAAGTCCTTTTAATGAAACGTCGCGTTTCATACTCTTCAGAGTTTCCCTCTTCAACTGGAATTAAATCTCAACCATGAGATCTTGGTCTTAGTCAAAAGTCAGCCCAAGATCCAATGGCCACGCGTGTGTCTTCTACCTCCAACTAGGGTTCCAAGAGAAGCCATGGAAATGCAGAGCTTCAAGCTCCTTCTTCCTCAAACACGAACCTCATCAATTCTTCATGGAAAATCAAAATTTAAAACCCTATCTTGCCCAGAATTTCATCCGGAATCCAACCATGATCTTAAAATCAACTGAGTCATCCTAAATTCTCAAACCCGATCCAAGATCAAAGATATGCTCAATCATCCATCTCAACAATTCTTGCAATTAACTTCCTCAGATTAATCACCAACTCACACTGATTGATTCTTGATATCTAGTTCATTCTATATCTCAATATAACTCGAGTTCTTGGTCCAAATAAAAATGGTGACACTAACTGAAACTTCACCAATCCTTCTCAAACTTCTCAAAATCCATCTCCTATTGGTCTCTAACAGTTCTAACCTAACAATTCTACCTAAAGATGCATGAATCATGGTGTAGAGTGAATTTTGCAAACCTGGTATTTCTTGATCAACAGATGGTGAAAACCTTCACTTCAAGCCTTGAAATTCTTCAGAAAGCTTCCTTGGATGATGATCTTGCTACTGTTTGCAAAAGATTTGAGGGAGAGTGCTTGAATCTCAGAATTCGATTCTGACTTGCAACCTTGAAAATCCAAATGCTGTCTCTTCAAATCACCATGGTTTTGCTCTCAAATTGATCTGCACAGCTTCACTATCATCAATGGAGTGTGTATGAATGGAAAGAATGAATGGAAATAGTTCAGAATAGGGAATTCACTTTCAACTTGCAATGGAGGCAAGTGAAATGGCCAACTCTCTCTTCTCTCAAATCTTACACCAACCTTGCATCTGAGCAAGTTCTACATGTTATATAGAATGGTTTAGAATCATCTAGAACCTTCCCATGAGAAATTGGAAATCTCATGTCATGACATTATGAATTCATCTCATATCATGTATCATATCATGCCATAGTCCTTGTAACCACCAATTATGACTTGAAATTATCCTCATATGAGATATATGGTGTGTTGAAACCCTTAACTAACTTGTTCATTGAGTTTTCTCATGTTTTGCATTTGTGCCTTAAGATGCAAGCAAGCCATTTCCAAAGCAGCCCCATGATCTAGGCCTCAAATCAAAATTGTGGCTGAACCATTGTTTTTAGAATGTCTTTTAGAGTCAAAATGACCTATTATATAACATGGTTTGGATGTGTAACTTGGGATTTCCAATTTCCAATTTCAACTTATTTAACTTATGCCTCCATTTTAGGTCATTTTCATCACTTTTTGATACAAGCCTTTTCAACATCTCATGACCTCCCTACTAGCCTTAAAACATCATTCTAAGCAAGTTTTATGTTGAAGAGTTTTCCATTTGAAGCTTGGAAATAGGAGATATGGCCTTATGCTTGAAATGACCTATAACCTCCAAATAACCAAAATGCCCTTGACTTGTCAAAGCCATAACTTGAGTTCTACAAATCCTATCAGGGACTTCTAGTACTCTCTAGAAATATAAGAAGATGCTATACAACATTCATGTTGACCAAAAGTTCATAGGAATCATCCTACTAGGGCAAAAGTTGGATGCAAGTTGGGTGACTTTCAAGGACCCAGATTCACATACCTCAGATGACCTGTAATTTGTCAAAGTCATAACTTGAGCTCTACAAATCCTATCAAGGACTTCTAGTACTCAAATTAAAGCTAAGAACAAGATATACAACATTAATGTTGTGGGGAAGATAAGATGACAATCACATCTTGAGCTACACTGCCTTGAAGATAGGGATCAAACTAGGGGATTTTACACTATCAAGCCTTAGAAACCCTAGCTTGAAGCTTCTCAAACTCCTCAATCATGATGAGTTGGTCTAGGAATCATCCTTATAGCATCTCAATGCATCAATTCATGATCACATGGCTCTTGGATTAGGTCTCAACCCTCTCCAAATCATCAGTTGACCTAGGGTTGACCCAGTCAAACCCTAATTCCACCACTCATGGCTGAGTCTTCTGAATTCTTGTACAATGACCTCTCTAGGCTTCATGATGGCTCTCAAGACATCTCATAAGCTTTCTAAAAGCTTCAAATCCATCCTCATAGTCTCAGAATCATCTGAGGGGCTCCCACAACTCTCAAGTTATGAGACACACAACCTTGGTTTCAACCAATCTCTCTGAGGATCTCTTGAGTTATCTGACAAAGATATCAACCTTTGAACACTTGAATAACCTTCTTGGCTAGCTTCATAGTCTCATACAACTCTTGCTGGGTGATCATACCCCTTGATCTACTGCCCACATATCAATGAGGAGCAGATGATCATGCTGGTGAACACAAGCTTGGTAAATAAATGTTGGTCAAATTTTGGGGTGCAACACCGAGGGCAGAGTGGTCAGAAGAGTATCAAGCCAACTTCGACGAACAACTTTGAGGAGGGCTGATTCAGCAGCAAATCAAGATGTGAAAGCCCGGTTCTTATGAGCCGGAAATTTCTGTTTTATCATGTCATTCCTTTGCGTTCGTAGTTTCTTTCCTGTTTTATGCAGATTTCGTTTGTAAAACTTGTTTGTTTTCAATTGATAATGATAATGAAATGAATATGCATGTTTTGATCAAATTCATTTGTGTTCACTAATTACTTTTTACAGATGTCAAACGCTTTTTTAAGCGGAATTCGGGGAGGATGACGAAGTTGAAAGATGCACAAGCTTCCAATTGTATGCTTTCGAATAAAATTTGCTGATGATGTACAAGCATTGTTTCAAATCCCTAAACACCGAATATATAAGGATGAAAATCCCTTGTCAACCCCTTTGAGCCTAGTAGTAGGAGTTTCTTTCTGAAAATGAAAACCCCCTAATCTTAACCTGGGGCAGGGTAGGTGTCAGCTAATTTGGCCGAGCATCCAAATTGTAATAGGAGTGTTCCCGTTCAAGGATCAATCACACCCCTAGAGGTCGTGCCTAAAAAACCCAGAGTGGTTAAACCTCACTAATCAGGAGTGAAACAGTCATAATCCCTTTTCAAACAAGCCTCACATGATTTGTACAAAAAAAAAGATAAATACAAAACTAAAAGAAAAAGCTCGCTAAGTCGAATCTTGAAAATAAGCGACTTAAGGAAAAATTAGGGCATCCTGTAGCACCCAAAGATTTGCCCTGTCATTTTGATAGCAACTGGCTTTTGTTTCTCTGCATTTTGCATTTTTTGCATATCATAGCATTTGTTCTCGAGGAATGGGATCAAGGCATTCATGTGGCTCAAGTTTTGTTTTAACGCAAGCAACTGAACAACAAGCATCAGCAGCCCTGGCGTTTGTTTTTCCCGACGGTCAGGTGGCTGATTTTATTTTGTTTTGCAGGAAAATTTCAACTCAGAAAGCAGCATTCAGGCTATCTCAGGCATTCTCATGATCAGGATATTCAAGAACATGTTTCAGAGGCTAAACAGAGCTCAAAACGGTTGAAAACGGGCAAATGATGTGCAGATTTCCCTCCAGAAGGCGCCAAAATTCAAGTTTTGAAGGTGTTAATCGGTTAACACATATGGTTAATAGATTAACCAAGTCAAATTCAAGTCAAACAGGGATTTTTGAAGGTGTTAATCGATTAACACATATGGTTAATCGATTAACCAACACAGATTTTGCTCTGCACGTGAATTTTCAAGGCAATCCACTTTGGGGTCCAATTTTGATCACTTGAATTTCAATTTTACACTTGGGAAGGATCTAGAACATCATTTGAAATTTGGTTAATTTCATTTTCCCTCCAAACTCCAATTCCTCATTCCATTCTATAATTCCACAAACCAACTTCCAAACCTCTCATTTGGATCCAAACCTAAGGGGTATATAAGTGATTTACTCCAAACCACACACATCTAAGCCTCATAATTTGAATTTCATTTCAGAATTCACTCTTGAGCTCAATTTTCTCTCATTTTTCTCCATTTCCAAAACCTTCACCAAAGCTTTTCATCCATTGAATTCTTTGATTCTCCATTTGAATCACTGAATTCTTGAGCTAAAACCTCCATCCATTGTTCTAATTGGATCAGTTTCCTCCTTCAATTTTTGTGCAAGCTTGGATCTGAATTTTGAGTTGGATCTAGAAGTGCTTATTTGGAGTAATTTGGCTTAATTTTGGTGGATCATCAATTCTACTAAAAGGATTAGCTTAGATCTTGAAGTATTTCGGACTTCTAGCATTGGATCTATTCAATTACAGTTGAATCAATATTAACCGAAGCAATTCTCCGCTTCGAAGGTTGGAATTCTAGATCCATAGCATTTTTGAGCTTATTTGCATAATTAGCATGTTGATCTTCATTTTTGATTGATTTGATTCATTTTGATCCATGTGATTTGCAATCTTGATGTGTGGATGTGTTTACATGCTGTTTAAATCACTTTTTTCTAGTTTAAGTTTGTGCTTAATTGATTATGTGATCAGCCGGATGATTAGATAAGTGCTTATGTGCTGAAAATGCTATTCTGCTGTTGTTTTCTACTTCTGGCACAATGTTAATCGGTTAAACTATATGGTTAATAGATTAACCAACTCAAATATTCAAATTTTCAACTATTTTTCAATGGTTAATCGATTAACCCCTGGTGTTAATCGATTAGCACTGTTCCAGCAGGCCTGTTTTTGCTGTTTTTCATGGTTGTTTGGTATCGTTTCACTTCAAATCATCATGGATTAGTGTGATGCATTAGGAGTGAGATGTTTTGGATATATGCCACTGTTCTTGATTTTTTGATCGAGATTCTTCGACACGCGTTGTTCGTTTTCCACTCGAATGCATGCTTATGGATGTGGTTCAAAGTGATGGTCCTTTGCATGTTTGCTTACTTTCATCTTTTGCATTTCTTTTCATGTTTGCATCATTTTGCACAGCTGCTTGAGGTCGAGATGCGCTTGTGGCGGCTGCTGCCCCACACCTTTTTTTCCTCCCTCACTTCATTCTATTTGTTCATTTACGTGTTTGCATCTCTTACTTGTGATTGAATTTATCTTGTGCTTTCTTGGTCTTTTGCCATGATCCCCATAGGGTTCCTAGTCCCTCCGTTTAGGATGGGAGTAGGAGAGACATTAGGTGTTCAATCCAAGCATGCTAACAATTAGGTTAGATTCTCCCTCTTTCAATCCAAACTTTAAGTCCACTTTGCATGACAACATTAGAACCAAGTTTCCCTTAGACGTTCTGTGCGTCTCTCTTCTCATCTCAAAACATGCTAACTCATCTAATAAATATGATGAACATTGTACGCTACAAGCCTTAAGCTACATGGGGAATGATGAGTGAGTGGTCTCCACTCGCTTGTCTAGAGTGTTTAGTATACGTCCCGTTTAGGGGCGATATGCGACGCATTCATTCCTATGTCATAGTCTCTAGTGCAACGGGGATCACAAACCGAATTAATTCACTTCACTAAAAAACACAAACAAAACATCAACCCTTTTTTCCTTCGGGATTAATTTTGAACCTTTTTTTTAGAAAAGAGTGTTGTTAAGCTTTGGTTCTACCGCAAACGGGCATCGTCCCTAACTGCTAGAACGAAGGTTTCACCCTACTTGGTTAAAACACTTAATCAACCTGTGGTTTCGTGTCAGCCCGAACTATGTTTGCTCTGATTTCTCGTACAAGACGAGGATACGTAGGCACAATACGGCGAAGTCTTGGCGAGCAACCTTTTCCCACCTTTCCCCGTTGTTTTTTGAACTACGTTGACTCTGACTTTCCCATTGCACGAGGGAATACGTAGGCATAGAGCGGCGATGCTCTATCGAGTCCTTTTTTCCTTTTCTTTTGTCCTGTGAGCCTGTAGCTTAGATAGATAAACACACCCTTAGATATACAACAAGCGTGGATCCTGTCGAGTACGACAGACGTGAGGGGTGCTAATACCTTCCCCTTGCGTTACCGACTCCCGAACCTGAGATTTGGTTGCGATGACCAATCTTGTCCCGTTTGGTTAGGTTTTTCTGATCGTTTCCTTTCCCTCTCTTTGGGATAAATAACGAAAGGTGGAGACTCTTCTGTTTTCTGCCGGGTGTTTTTCGCAGTTCCGACAGCTGGCGACTCTGCTGGGGACTGCGATGGTTCCCTATGCGAGTCAATCCTAGCGCTTGCCTGTGTGCGTCTTTGGGTGTTTACTTTTGTGCAGTTTTTGCTTTATGTACATATCTGTTGTATATTATTGCAATTTGCATTTGCATTTTATTATCATATTATGCTGCTGCTGTGTTGTGGGGTGGGTTATTCCATTGAGAGATAAGCCAGACCCAGGCTTGAGTATACACATAGGATTAGAGTGGAGAGTAGCGGGAGCTTGTGTGGCGTTTGGCCACGCAATAGCTCGTACGAAATTCACATTCAGACGAGGTTTTTCTCTGGAAATATTCTATCTTGTGCGTGTTGTGCAGTTGAGGGAATATTGACTTAGAGAGACTATCGACACTGGAGACCGTTCATTTGGGGGGTCAGCTAAGTGAGGCCGCTTCGTTAAACTATGATGCCAAACCAGAAATGGTGAACGTATCATCATTTTTGGAAAGTCTGTAACGCTGACCACCCACATAGGATGTCGTACCTTTCAAGACTAGAACCCACATGTGAGAGGGATGGGTTTTTGCAGGAAACTTGACCGAAGCAACTTATTCTTTGAAGAAACAGAATGAGTTGGTGAACATGTTAGGTACAAATTTGACCAAGTAAATTAGCGCTAGGGAACGGTTGGGTCTAGATCCGAAGGCTGTCAGTAGTGTTCTTACTTCTAAGAAGAAGGATTTGGATAGAGCCTACTTAGAGATTTCCAGGTTTAACGACCAACTGAATGTTACTCTCACCAATAACAAGGAGCGTGAAGATGGGTTAAAGCTACCGATCAGCAAGTTGAAGACTCGGCTTAGATCAAAGGACGAGAAGATTTCAGCTGAAGCTTCTCTCAGACAAGACAGTGATTGCAGATTGAACGAAGCACTTGCAACCTTGAAGGATTATAGAGCTAGAGCTGATACGAAGAGGTGCAAGCTTGAGGAGGTCTTTGGAGAGGGAGCCTGGGAAGACTATGCTGAGGGTCTATAGCGTACTATTAGCCAGCGAGAGCTGCTCATCCAGGGGTTACTCATTAGACCAGACCATCCTTAGACACAGGGGTTGCTAGAGGATTTCCGGTCTCGTCATCCAGCGTGATTATCTTTCTTTCTCTTTCTAGCTTGTTGCTTATACTTGATGTACTGACCATCACCGGACCTGTTGGCTGAGGTCATTTCTTATTGTACTAAGTTGTTTTGCCTGTACATTGCCTGTTGGGCCTTATTTTATTTATGAGGAGTTTTGCTCTATGTTTGTCTATGGGTTCTCCATTGTCGTGCTATTCTTCCGGATCTGGAATCGAGGGGAATATTTTCCTATTGCATACATACATGGCTGTATTTTGCATCTTTGCATCGCAGGTGCATCAGAATCGTTAATCTTATTTCCTGCGGTCCATTAGCTTTGTTTCAGGATAGACAACCGGACAACTCACCGTTATGCCACTAGGGGAAAGCAACGCATGTTATGGAATAGGTTCAAGCAAAGTTGAGGGAAATCTGAAGCCAGATGAGGCCGTTTATGATAGACATGTAAGTGTTGTGTCTGGATCAGAAAATGCTAAGGGAAGTGGTGCATCAGCTGAAGACTCAGATGGGCCTAATCACAGAAGTGTTAAAAAAAGGCGCTAAGAAAGGAAGGCAATCAAGTGCCCGGAGCTGCAATAGAGAGGGTTATCCCACTTGCATCTGTGGAACCTCCCCCAAGGCATGAGGTACCTCCAAGATTTGATGCATACCCGGAGGTTCAAGAATTTCCCCATCAGCAGCTATCTCCTGCTTCCCAAGACAATTCTAGGAGTAGAAGATATGCTCACAGGACAAAACAGCCTGGCAGAAACATTGACCAGATCCCTACGACTTATGCTCAATTGTTGCAACTCTTGCTTAAGCTTTAATTGGTTAAACTTCGGACTCTGTCTCCGCTGACTGGTAAGCTGCCATCAAGTTATGATGCAAGTGCCTATTGTGATTTTCGCTCTGGGGCACCGGGGGCATAATATCGAGAATTGCAAAGCTTTTAAGCATCAAGTTCAGGACTTAATTGATTCGAATACGGTTGAATTCACATCGGGCGGTGTAAGCGTACCAGGTGGTGTTATTCCATGCATTGCAAAAAAGGTGGATACTCCTATTCTTTCCCCTAAAGATGCATCAAGTCAGGAATATGTCTTGCAATCTATAATCTTAGAATCTCTATGCCCACAGCTGTTGCCATTTCCTAGGATAAACATAAGGATGAAAGTACCTGAAAAAAGGGAGTCCCTGATATCTCAAATTCAGTCTTCAGACGTTTCAATTGGTCAGAGTCAGCAATCTCTAAGGTCTACACGTCAGAGCCAACAATCATATCGCCATCCGTCGCGTCAGCCCGTCAAGCGAAGATTGAAGAAGATAGAGAGACAGTTCACTCGGTTGCCCATGTCATACAGTTAGATATGGTCGTATCTGATCAAGGCTGGTTTGATAGCGTCGGAGAAAATTAATCCAGAGGTTCATCCTTACCCGCCAGGTTTTAATGTCAACGCTGTCGCTACTGCGAAAAAGGAGGCCGACAATGACAGAAGAGTCGCCACCGTTTGTTATTTATCCCAAAATAGGGAAAGGAAATGATTAGAGAAAACCTGCGAAAAAGGGATAAGATCGGTCATCGCAACCAAATCTCGGGTTCGGGAGTCGGTTACGCAAGGGGAAGATATGAGCACCCCTCACGTCCGTCATACTCGATGTGATCCACACTTGTTTTCTATCTAAAGGGTGTTAAAACTATCTAGCTAAAGGTCTCAGGGACGAAATAAAAAGCAAAAAGTACTCGACAGAGCATCGCTGCTCTGGGCCAACGTATTCCCGTCTAGTACGAGAAATCAGAGTCAACGTAGTTCGGCTAACTACGGGTGAAAGGTGGGGATGGTTGCTTGCAAAGACATCGCGTCTTGTGCCTACATACTTTCATCTGGTATGAAAGATCAGAGCAAACGTATTTCGGGCTAACAGGACCACAGGTTGGTTCAAAAGTTTTTATTCGAGTAGGGTTAACAATTAGTTCTAGCAGTTGGTGTATGCAGCTCGATCATTGGAGACTTAGGCGTTACCGTTTGCGATAGCACCAAGAGTTAAAAAAACTCTCCTTATAAAAATGGTTTTCTAAAGTTAAGGGTCCCAAGGGGAAAAAAGAAGTTTAATTGTTTTTTGAAGTCTTTTATGGAAGAAGTGTTTTGAGTTTTGTTTGTAACTCATGTTGCACTAATGACTATGACTTAGGAGCGAATGCGTCGCATATCACCCTAAGGGTGTACACTAAACACTCTAAGCAATTGAGAGGAAGCCACTCAATCACCATTTCCCAAATACTTAAGGCTCGTAGCGCACAACAATCGTTAATCTTTATTAAGTGTTATATGAGTGTTTGAAGATGAGAAGAGAGAAAGGACACTAAAGGGGACTAAACCAAACCTAAAGTTGTCATGCAAAGATGGTCCTAATATTAATGTAAGGGAGCTACCTAATGTTACCATGCATGTTTAGAAACCTAATGTCTATCATAAGCTCTCTTGAAAAAGAGAGATTAGAGATCCTAAGGGAAGGAAGACAAAAGAAGAAGAAGAAAGAAAGAACATGCAAATGCAAACATGCAAACATAGAATGCACAAGTAGAATGAAAGTGTGGGAGGAAAATAGTGTGGGGAAGTAGCCTCCACAAGCTCATCTCAACCAAGCATACATATAAGAAATGTAAAGAAGAAAGGAGAAGGAGATGCATAAAGAGAAAACACACAAATGCACCAAAAATGGGATGAAATGGCCTAAACCAAACAACATCAACCATAATGCAAAAAAGGCAACACAAATGAAAGGTAAAGAAAACCTAAAACAAAGTGATGATGGGAGGCTATATGAGGACAGCAAGGAACTCATAATATGCACTCAACCATAAACATCACAAACAAAGTGCAAAGAAGCACAAAGAAACACAAAGAAAGTCCTCAAGCATTCATCACTTTAGGTTTGCTTCAAGTACCTCCTAAGGAGGGACTAAGCCACCTTAAATGAGACTCCAAGGTCATGGGACAGAAGGGAGGATGAAAGAAGAGTGCTCAAAAGAAAAAGCAATCACATCACAAGAAAATGCAAGCATGTGCACAAAGGAATGCAAACAAACCACATATGGAAACCCTAAATGGAAACAACAAAAGAGGCACACAAATGAACAAGCAACAAACAATGCCATGACCTGAAATTGAGCAAGCATCAACCTTAACATGTTAGCAACATGAATCAAAAGGATTTAAGGGCTTAAAAGATCCAAAAATGTCATCTCCAAGACAAACTAGGTCAATGTGTATGTATGAACCTCCCTTTGGGGTAACTTGACTTGCAAGTTACCTCATAATTAGGAAAATGATTAAAAAATGATCAAATAAAAATCCAGAAGCACATAAACATATTGGCAACCAGAGGCCAAAAGATTACAATCAAAGTCACTCCACAACATCACCATAGAAATTGATTCACAAGGGTGCTCCATTGTGAAGGAGGATTGTCGAGGGTCAAATGCAATGCAACAAATTCAAACCAAAACTCGACCAAACAGGGGGAAAATGGTCCTAAAAAATCACTCAACTCATCATGGATATGAGGATTGATTTTCAGTCATTGGATCAAAAAGAAGAGTGAGAAACAAAACAAGAACCAAACAATGTCAAAATTTAATCCAAACAAAACATCTCCAATTAATTAATTCTTTTTTAAATGAAAAATAATCCAAAAAATAAAATAAAAAATCTAAAAAAGTAAAAGACATCCTACAATGTCTAGAAAATATTTTTGATGAATTTTATTAATTGGAGAACTATTTTATTTTGAATTAATTCTAAACCAAACCAAACCAAAAATAAAAGAAAAAGAAATAAACAAAAGCCACAGTGCCAATAGCAGCAGAAATGCGTTTAAATAGCTGGGCCTGGCTTGAGGGGTGTGCCAAAAGTAATTGAGGGCCCAGGTCCACTCAGCGTTTAATGAAACGCAGCGCATCAAGGGATCAGGTGAGCTAAGGTCAACATGAGTGCACGATGCATCATGTTATGGCTCGTTGGATCAAACGGTAAGCAAATCAAATGGATCAAACACACACATGTGTCTCAGGCAAGGTTTAAAATATGAAAAAGAGAGGGCGGAACCAGGTGACCAGAACCACTGTTCCGGTCATCTTCTCTGACGAGAGCTCCGGCAACAACAAATCTCAGGTGGATCCAAACATCATCAAATCAAGCAAACAAATAGTCAAAAATAATCCTCATGCAACGTAGAACACGAATCGATAATTCATTTTCATTTTCAGTTCATAAACAAGACAAATCGAAGCCAAACAGTTTGGAACTCAAATCACAAATCAACACCAATGCCAGTCAATTTTAGTTAGAATTAATCTACACAGTTCCTAGGTCATTATTATGAAAAAATGGCATACGATCACATCATATTCAGAGAGAAATGGTGATTTGAAGCTTACTTAGTGGAGAGCTTCCACTGAGCCTTGAAACCTTGATGAAACTTGATGAAACTCTGCAGATCTACTCAAGGAAGCTTGAGGAAGATGAATTTGACCTTGAATTGCCTTGAAAACACCTCAATTATGATTCACGATTTTGAGATCTTGCTTGCTTGCTCCAACTGTTCTTGAGCTCTCAAGGCACGAAATAGCATGAATGAAGTCTCAAAATTCATTTGAACTTTATATATGATGGATATATGAGGTAATGGAGGCCCAATTGTGGCTCAATTATGTGAATTTTCCAAAATGCCCAATTCTGATTTTTCATGCTCATGCACACATGAAACAACCTCAATTCTCCTTGTTTTTCATTCAAAATCACTGTTGGAACTTCACTTTGATCATGTGGATGGTATTCAACCCTTGGTTTGATCAAATGGTGGATATTGGATTATCAATTTTCCACTTGAAAATGCTATTGAACCATACATCCAAATGACACCAAAATGGAAATCCAGTGCTTGCATAATGTTTTTTACATCTTTGGCACTCAAAAAATGCATAAACATGTCTTGAAATGATTAAAAATCAATTAATTGCCATTTCTCCTTTTTAAGCTTTTTTCATGAAAAAGTCTCACACCAATTCTTCAATCCAAGCCAAATCCTTCACAAGTGAGTGTTTTAAGATGAAATTGGTACCATTTGGAGTAAGTTTCATGTTGGAAAGATCTCCATTTGAAGTGTGCAAAGTTGTGAAATGGACCTATAATGAAAATGACCTGTAATCTTACTTTCCCAAAATACTCCTGCATTGCAAGCTTCATAACTTGAGCTCTACAAATCAGATGAAGGACTTCTAGGACTTTTTGGAAAGCTAAGATAATAAGGAACAACATTTATGTTTGGGTCAAAGTTAGGAGAAACATCCTTCTAGGTCAAAACTTCCTTGGAAGTTGGTTGACTTTTGTTGACTAAAATCACATTCATCTCAGGACCCATAACTTGCCAGCATCATAACTTGAGTTCTAGAAATCAGATGAATGACTTCTAGTACTCAAAAGAAATATGAGAAAATGCTCTATAAGTCTCATGTTGAAGTCAAGATGAGATGAAACTTGTATCTTGAGATATGTGGTCTTGAAGTTAGGCACTAAATAGGGGATTTTACACTGAGAACCCTAATTTAGTAACTCCTCACACTTTTGATTCTTCTTGAATTGATCTTGGAATAACATCTTAAATACCTCAACACAACATTTCAGGATCACCATGACTTAGAATTGAGTCTTAATCTCCTTTAAATCCACAGTTGACTCAAGGTTGACCAGATGAAAACTCTAGATGCAACACTTTTGACTGTGGCTTCTTACACATAAGACAACAACTTGGACAAGCTCCACAATGGCTCTCAAAGCACTCAATGAGCTTCCCCAACATCCCATATCCATAATCATGAATTCACAATCCTCTGATGATCTATCACTGGCCTCCAAGTTAGGTGATAATCCACATACATTCACCAACTCTCTCAAAAAGCACTGACCACCTCTTGATGACTTTGATGAGCATTCAATCTTGAGTAGACCTCTTGTTTAGGCTCAAAAACCTTGGCAAACCTCCTCTTGCTAGGCACACTTCTCTTGATCCCCTGCTAAATGAACAATGCTATGCAATGTAAAATGCTAGAATATGAAATGAAACAAAAGCCAGGCAAAGAAAAAGGTTGGGCAAATTTTGGGGTGCAACAAACGCCCACTGTGAGTACCATGCTAGAGCACAGGGGCATTAAACCGAAAGCTGCAAAGTGTTTAAAACCAAGATTCAGACTCTGTTCAATTCCAACATGCTCTTTTTCACTCCTCTAGGAATCCGGATCAACAGTCTCTTTTCATTTAACCATGTGGATTCAGCATTTGATGGTGTGAAAAAGCTTACCGAGGGCAGAGTGGTCAGAAGAGTATCAAGCTGACTTCGACGAACAACTTTGAGGAGGGCTGATTCAGCAGCAAATCAAGATGTGAAAGCCTGGTTCTTATAATCCAGAAATTTCTGTTTTATCATGTCATTCCTTTGCATTCGTAGTTTCTTTCCTGTTTTATGCAGATTTCGTTTGTAAAACTTGTTTGTTTTCAATTGATAATGATAATGAAATGAATATGCATGTTTTAATCAAATCCATTCGTGTTTACTAATTACTTTTTACCAATGTCAAACGCTTGTTTAAGCAGAATCCGGGGAGGATGACGAAGTTGAAAGACGCGCAAGCTTCTGATTGTATGTTTTCGAATAAAATTTGCTGATGATGTACATGCATTGTTTCAAATCCCTAAACACCGAAGATATAAGGATGATAATCCCTTGTCAACCCTTTTGAGCCTAGTTGTAGGATTTTCTTTCTGAAGAACGAAAAACCCTCAACCTTAACCTGGGGCAGGGTAGGTGTCAGCTAATTTGACCGAGCACCTAAATTGCAAAAGGAGTGTTCCCATTCGAGGATCAATCACACCTCTAAAGGTCGTGCCTAAAAAACCACAATGATTAAAACTCACCAATCAGGAGTGAAACAGTCACAATCCCTGTTCAAACAAGTCAGACGAGCCGGTGTCACACGATTTGTTCCAAAAAAAAAGGAAAAAGAGAGAGAAAAAAGAATCAAAAGGAAAAGCCTGCAAAGTCGAATCTTGAAAACAAGCGACTTAGGCCAAAATGAGGGCGTCCCACTGGACTTTCAAATCGAAAATTCAAAAGAATTAGTCTAGGCAAAATAGGGAAATAAGAAAAGTGATAACGAAAAGCAAGCCGTGTGACTCCAGGCACCAAAGACGAAAAGCGAGTGACTGTCGCTCCAAAAAATTGTGGTTTCCTGAACCATCACTCCTGTTATTCAACCTTTGAAAGGTGGACGCTTGTGTCGAATCATCTGAACGTAGGATTTGGAGAACATCAAGGAGAATGGGTGGGTTAAAATAAAGTTTGAACCTTTATCTTTTCCTTCAAACCGTGAACTTGACCATGTTACAACCTTCAAAAGTCCTAATTGAAGTAGGTTTGTTTCGAAATCATACTTCGGTAAAGATCGCGTCGAAACTTACTCCTAAAAGGATTCCTCTTACCACGTTGGTATTAATGTTGACGTTTTGATAAGCGATTCATTTTCTATATGTCACAAATGTTTTTTACCAGTGAACAGGCTTGGATTTCAAAAACTGTCATATGCATTGCATTAATATATCTTTTATGCAGAATAATTTGTTTTACTTGCGAGTAAGCGCTTGACAGCAAGAAAGTTTCCACAATGGAAAGTTTGATCAGGATAGAATGTAGAATTCCCAAATACTCCATTGAATCGGGGTCAGCTATATCAAATGATCACATCATGGGAGTTAGCCATCCAAAATTTAGTTAATCTTGGGCAATCAGGTCGAGATTCGATAAATATCTCGCAGCCAGGGGTACTGCTCCACAAATCAGCTAATCAGGGGAAAAGTCATTGCAAGGCTGGGGCAGACCATCCTAGGAGCACAAAAGTTATTCTCGGACAGAGGGCAATTAATATGAAGCACCTCTTCGAGGTTCAAAATGCTGAGGAAGTTCATATCAAAACGTTCAGGCTACAAAGATTTCAGGTTTCCTTTCGAGGAAGATGTTACATAGATCCCACAGGCTGAGGCAATATTGGAAATGAAGGAACTATTCCTCTCCATATCTTCAGATTTTATCAGAAGTGGTCAACCAGGGACAACCCTTTCATGTTACAGATTTTGAGGAAAACCATCTTGAGGTTGTTTCATGGCAAGCTTTTCTTTTCAAGATGAATCGTCCTAGAGATTAGACTAGGGCAAGTTGAACTACACTGGGGAAGTTACTCAAGCAAGTTTATTCTCCCCAGCCAGAGTTCGTCCTCGGTAATTGGAGTTTGCGTCTCTATCCCCAATAGAGTCGTATGGAGGTTAAGTAAGTAGTTAAGTGTGTATGGTTATCCTCAGCAGTCGGTTAGTACATATTTGTTCTCCAGCAGATTGTCTGTAGACGCTCACCCCTCAGTAGTTCAAACCGAGGTCTTCAACAAGAGTAAAATTACCCCCGCGATTGGTCGGTGCACATTTAATCCCCGCAGATTACAGGTATGTGCTTACTCCCCAACAAGTCAAGATTGGATTTCTTTCCACTGAGTAGGTGTGGAACCTATCCCCAACAGTTGGTTAGTACACATTTGTTCTCCAGCAGATTGTCTGTAGATACTCAGATCTCAGCAACGCAGACTAAGGCCTCCGGCAGAGCTGATTCCCATGTAGAGTCGTTGATTCCCTGGCAGGTAAGATGTGTGTAATACCCCAAATTTTACCCTTATATTTAGTCAGTCATTTCGCATATCATCTCATATGTACATTTGCTAACCACTAACAAGTTATGAAGGTGTTTGTTTTGCAGATTTGGTCCCAGGGGTATTTTGGTCATCTTACACAAATTCTACCAATTCCTTGAAGACGGGCTGTTATTAAAATTCTGAGGCATTTGATACGTTGTTGTTTTGAGGCATTTATCTATCACCAGGTCTGATCATATTAAGATTTTGGCATTTGGTCAGTGGAATTTAATTACGAGTAATGTTGTTGTTGATGCTGAAATTGTTGTGATTACGGTGCACATACGTGTTTGGTTATGAAATGGTTGGTTAACATTTAAAAGGGATTTTAATCAAATGATGAGTTTGAGATTATGAATGAGACAAGTGCAAATAAGAATATCCTTTGGGAGTGTTTATGTTTTATGACTAGAGTAATGAATTTAAATATTTGTGGATTATTTCACAAGTGTTTGCAACTTATAACTAGAAGTAAACATAAACAATTGCAAGCTTGAATGATCAGGGATAAATGGAAGTTTTTGGGAATTTTTATTGCATAAGAATGTTATTGTACAAAAGGGTTTGAATCATTTTACATTTGAGTGGTCGTAAAATTACAACTACAGAGATTACATTGACTCTAAAAAATCCTAAGTCCTAGAACTTCATGTTGTTTTTGAACTTCTCCACGAATCCTCGGCTAACCTGCACATCAAAAAGAAAACAAACAGTGTAGAAAAAATGTTAGAAGTTTTTTTGACACTCTCAGAACAATGTCATCATCGAGTGTCGGGAGTGGCACAACCGAAGCTGCGTCCTACCCCCGTTACCAATCCGCGTCGTGGGCGTCAGATCAGGTAATACCTGTTCTTATCGATACGGGACATCCGAGAGATAGAAAAAATAAAAGAAGCGAGACTGATTCGTTTTGCCGCGATTGGATTTCCAAACTGATACGAGAATAAGGCAACATAGGCAAGTTCTGACTCAGACCCGGATGCCGGCAGGTCTGAGTCCCCTTGGTTTCAAAACTTCCAACGCCTGAAAAGCCACAAGCATCATCAGAACTCAAAGCATAAACAAAACCAGGAAGGGGCTCGCGCCAATACAGGTATGAATAGCCACCAAAGAAAACAAATCTGTTACCAAACAGAATGAAGACCCATGGTCCAGCAGAATGAAAATCAAGTTCGAAATAGAACAAGAGAAGCCAAACTATGGCATCAAGTTGCACAGGACAGAAAACAAACCATTAAACGATGCAAGTTCATGTGCAAAGGTCCTACAAATCTGTCACATATTCAGCAGGATCCAAAGAAGCGCAACAGCATACCAAAGCAAAGCAAGAGAGCAGGTCAGTTCACAACAGCTCCGAACCAAACAAGTGAATTCACATCATAAAAATCGGAAGTGAATAAACGGACTGCACATCCAAGTTCTGATGTGTAACAGCCCAAATTTCATTAAATAATTAATTGTGTTAATTAATTGATTTATTTGGATTATTCTAATTATTTGAATAATTAGATGTTTGTTTAATGGATTGATAGATGTTTTGAGAAAGTAAATATAATGGAAAGAAAATGATAGAGAGAAAAGAAAAGAAAAGAAATAAAAGGATATAAAAAGGGGATTGGAGAGAAAGAGAAAGATAGAAAGAAAGAAAGAAAAGAGAAAGAAAGAAGAAGAGGAGAAATGAAGAGGAAAAAGGGAAAACTTGGAGAATCATCAAGAACCGACATCAAAGCTCCGATTAATCGAGGTAAGGGTGAGAAACATTGCTATTTAATCATTGTATGCTATTATGTATGTTGGGTTTGGGTTTGTGGATGTTTTTCATCACTTTCCATTTAGGGCAAAATGTTGGATAATCGGTAGATTGATGATTTAATCGGTTGAAATCGAGTAATAATGCCGTAGAATAGTCGGGTAACATGAGGGTATGATGTTTGTACTGATTTTGTTGTGTGAGAAGTTGGATGATGGTGGATTGTGGAGGAGGAACAGAATAGGGTTCTGTTCTGCGCAGGTTCGCTGGCTCTCGCCAGGCGAGCGAAGGCGAAGCTTCGCCAGGCGAAGCCTAGCGAATGTTGGCGAATAATTATATTTAAGTCCCAGTGGACTTCGCTGGTGGGTTCGCCAGGCGAAGTTGGATAGCGAAGGTTCGCTCAGCGAAGGTGCTGGCGAATGGTGGCGAATGAAGTCAGTAGCTACTGACTTGGGCTCGTTGGGAAGTCTCGCCAGGCGAAGCCTAGCGAGTGTTCGCTGAGAGAGTTCGCCAGGCGAAGGCCAGGCGAAGGTTCGCTGCGAGGGTTCGCCAGGCGAATGAAGGCGAATTTGACAGCACTTCCCTTTTGCTGTGTTGATCATGTGAAGATGGTTTGGTTGTTTCACATAGGTTAATACCTCTATGATATGAATAAGTATGTGATCCATGGTGATGATATGTGTTGTGGGTAGCCTTTGGGCGTGAATCCTAGAGTTGTGATATGAATGATTAATTGTAATCGGTTAAAATACATGAGAACATAATGATGATTATGTGTGTATTAATTGATGAGTTTGTGAATGTTTGATTGTTGTGTACAATTATGTAATAAGTATGCATGAGAACATTGTGGATATATGTGTGCATGGCTTATAATTGTATTATTGGTATTGTGAGGCGTATACCTTGTATGAAATGGCATGAGATGAATAATAAACTTAATACAAAAATGTATTGTGGATGTATATTGTTTATATGCGGTTGTATGTTAAGATACATGAAGAATGCATGAGAGCATATTGATGGATATGCGTGCATCGTTTGATAAATATGATGTTTGTATTGATTGGATGCGATTACGTATGAACAATGCGTGAGAATATATCGTGAATATATGTACATTGCGTGGTAAATGTGTTATGCGTGTAAGCATGATGTAATTCTTGTATGATGAATTACTTGAGAATGCATGAGAACATATTGTGGATATGTGTGCATTGTTGATAATGCGGTGATGATATTGAATTGTGAATGTATATTGTTGGTATATGGTGGTATGAATAGAATGCATGAGAACATGTCATGGATATGTGTGCATTGCTTGATAGATGTTGTAAATGCATATTGTATGTATGTGATTAAATGTGAATAATGCATGAGAACATATCGTGGATATGTGTGCATTGTTTGATAACTGTGAAGAATGCATGAGAACATATCGTGGATATGTGTGCATTGTGAGTGATAATGTGGTGATAGTGTTGAATTATGAATACATCGATGAATGTTATGTGAATATGTTGTGTGTGCAATCATAATGTAATTCTTGAAGAGATGAATTATTTGAATGCATGAGATTAAGATGTCGGTCTTAAGTGCATTTGTTGTGGTTGATTGTACATGCATCATTTAGTCAAGAGGCAATGTCTGTTAGTTTCGTGGAAACTAGTGGCTTGTCCCAAACCTAGAAGAGTGGGTTTGAAGGCTTAGAGGACGGGCCTTTGTGGTTATCGGTCTAGAAGAGTGGACCCGGTTTAATGTAAAAACCGAAAAAAGATAACGGGTTATCGGTCTAGAAGAGTGGACCCGGTTTAGAGTGAAAACCGAAAAAAGATAACGAGAGTCGGTACCGCATTGCATGAGTTGCATTGAGTTGTTGAGTCACATTAATATATGATATATGCATGAAGGGATGCTTATGTGTGAATGATGGTATGTTTTGTTGAATACTTATGAAGCTTGCATGAAGAGATGCTTACGTGTGAATGTTAAGATTGTGGAATTGTGGATGTATGCATGATGTGAAATGTTTGGTGAATATTCATGTTGTATATATATATATATATAAGTGATGATGTAAATGACTATGAGTTGAATTGTGGTGAGAAATAAGGAGTTAATTATATGATACCTATATATACATGATTTTATGCTTTGATTATTATGGTAATATTTCTCACCCTTCTGCTGTTTTATAATGCTCTATGAGGCATTGCAGATTAGGTTGTTGGAGGCCTTTATGAAGTTCTGCTTGTAGTTCGAGGTTGCTACGTGTGTAGCGGTTTAGTAATCATTTATGGGTCGAGTCATGCTCTGGTAGTGTAACACGGGGATCGATTGCTTATGTTTTAGGATTATATTATGTAACCTAAGTTATGTTTTCATATTTGGAGTAATTGAGATAATGAGATGTTGGCCTTAGTGCCTAGAGATGTTGATTTTATATGATGAAAGTAAATGTTTCTTTTAAAGGATTTTTTATTAATGAATCCGCTGCTAAATGGAAAGGTGTTTATGAGCATGACAGATTGTTTTAATGTGGTGCAAGTTTTGTGTGATGCCCTTTTATGGATGCATGTTAACTTTTACTCTGATTATGCATATATTATTTGCGGGGTTTAGAAGGGTGTTACATTAGTGGTATCAGAGCAGGTCGGTCCGTCCGGCCAAGTTGTCTAATGTTATTTGTTCCCTTGTATGCGACATGTGTGTGAAAACACTGTCGATACATGTTGTTGTTTAACCTTGTCTGGAGAAGTGGGAATGATCTAAGTGGGGGAGAAGTTGTGCTTCTCCAAGATGCTGCAGGTGTAGAAGTTGTAGCTCAGTGGGTGGTTAACACTCTTGTGGTTTGGTAAAGATAGTCTATACTCCATCATGATTTTCAGCTGCCTATTGACAAATTGAGGAACTGATCACCCTTAATCTCTTGTTGATAGTAGTTGGAGTTTTGTTGGATGGGATGGACGTGTCTTGCAAGCTTAGGTGGCGTGAGCAGATAATTGTTTGGAGCTAAGCCAGGCGCTTAAGAAGTGTGTTGATGAGTCGGCACGAGACAGTGAGGAGATGGTTAATTTTGATGGGAATTCGGGGTGCTAATGAAAGTGGGAAGATGGCGGTTTTGCCGACTAATTATATCTGTTTGGACAGTCGAAGAATTAAATTGATTGAGTAGTGTTGAAAATTATGTCTGGTGTGTGTGCTACGGCAACAGATTGTGGAGTTGAGTATAAGGGTGGATAATGACTTCTAGTGATTACTAAAGGAAATGAGATGTGGAATACATGGTTGGTATAATTGGACCCTTAAGCATTTCAAGAGTTGGAGAGGTATTGGATGACCTTTAAGTGTGGAAGGGTTGTTTCCGTGATTTTGTCGCAACGGAAAACCGTAATTCAGAATGACGCAAGATTAGAAGCGTTGGAAGATATTACAGTGCTCTATGTGATGGGAAAGTAGTGACATGGAATTAATTATTTATTGGCGAAAAACGTTTGGATGTTATGGTAAGCGCGGAGAGTGCGGTTTGTGTTATCACCATAAGTTCACAGCGGAGTGTCTGTTTGGTATAATGATTTTCCACACTTGATTGAGAGAGTCAATGGTTATGTAACCGATGGTGTTTGGATATGTTCAGAGAGTATAGGGGTTCATGTTGAGCGTCGGGAGCTTGAGTTATTAGTATTGGGAAGAGGCAGTGATGTACTACTGTGAAGAAAGTTCAAAGAGTTTTGAGAAAGCTGTCAACAGTTCGTGTATTGGTTTTGCCAAGTCCGACAGGATTGTCGTTGTGTTTTGAGATACTTTGTTGATATGATTAAGAGATGTGTTAAGTACAACATTAATGAGTTTTGGTTATGCTTGAAGGCAATATAAAGTACAGAGAGGGATTATCTGACAAGTAATTGGAGTGGGTTGCTGTTGTGTGTTTGTACCGGAGTTTGGAAGCCTCAATTGTTTAGTTGAGATTTGAGATGGTTACTGACCTTAAGGTATTTGTTTTATTTGAGAGAGAGTCAAATATGAGACAGAGAAGTAATTGGAACTCCTGAAGGAGTATGGTTTTGGTTAAATTACCATTCGGATGAGACCAAGCGGTAGCTAAGATATCGAATCGGGAATTTTGGTATACACTAATGAAGGTGGTAAGGAAGTTAGAACTGATTAAGCAAATTCAGATATGAATTCGGCCTGTGAAGAGACTTCTTATGGAGTTGAGCCTTGGATGTTGAGATTAACTTTTGGTATTCTGATGAGGTTCGAGGAAATCGGAATTCTGAGTTGAGTTGATAGATTAATTGAATTTAATGGATAAAAGTCAGAGGGCTTATTTTCGGATTAAGGGAAATGGTATTGTGAGATGTCGTGATGAAGTGTGTATTCTGAATAGTGTGAGTTGGATAAGAGTACTCAGGGAGAAGTACATCGAGAAAGATGGAGTATCCATGCAGGTACTAGGAAGATGCGACCGAATTTGAGAAATAGTTTTGGATAGCCATAGATGGAGAAGGAATTGATTGAGTTTGTATATGTTGATTAGACTTGCTGGGAATTGAAGTAAGGACATTAGAGATGGTTGTATCTGATACAACTGTTGAGTATTTCGAGTGGGATGGGATAGTATTCCCATGGGCTTTGTGTCGGGTTTTCTGATGAATTTGAGGAAGTATGATCCGATTTGGACAGTTAAGAATGGATTAACAAGAGTAACTCGTTGCCTACCAGTGAAGATGAATCATTCTGTTAGATGGGAACTCAAGTTTTTCGTTAAGATTATGGGAAAGATTGCGAAAGCGGTTGGGTGCCATGTTGAAGATGAACTCTGACTAGCGTCCGTGAATGGCATGGACAAACGAAGAAAACTATCCAGTATGAAGAGGACTCGTTGAGAGCTTGTGTGTTGGACCAAGATGGATCTAAGGGTAGTTAATTGTCGTTGATGGAGTTGCCTACAATAACTGTTGCCATTTCGTATCGGAAACAGCATCGTATTAAGTTCGTTGGGTAAGAGGGTATGACTCCTTTGTGTTGTTGCATGTCCAACGGGAGTGTTGTACTCGGATCAAAGACCGTGCAAGGGACGATGAAAACGATCAAAGAATCCAAGTAAGGCCGTGTTTTGAGAGTTATGGTAGTAATTGGTATTGGTCGAGCTTGAAGTCTCGTGAGCACCCTGTGTTTTGTTGATCTGTATCAGAGTAGCGCAGCGGAAGCGTGAGGCGGATAGCATGTTAGACTGTTTTACCGCTGTCGCTTGAGAGGATTGCATGAGGTGTTCATATGTCTAAGTTGAGGAGGTACATTGATTCAGGTGGATGGTGTACAAGTGAGAGAGAATTTGACTTCGGAGGCGTGGCTAGTTCTAGTTGTTGATAAGAAACAACTTCGAAGTATAGAGATTCTTTTGGTGAAAGTAGTTATGGGAGAATTGGATTTAGAAGAATTGGAATGCGAGAGTCGTATCCAGAGTTGTTTGGATCAGGTAACATTTTCGAGGACGAAAATTCCTAAAGTGGGGGAGAGTTGTAACAGCCCAAATTTCATTAAATAATTAATTGTGTTAATTAATTGATTTATTTGGATTATTCTAATTATTTGAATAATTAGATGTTTGTTTAATGGATTGATAGATGTTTTGAGAAAGTAAATATAATGGAAAGAAAATGATAGAGAGAAAAGAAAAGAAAAGAAATAAAAGGATATAAAAAGGGGATTGGAGAGAAAGAGAAAGATAGAAAGAAAGAAAGAAAAGAGAAAGAAAGAAGAAGAGGAGAAATGAAGAGGAAAAAGGGAAAACTTGGAGAATCATCAAGAACCGACATCAAAGCTCCGATTAATCGAGGTAAGGGTGAGAAACATTGCTATTTAATCATTGTATGCTATTATGTATGTTGGGTTTGGGTTTGTGGATGTTTTTCATCACTTTCCATTTAGGGCAAAATGTTGGATAATCGGTAGATTGATGATTTAATCGGTTGAAATCGAGTAATAATGCCGTAGAATAGTCGGGTAACATGAGGGTATGATGTTTGTACTGATTTTGTTGTGTGAGAAGTTGGATGATGGTGGATTGTGGAGGAGGAACAGAATAGGGTTCTGTTCTGCGCAGGTTCGCTGGCTCTCGCCAGGCGAGCGAAGGCGAAGCTTCGCCAGGCGAAGCCTAGCGAATGTTGGCGAATAATTATATTTAAGTCCCAGTGGACTTCGCTGGTGGGTTCGCCAGGCGAAGTTGGATAGCGAAGGTTCGCTCAGCGAAGGTGCTGGCGAATGGTGGCGAATGAAGTCAGTAGCTACTGACTTGGGCTCGTTGGGAAGTCTCGCCAGGCGAAGCCTAGCGAGTGTTCGCTGAGAGAGTTCGCCAGGCGAAGGCCAGGCGAAGGTTCGCTGCGAGGGTTCGCCAGGCGAATGAAGGCGAATTTGACAGCACTTCCCTTTTGCTGTGTTGATCATGTGAAGATGGTTTGGTTGTTTCACATAGGTTAATACCTCTATGATATGAATAAGTATGTGATCCATGGTGATGATATGTGTTGTGGGTAGCCTTTGGGCGTGAATCCTAGAGTTGTGATATGAATGATTAATTGTAATCGGTTAAAATACATGAGAACATAATGATGATTATGTGTGTATTAATTGATGAGTTTGTGAATGTTTGATTGTTGTGTACAATTATGTAATAAGTATGCATGAGAACATTGTGGATATATGTGTGCATGGCTTATAATTGTATTATTGGTATTGTGAGGCGTATACCTTGTATGAAATGGCATGAGATGAATAATAAACTTAATACAAAAATGTATTGTGGATGTATATTGTTTATATGCGGTTGTATGTTAAGATACATGAAGAATGCATGAGAGCATATTGATGGATATGCGTGCATCGTTTGATAAATATGATGTTTGTATTGATTGGATGCGATTACGTATGAACAATGCGTGAGAATATATCGTGAATATATGTACATTGCGTGGTAAATGTGTTATGCGTGTAAGCATGATGTAATTCTTGTATGATGAATTACTTGAGAATGCATGAGAACATATTGTGGATATGTGTGCATTGTTGATAATGCGGTGATGATATTGAATTGTGAATGTATATTGTTGGTATATGGTGGTATGAATAGAATGCATGAGAACATGTCATGGATATGTGTGCATTGCTTGATAGATGTTGTAAATGCATATTGTATGTATGTGATTAAATGTGAATAATGCATGAGAACATATCGTGGATATGTGTGCATTGTTTGATAACTGTGAAGAATGCATGAGAACATATCGTGGATATGTGTGCATTGTGAGTGATAATGTGGTGATAGTGTTGAATTATGAATACATCGATGAATGTTATGTGAATATGTTGTGTGTGCAATCATAATGTAATTCTTGAAGAGATGAATTATTTGAATGCATGAGATTAAGATGTCGGTCTTAAGTGCATTTGTTGTGGTTGATTGTACATGCATCATTTAGTCAAGAGGCAATGTCTGTTAGTTTCGTGGAAACTAGTGGCTTGTCCCAAACCTAGAAGAGTGGGTTTGAAGGCTTAGAGGACGGGCCTTTGTGGTTATCGGTCTAGAAGAGTGGACCCGGTTTAATGTAAAAACCGAAAAAAGATAACGGGTTATCGGTCTAGAAGAGTGGACCCGGTTTAGAGTGAAAACCGAAAAAAGATAACGAGAGTCGGTACCGCATTGCATGAGTTGCATTGAGTTGTTGAGTCACATTAATATATGATATATGCATGAAGGGATGCTTATGTGTGAATGATGGTATGTTTTGTTGAATACTTATGAAGCTTGCATGAAGAGATGCTTACGTGTGAATGTTAAGATTGTGGAATTGTGGATGTATGCATGATGTGAAATGTTTGGTGAATATTCATGTTGTATATATATATATATATATATAAGTGATGATGTAAATGACTATGAGTTGAATTGTGGTGAGAAATAAGGAGTTAATTATATGATACCTATATATACATGATTTTATGCTTTGATTATTATGGTAATATTTCTCACCCTTCTGCTGTTTTATAATGCTCTATGAGGCATTGCAGATTAGGTTGTTGGAGGCCTTTATGAAGTTCTGCTTGTAGTTCGAGGTTGCTACGTGTGTAGCGGTTTAGTAATCATTTATGGGTCGAGTCATGCTCTGGTAGTGTAACACGGGGATCGATTGCTTATGTTTTAGGATTACATTATGTAACCTAAGTTATGTTTTCATATTTGGAGTAATTGAGATAATGAGATGTTGGCCTTAGTGCCTAGATATGTTGATTTTATATGATGAAAGTAAATGTTTCTTTTAAAGGATTTTTTATTAATGAATCCGCTGCTAAATGGAAAGGTGTTTATGAGCATGACAGATTGTTTTAATGTGGTGCAAGTTTTGTGTGATGCCCTTTTATGGATGCATGTTAACTTTTACTCTGATTATGCATATATTATTTGCGGGGTTTAGAAGGGTGTTACATGATGCATAAAGCGCCTCAACAAGAATGAGAAACGGAGGCAAGATGTAAGTTCAGAAAGATTATCAGAACCAGCTCGAATACAAGGGACTCTGTCCATGCCAATAAAGACTGTCATAGACATTACAATTGGAAGCACTGGGCTCAGCTTAACATCATAGCCCATTGAATCAACCTGCCAAAACTGCACAGAAGAGCTGAAATTCACGTCAGTTCAGAATTGCAAGTAGTAGTAAATCATGGCATGGATTGTACCAGCAAGAATAATCTAATATAAACATGTCAGTTCATAAAACAAACAAGTACACAAACACATGGCTTGGTTAACCAAACACCATAACCCCAAATCATCATCGCCCAAACTCACTATCGCGTAAGTGTATCGAGGCAATATTAAGCATTCGTAGTTGGACACAATGGCCCATAGTATCAACTCTGAAACACAAAGAATTAAACATCATCAGCAGTCAAAACAACTCAAAGGGAGTAGGTGATAAACCACACGCGAAGATCCTCGGAAGCAACCGCGACATCGTCGAAGAAATATCCCTCGAAGGCTCAGAACGGTGTCATCATTGCCGTATACCTTCCCCGGCAATTTTGATTCGACCGAAGTCGTAGCATCAACCCTCTCTGAAAGAAGAAGAGGAAAAGAATCTGAGCTGCATCAAAAAGCGAACCAATCAAAAAATGAGTCAGTTCGAGATCAATGCATCAAACAGAGATACGAATCCATTAAGGAATCCTGGGAATTAAAATCAAACATCAATCAATCCAATCTGAAGGCAAACCATATCAGAAAAATAGAGAGATTTTGATTTGATAATTAATCCCAAAACAGATCAAAACAAATCAGTTCAGACTACTAAAATTGAATCGAATCAGGAAACCATATCAGCTCAATCAGGATTCCAAGAGAAGAAACGAGATCCCAACCGTATCAGAAAGCCCCTATTAGAACTCAATCTGGAAAAACCAAATGATCAAGTCAAATCGAATCCCCATTTGCACTCAACCTGAGTCAATCAAACAAATCAGTTCAGATTATATTCAATCATAGAGTTCTGAAGATAGAAAGCTCTGAACCAAATCAGAAGAATCATATCAGCTGGAGATTAGAAAGGACCAATCAAACCCTAAAAAGGGAAACAGAGTTCAATCAGCATACAATCGTAATCCAATCAGTATCTGAGAAAATCACAACAAAATCAAATAACATCAAACCCCAAATCAAATCTCAGAGTAACGCAAGTTCAAGGCCCAAAAAGAGAGATAAAGAGAAATTATAAATAGGAGAATACAACCTGATGCGAAGGGATCGTGTACAAACCCTAGAACGTAACCGCGAGAGAGAGAGAACGAAGAATACCCAGATCGCGTACAAACCCTAGCGAAGGAAGGAGGTCGCGAAACCCCAACGGCCGAGACTCAGAGACGAAGTCTCATCATCGTCGCCGTCCATCACCTTACGAACAAAGCCACGATCGAAACACCGGAGGAAGAGATCACCTTCGCCGTTTGAACGGCGGGCAATCGATTCCAAGCCTCAGAGGAAAACCTCATCACCGGCCGTTTCACCATAAAAGTGAGCCAGGATTGCTTATCATTACTATTTTGTATGTGTTTTTCAGGATCGCGAAGGAGAACGGAGAAGAAGGTGCATGGCGATCGTGAGATAGATGAGGGAAGAAGAAGAAGTAAAACGGCGCCTCAAGAGCATTAGGGTTCTGAGAACCCTAATTGCTTTCCAAAAGTGTAATCCAACCGGGTTGGGTCCGGGGTGATGACCGGCCCAACCATTTTATGTTTTGTGTTTTTTATTTTATTTTTTTAAAATTATGTTTATTATTTGTTTTAAAGTGTTTTAAATTTTTTGTTTTTGTGAAGATATTATAAATAAATAAAACCTTTTTTTTAATATAATAAAAAACCTTTTTTAAAAAAAATAAAAAATTAAAACTTTTTTTAATATAAAATTAAAACTTTTGTAAATATAAAAAATGAAAAACTCTTTTTTTTTTAAAATAATGAAAAATAAAATCTTTTTTTTAAAATTCTTTTGTAAGCTAAATCATTAAATATTAAATAAAACAATAATAGATCTCGAGTTTGTATCTCATTTTCTTCATTGCCTCGTAATTCATCTGATAGCTGGTTGACTAGGCCTACTAACGGGTGTTCATTTTTTTGCAGTTCATATTTAGTGTATTGAATTTTCATTTAAGTTTCATTCATATTTGTATCTGTATCTCAATTGTAATCTCGCGAACCTAATAATCGCGTTTACTTTTCGCATTTAATTTCTGCTGATGTATGATTTAAATTTCTGCTGATGTATCGCAATATTTCTGTCACCTTACACTCCGAAGGAATTAGGTCTAGCATTTGACCGCCGTGTCAATGGTCCTCAACTTCAAACCCTTACAACCGTACAAACCCTACTTTTCACAAATGCCTCGCCGCAGGCAAAATTATAACTTTACCCCTAGTTTTAGGTCAAAGAGTCGCCGTACTCTGTTTTAGGGTTTCCCGCCGTGGAATCCCTAATTTAACCCTAATTACAACTTAACATTTCAACGTAGAAATTTGGAGTTTCTATACTCCATGTAAGCGTGTCCTTAAGATGCGTTTATTCCCCTTGAGACCTTGACCACAGTCAAGAAGTCTCTAACCTCCCTTTTGAGGGGAACTACGATTACTCTGATTCCACTCCCGTAAGGATACGTAGGCACAAGATGCGATGTCTTGCCGAGTAAACTTAGAATTAACCCCTTAGGTCTCTTTTCTCACTTTTAATCTTTGTACATATACCTTAAGCAAATAAATAAAGCAAATAGTAAACATCTGAACAAAAGGTTCCTGTAGAGTACTACAGAAGTTTAGGGTGCTAATACCTTCCCTAAATTTAACCAACCCCCGAACCCTAGATCTTTCCCCGCATTGTGTTTACGATGCAAAATAGGTTTTCCCTTTTTGACCTTTTCCTTCGGATAAATCAAAGAGCGGTTGTGAATTGAATTGCGATTCAAACTCATTAATAGTTTGTAATCCTATTTCCACCGCAACAGAAAATGGCGACTTCACTGGGGATGTCTAAACTTTTGAGGGTTATCCCTAATTTGTTCATATTTATTACTATTTGCTTTACTATTCATTTGCATGTATATATTGTACTCTGATTTTGGGATGGTTCCTTGTGTTGTGAGATAAGTCCTACGCCCGGACTAGTGACATTATTATAGGATGGGGATATATTCGATGAGGCTTATAGGGAGTTGAATCCCGACCAAGCTGATTCGAGAATCACCGCTCTGTTGAGACCTTTTCGAAAATGGTTCGGTTGAACGAGTAATCGTGAAAACTTTTTCCATGGTCGATTGGAGTCTGTGATATTGAGGACCGTAGTACCTTAACACCACCTTGGCCTTATTTAGGACGTAGTGCGGGAACTATGTGGGAGTAATCCTACAACGGTTGCTACGCGATACTACACTCAAAAGAGGTTCTCTTGAGAATATTATTCACCCCCGAGTCAGTCGGAAGGTTGATAATATCCGAAAGATGGGCTGATGACTTTGGGCACTTTGTAGAACCTTGTTCGGCAGGTACAACTAACCTATAGTACACTCCTTTTGGGATGGGTAGACCTTGACTCCGCTCACGTTCCCTTAACCTAGGACTTTGTGGTTTTCATGCATTGCATCCATAAAGCATCTCATTGCATTGTATTTCATGGAGTTCAAATATCATTTATGGATATCGCGGGATACCATAAATAAAAAAAATATAAAATGAAAAAACAAGAAAAAGATTTCTTCGGTACCCCACGACATTCGTAAATGTTTGAATTCCATGAAATCTTCATTCGCATCATAGCATCATTTACTTTCTTGCATTGCATGTGTCTTCCGTTTTCTCATGTTCGGTTCTCTCGCCTTCCAGTTTCGTCACCCTGAGTTCTCGACACCAATACAACACCAGAGCTCAAACTCGGAAAAGAATGGAGGATCAGGCAAAAGAGATTGATCGCCTTAGCAATGAACTTGAAGACCTTCGAGGGGGTATGGGGCGTATGATGGAATTGTTACATGTCATGAATGCTAAGATGGATACCCAGCCCACTGTTGTTTCTGAGATTACCGGCGTTACTGTGGACCCTCCACCAAGTGTGACCGTAGCAAGGGACCCACCTTATGGTCTTGCTCCCGGTTTTGTGCCTCCTCAAGCCACTGTTCCAATTAATCAACCTGTTCAGCAAGCCGTGCCTTTATTTTCTGAAGTTTCTAGGGGGGCTCCTATCTTTGCACCACCTGTTGTACACACTCGTGCGCAACCGTACTTCAATGAGACAGTTTTTGATAATCTTGATGAGAATGTTGAGGGTTATGAGAAACATGATAAGCTTCGTGAGGAAGTAAACACCATCGTCCAGAGATTGAAAAAAGTAGAGGGTGATCAAATTTTTGGGGCTGCTGCAAGGGATGTTTGTTTGGTCTCAGGTTTGGTTATTCCCCTGAAGTTCAAAACTCCGAACTTCGATCGTTATGAAGGTGCCACCTGTCCTAAGAGTCATCTGATCATGTATTATCGCAAAATGGCTGCCCATGTTGAGAATGATAAACTGATGATCCATTGCTTCCAAGATAGTTTGAAGGGTGCTTCCTCCAAGTGGTATTTAACTTTAGACCAGTCTCGCATTAAGAGCTTTCAAGATTTATCTGACGCTTTCATCAAACACTACAAGTACAATATGGATCTGGCTCCTGACAGAAGACAGTTGCTGAGTATGTCACAAAAGAATTCTGAGTCATTCAAAGAGTATGCTCAAAGGTGGAGAGAGACTGCTTCGCAGGTAGAACCTCCTTTGACCGAGAAAGAGTTAGCTGATTGGTTTGTCGACACGGTCCGTCCAGAATTTTACGAGAGAATGGTGGGTAGTGTGACTTCAAATTTCTCTGACATTGTTGCTGTGGGTGTCAAGATTGAATTGGGTATGAAAAGTGGTAAAATGACAAATAATCATGGTGCTTCTAAGGATCAGCCGAAGAAACCTCCGTATAGCTCCCAGAAAAAGAAAGAGGGTGAGACTAATGCTATATCCTCTGGTAGACCCAGAGAACGCTTTTATCGACATCCGCAAGGTTATGCTCAACCTCAAGGGTACCCAGTCCAATATGCTCAACAACCCTATGTGGCAGCTATTACACCTTCTTTCAATCAACAGGTTGATATGTATCAACCTATGCAACAACCTCTTGTTTATCCGCCTCCTGTCAACTACCTACAGGCGCCCAACGTTCCTGCTCCTCAACAGCCAAAGAGTCCGGCTCCTCGCCAGAATGTTCCGAATAGAAGAACGTATAAGCCTTGTCCACCGATTCCGATGACTTTTACCGAGCTGTATCCCTCTTTGGTCAAGCAAGGTCTGATCACTACTCGGGCTTTGGGTCCACCTCCTAATCCTCTACCCGCCAATTACAATGCCGCCGCTCACTGTTTATTTCATGAGGGTGCGCCTGGTCATGATCTGGAGAATTGTTATGCTCTCAAAAATATTGTCAGGGATTTACTGGAAAAGAAGATTTTGTCATTTGAAGATCCTCAACCAAATGTTAAGAAGAACCCTTTTCCTAAACATGAGAGTGTCAATGCCATTAGTGCTGATTCGGGAGAAGGTTACGCCCTTGACGTTGAACAGATTAAGACTCCTCTCAAGATGTTCCATTCGAAACTGTTTGAAGCTGGTTTGGTAGATACTTCCCACGTTGCATGCGTAAGTTGTGAAGCCAGTATTAAGGGTTGTGTGTTGGTCCAGAACGATGTTCAGAGGTTGATTAATGAGGGTGTTTTACAAGTGACAAGCCAAGCCAAGAAGGATGAGGTCGTTGTGGTTGAGCCTGTCTTCCATCAGCCCGAATCAAAGGGTAAGGTACCAGTGTTTAATCTATCAGGGGCAGGTTCTGCCAATCCCGTGTTCGATATACCAAAGTCGTCTATCCCTGAGGTGAATCAGCCTAAGCCTATAGTTATTCGAAGACCAAGTCCGTTTCCTTTCAGTGATCCTAAAGCTGTGCCCTAGAAATACGACGTGACGATGATTGACAAGGAGTCTGGGAAGGTTATTCCAAATGAAGAGGGTAAGGGCACTGTGACCAATATCGCAGAGGCAAGCAGGATGACTCGCAGTGGCCATGTGTATACTCCCCATTCCAATGAGGTCCCACCTAAGGAAACAACTAGTATCCCAGTGCCTGCCAAAGACAAAGGTAAGGGAGCCGTTACGAATGATGAAGATGCCGAGTTTTTGAGGATCATCAAGAAAAGTGACTATAAAGTTATTGACCAACTTCATCAGACTCCTTCCAAGATTTCGATTTTATCTCTGTTGATGAGTTCACCCGCTCATAGGATGGCCTTGCAGAAGGTTTTGACTCAAGCACATGTGGATCAAGATATCAGCACCAGTCGGTTTGATAGTGTGATTGCCAATTTGACCGCCTGTAACACCCTTAGTTTCAGCAATGAAGAGTTACCGAAGGAGGGTCCGAACCATAATCGTGCTTTACATATATCGGTGAAATGTCAGGAGGACAATCTAGCGAGAGTGCTAGTGGACACCGGGTCCTCTCTGAATGTTCTACCCAAGAGAGTTCTTGATAAGTTGGCTTGTAAAGAGACTGTGTTGAAACCTACTCCTTTGGTCGTCAAGGCTTTCGATGGCTCTCGCCGGTCGGTAATGGGGGAGGTTGAGCTTCCTATCCTGATTGGTCCGCGGGTTTTTAATATCACGTTTCAAGTCATGGACATTAATCCCAATTACAGTTGTTTACTTGGAAGGCCGTGGATTCATGCCGCTGGGGCAGTAACCTCAACGTTACATCAGAAGATGAAGTTCATGATCGATGGAAAGTTGGTTATTATACACGGTGAGGAGGATCTGATGGTCAGTAACCTGTCTTCTTTCCGTTACATCGAGGCCGATGAGAATGCTTTAGAAATCTCCTTTCAAGCACTTGAGATCGCCAATGCTGTTCTGCTAGAAGTCGAAGAGACAGTGGGTCAGGGTAATCCATCTTTCGCATCTCTGAAGAGTACCAAATCAACAATTGACAGGGGCATTCCTGAAGGTTGGGGAGAGGTAATCGATGTCAAGACCAAGACTGATCGCTTTGGGTTGGGTTACAAACCAACTCAGAATGGAGCTGCCACAACTGTTGAAGGGCGTCCGAAGGTTATCCAAGAGGTGTTTGTCAGCGGAGGTTTCCAAGTCAATGCCATCAGCGACTGTGAGGAAAATGAAGAGCTGAGCAACTTGGTGTTTAAGGGTGATGCAGTTTTGAACAACTGGGAGGCCGTAGAGATCCCTGTTATTTTTCCCTTGTCAAAGTAATTCTTTTTTAAAGTTTCATTTACATTTTCAAATAAAATTCCGTAGCTCTGCCCAAGGCTATAGGGTCGTTTTTATTGGGCCACCTTTCATTTCTAAAAAGATATTAATAAAAGCATTTTGTTCAATTCCACTTTGGTTCATTTGCGTTTTTCGTTTTCACCTTTAAAAATGAAATTGGCAACCTTTTTCCCAAAAAAAAAATAAAAAAACAGCATTTCATTCTTACATATCTTCGAGCATTTTAACTAAGTAAGCCGTCCATCATGCAGAGACATCGTAAACCTTGTTGGATCCAATGACTTTACTGACACTCCTGACTGGGATGCACCCATCAATCAAGCTGAGGACGAGGGTGAAGAAGATTTTGAAGTACCCGCTGAACTGACAAGATTGATTGAGTACGAGTACACAGAGCTTCAACCGCATAAAGAGCAGGTGGACTTAATTAATCTCGGTACAGATGAGAGTAAGAAAGAGGTCAAGATTGGTACAAAGCTTGGGACAGAGGTTAAGCCGAGGTTGATTGAGTTGTTAAAAGAGTATATGGATGTGTTTGCGTGGTCGTATCAAGATATGCCGGGCCTAGACACGGATATTGTTGTTCACAAGCTGCCGCTTAAGCCGGATTGTCCACCTATCAAGCAAAAACTTCGAAGAACGAGACCCGACATGGCTTTGAAGATTCGAGATGAGGTTAAAAAGCAGTTGGATGCAGGTTTCTTGGCAGTCGCAAAATATCCAGATTGGGTTACCAACATTGTGCCAGTGCCTAAGAAGGACGGTAAAGTTAGGATGTGTGTAGACTACAGGGATCTGAACAAAGCAAGTCCGAAAGACGACTTCCCTCTGCCACACATTGATACACTGGTAGACAATACAACCAGTTTTGCGTTGTTCTCATTTATGGATGGTTTCTCTGGCTATAATCAGATCAAGATGGATCCCGACGATCGAGAGAAGACTACTTTCATTACTCCTTGGGGAACCTTCTGCTACAAAGTCATGCCCTTCGGTTTAAAGAACGCGGGGGCAACTTACCAACGCGCTATGACCACTCTCTTTCATGATATGATGCACAAGGAGATTGAGGTGTATGTGGACGATATGATAGCCAAATCTCAGAGTGAAGAGGAGCATCTAGACCATTTGGTGAAATTGTTTGAACGACTCAGGAAATATCAGTTGAAATTGAATCCTGCTAAATGTACCTTCGGTGTCAGGTCTGGGAAACTGCTTGGGTTCATTGTTAGCCAGCGAGGGATTGAGGTGGATCCTGACAAAGTCCGAGCCATTCAAGATATGCCGGCTCCGCGAACCGAGACGCAAGTTAGAGGTTTTCTGGGGCGTTTGAATTATATTTCCAGGTTTATCTCCAATATGACCGCTACTTGTGAGCCGATATTCAAGTTACTTTGCAAGGGGCAGACAGTTGAGTGGAACCCCGATTGTCAGAAAGCGTTTGAGAAGATTAAGGGTTATTTGCAAGATCCCCCTATCCTAATTCCTCCCGTGCCTGGAAGACCGTTGTTTATGTACCTTACCGTTCTTGAAAAGTCTATGGGTTGTGTGCTTGGGCAACATGATGAGACTGGAAAAAAGGAACATGCGATTTATTACCTGAGCAAGAAGTTCACCGATTGTGAAAACAGATACTCACCATTGGAGAAAACTTGTTGTGCATTGGCATGGGCCGCTAGGCGCCTTCGGCAATATATGGTCTGTCATACCACATTGTTAATTTCTAAAATGGATCCGATCAAGTATATTTTTGAAAAACCTGCTCAAACTGGGAGGCTAGCCCGTTGGCACATGTTGTTATCCGAATATGACATCCAGTATGTACCCCAAAAGGCAATTAAGGGTAGTATTTTATCTGATTATCTTGCAGACCAGCCAGTTGAAGAGTATGAACCTCTTAAGTTTGATTTTCCCGATGAGGATATTTGGTTGATTAAAAGAGATTGTGAAGAGCCCGATCCGAGCGAAGGTCCGGAACCAGGTCTTTGGTGGAGGATGATGTTTGATGGTTCCTCGAATTTCAATGGGCATGGTATAGGCGCCGTTTTGATGAACCCGAAGGGTGGATTTACTCCATTTACAGCAAGATTGGACTTTGAGTGTACTAATAACGTCGCAGAATATGAAGCATGTATTCTTGGCCTCGAAGCGGCGATTCACCTCCGAATCAAACTTCTTAAAGTAAGTGGTGACTCAGCCTTGGTTATTTACCAGGTACAAGGCAAATGGGAAACGAAGAATGAGAAGTTGATCCCTTATAAGGACTATATTATTGAGTTGATCAAGTATTTCGACGAGATAGAGTTCGAGCACGTTCCTAGATCAGAGAATCACGTTGCTGATGCTTTAGCCATGTTAGCATCCATGTGGAAAGTTAAATTCGTCAATGAGGCACCTCTTATCCATATTGAGCGCAAAGTTGAGCCCGCTTATTGTCAGATGGTCGAAGAAGTTGAGGTGGATGAAAAGCCTTGGTTTCATGATATCAAGAACTATCTCGTCAAGCAGGAGTATCCCGATGGTGCTACTGGTCTGGACAAGAAAACATTGAGAAGACTGGCGTCCAAATTCTTTATCAGTAATGGTGTGTTATACAAGAGAAATCACGACATGGTTCTGCTCAGATGTGTTGATAAACGGGAAGCGGACATGTTACTGCAGGAAATTCATGAAGGGACCTTCGGGACTCATGCCAATGGTTATGCTATGTCCAAGAAGATGTTAAGGGCTGGGTATTACTGGTTAACCATGGAAGCCGACTGCATCCAATACGCTAGAAAATGCCATAAGTGCCAAATTTATGCTGATAAAATGCATGTACCTCCGTCACCGTTGAATGTTTTGTCTTCACCATGGTCGTTCTCTATGTGGGGCATTGACATGATTGGGGCGATCGAGCCAAAAGCTTCTAATGGTCATCGTTTTATCCTTGTTGCTATTGATTATTTCACCAAGTGGGTAGAGGCTGCCTCCTACACCAACGTGACCAAGCAAGTGGTTGCCCGTTTCATCAGGAAAGAGATCATCTGC